>VWZT01014721.1:7524-65330 GCA_013397055.1 Pachycephala philippinensis
GCTCCACCATGGTCCTCACCACGGCCTGCAGGGGAATCTCGGCTCTGGCGCCTGGAGCACCTCCTCCCCCTCCTTCTCCACTGACCTTGGTGTTGCCATGCTGTTCTCCCTTGCATATTCTCACCTCCTCCTCTTGTCTGACTAGGAACAAAAAATCCGTGACTTTGTTTTGATTTTCTTCTTAAATATGTCATCACAGAGGCGTTTCCAGCCTCTCTCACTGGCCCAGTTCTGGCCAGCAGCATGTCCATCTTCAGAGCCATCAGCCACTGGCTCTGCTGGACATGGTGGGAAGCTTCCAGCAGCTTCCTCACAGGAGCCACCTTTGTGGCCTCCTGCTACCTAACACCAGGCCGTGCCAAACAAATACAGTGCAGAGCTACAAATAAAAGACATTGGTCTAAAAAGTACAACATTAATGCAGTTTAATAAAAGCTTACCTAGAAAGTTGTCAAGGAAGCATTTTGAGGAGGCTGTGAAAAGTATGTATCTAATTAAATTAACTTCAACAGTTTAAAAGTACTCTCAAATGTCCAGGCTAGACAGTAACACAGAGCAGTGAAAGGAGGGAGAGGAAGCCTCAAACAGCTGCAGCGTGGCTTAAGAGCAGGCAGGAGGCTCAGATCTACTAACAGGATTGGCCCACCAGGCTGGTTTGCTTTTCATTTCCATCCCAATCCAGTGAGAAGGCACATGTGCTTCCTGGTAAGGACATGGTGTCCATGGGACACTATGGACACACACTGAAGAGGCCTACTCATTTTTCAGGAGAGTCTTTCCACATCAGCAATTCATCCAATAATACATTGTAAGGCAGGACTAATATGTTTGCATTTCAGTCCAGGTAGAACTGGTAAATCTAACTTTGCCAGATTTGAGGACAGTTTGATGTTCTCAAGAGGTCCCTGAAACACCAATAGTGATTCTAGTTCAGAAGTATGTCATTATAGTTCAAAAAGCAGTCTGATTGTTATAAAGTTTACTTTGACTTTGAAATGGCAATGAAGGAACAGGGAAATGAACTCTTTCTGTAGGAAATGAAGCTCACACTTATCAATAGTTGATCATTCCATTATGGGAAGGGAATTTTTTACTCAAGGAAATAAAAATTTTTGGTTTTGATAACCATTCCATTTGTTTAAAAGGAGAGCACTAGACCATGTACCCTGAGCTACTCTGTCCATTTTGTGAAGTAAATGCATCCTCATTGGATGTAATTATGTAAATGTATGAAAGAATAGAAACAGAAGAAAATATCTTCAACTTTACAAGCATGAGAGATCCCAATTTGGACATTCAAGATAAGAGTTTATGAAGCCTAAAAAGCTAAGTGAGTAAGGAAATAATGTGGCACGGCTGTATGAACACCTCAAATAACTTGCAGGAAATGTCCTTAATTTCCAGTGCTGAAGAAAGACAGTTATAACCCAAATATTCTGGCATTCTTTCATTTTAATGTAGAAGAATTTTGACTGTTGAATATATAATGATTTTATAGCAACAGATTTCTTTTTCTTGGTGTAGTAAGACCTGTTTGAGCTGTCCAAAGTACTTCTCAACAGTTCTGTTTAATTCACTCTGTGAAGATCATGAAATCATAGAATCATAGAATGGTTTGGGTTGGAAGGGACCTCAGAGACCATCTAATTCCTACCCCCCAAAATGGGCCAGGATGCCTTCCACTACACAAGGTTGCTCAAAGTCCCATCCAACCTGGCCTTGAATACTTCCAGGGATAGGACATTCACAGCTTCTCTGGGCAACATGTCTCAGTGCCCAACCACCCTCACAATAAAGAATTTGTTTCTGATATCTAATCTAAGCCTACCCATGTTCATTTTCAAACAATTTCCCCTTGTTCTATCACTATATGCCCTTGTAAAAAGTCCCTCTCCAGCTCTCATGTAGGCCCCTCTTCAGATACTGGAAGGCTCCTATAACGTCTTTTGGAGCCTTCTCTTCTCCCAGCTGAATAACACCGAGTTCTCTCAGCCTGTTTTCATACGAGAGGCACTCCAGCCCTCTCTGATCATCAATGTGGTCCATGTCTGTGTACGTGTATAGATACAGAAATATCTGCCCAAATGAAAACTCATGTAGTTTTTTACTGGAACACAGATGTCATAGAAAACTTGGAAAGTGTGTTTGTATTATGACAGAGGGAGAAGTTTCAAAGTTGATTGATGCCTAAGAAAAAGAGAAAGTAGCAGAACATTCTGTGAGTAGGCACAATGTATCCTTACACATATGTTTAGGCAAACAGTAAATACCAGAACAGCTTGCAATCTCTAAAAAGACCTCAGTACTTCGGTGCTTAATCTTCCTTCATATGTGGTCTTTTACCGTGGTCTGTACATGCTGTGTGGTAACTTTAAGGTCCAGTAATAAGTTTTTCAACCTATACCACATGAGTGTTCCAATACTGGACTTCCTCACAGAGTGCCTTCACTGTTCCTGATTTCTGATTTTATTGTAAACCGTAATATGTATATGATGCTTCTTCAGAGATGCCAGTCATGTAGTTATGGGACTTCTTTCAGTAAAAACAACTTTTTCATCCCTCCAAAAAATGTAGTTTCTGGATCTTCTGAATGCGTTGCCTAAATGTGTGAAAGTGCCAACTAAGAAACCCAAAGGAATACACTCCTGTTTTTCATAGACTTTCTTGCCAGTAGGAAAGTGAGTGGTGTTTATTTTCTGACCGTTGCAGATTTCAGAAGATTATCGATAACCATGCCAATAAGGATTTCCCTGTATGTTAGACAGCATTAATGATGTGATTTGAGGACATCTTCTAGTGCCTTCTCTGACATTCATTTGGTTTCCTATCAGAACCTCAAATGATCAGAACATCAAGAGTAAACTGTGCCTACTGGAACAAAGGTTATGGTGCTATGCATAATCTATCTGCATGCATCTCAGGGCATGTGTCACTATCTCAGCATGAGATCCATGTGTATCTCACTCTGCCCATGTGCATATACCTCTCTTTGTCCTTCTGCAGGCATTATCTACTTAGAAAAAAAATTATTGGGAAAGTTTATACTAGGGATCAAAAAGTCAATACAAGGCAACACTTAATCTTGTTGGTATACTTTCTGTTGCATATTCATAGTTGCTATTTATTCATTAATTAGAGACCATTTTCAGTTGCTAAAGAATTCTAGAGAACTACAGTACTGCTGATGATGGAGTTTCCTGATGCCTTGATCCTCATGTTGATGTTTAGTCAATGAAGTCTTATAAGCCTTTCATGCACCAAATGCTGTTCATGCTCTTCAGGTTTCTTATGACATCTTACCATTTCACTGATTTACAGAAAATCATTTCATCAAGCCCTCCATCCATATGCAGTTAACATCCAATATATCTTGAATTTTCTGGGTGAGAATGCATCCTTCCACACCCGTATTTTTGAAGATCATGTATCATGATATAAATTTCTTACTTGGGCTTAAAATATGATATAAAATAATCTTTCATACTGATCTATCAGAAAGAAATACTGACATGCAAACATTTTTTCTGATTTGCATCATGCCATGAAAGATAAAAGGATGATGTCCTTATTTCACTTTCTTTACATCCCCCATTTCAACATCAAAACACTAGTCCAAAGGAGCTGGAATAGGAAAAAGTATAAAAAAGCTTTTAGTTCTTGACACCTTAAAGTGAGAGGATTAAGTGAGTTTTCCCTTGTCACCTCATTATCATCACAACCTCTTTTAGACTCTCTCTGTCAGCTGCTTATGATGTGCATAGGTTGTCCTATGCTGGAGCCAGTCCTCATCTTCTAACATAGCATTAGTTTTAATTTTATCAGATGTTTGGGATTTCAGATCTCTCTTTGATCTCTAAAACAACCTTTTTTTGAAGAGGTGATAAAACTAATGAATTGCAAATCACTAAATCACTTTTCATAGTTCTGAGATTTTAGTACAGGTATTAGGAAGGATAACACAATACTCCACAGGAAGTTGAAGCTTTTTGAAAACCACTGTGAAGCTTCTTATTAAGAATAATGTTCTTAGAGAAGACCTAATTGTCTGGGAAACTAGTGCTTACATTCAGATGCACTTGAAATATTATGAAAAGAGTTATTTCTAACATAGCAAGGTATAATATAAGTACAATACAAGTACAATGAATGCGTACCCATAGGCCATGAGGACACTGTAGGACCTATTGTCCTTGTCCCCTAGGGCTCCCTAATCCTGCCCACTGCCCAGGACCCCATTTCACCCCTCTCAGGAAATGAGCTCTTGCCTCAGTGACACCACAACAGGGCCAGTCTCCAGCTCCCACAGCTCTGCTCTTCCCAGCTGTAGGCCCCACGGAGCCAGGACCGCTTGTTGGCCCACACCCCAGCCTAGCCTTGAATGGTTCCCATTCCAGTGACATGCTCAGTGCCTGGGGCTGGCACTGCCCCAGTGTCCCCTTACTGCCCTGCTCCTGTCTAGGATGGCGTGTTGGGACCTGGCCCTTGTGACACCCTGACCACATATTTTCATTGGCTTTAAGATTTTTCACTCAGTCAACTTTTTAGACGAGCAGCTGAAAAGGTTATAAGAAAAGAATGAAAAAACAGAGGTATCATGTACAGGGGGAGAGAAGAAAACATTTTTAATTCTTCCATTGTTACCAGAGCTACAAAAAGATCTTGGAAATATGAATGGTAAAAGCTGCGCTTTCCGATGGGAGGGGACATTGTGCAGCACAGATGGAGGTCTCTGCAGATAGCTTCTGTAAGGAAATTAGCTGTTCTGTCATACAGCACATCTTTTAGACATGTTAACACTTGACTGATTCACTATGTACTGTCTCCACAGACACTTTTCTGAATTAGCTCTTCTTTACAGTGCTTCTCCAGTTCATTTATGCTTTTTCCTCAGTTACTTGAGCATACTTTGTAAAGCTTGGACTGACTGTATTGATGTTTGTCTTAATGAAACTTAAGGCAGCCCCAGAGTATTTATTTTAATTTGGTGACACGGTAATGCTTTAGTGTCTTATTATCTTTAAATAAAATTTTAATCCTCCAAGTACAACACGGAACAACAAGAAATTTGGCTTTTCCTTGTTATGGTGTTCAGGATTTCAACTTGATTGTCTGTATTCAATGTGAATTTCACACCAGATTTTGTATTAACTCAAAGAGTCAGTGTCCTATATTTCTATTTTCAGTGTTATGTATGTTCTAGATCAGTCTAAGTAATGTTAAGATTAATCTTTATAATACAATTTATATTTTGTTATCACTTTTAGCTTTCACTTTTCATTATTTTTTCCTCAGAATGAGAGAAGCAGGTCTGGAGTACATAAGCCTGTCATTAAATCCATAGAAAAAAAGATAAAATATTCTTAGAGCCCGTCAAAAGCAATAGAGACACAACTATTTTTTATAGAGGTCTGTGACTGTAGTCATGTGGTCCTCTCCCCTTAAATGCATTTTGACTCCCAGCCACAGGTCCCCAAATAGCATTTCGTTCCTGCAGATCAAACATGGTGGTGTTCAGACCAAACTAAAAAAAGGTGAACATCTTATTAAGGTAAGACACATCTGACCGTGCAGACTCAGTCTCTTAATCTCCCTGCCATCACTTGTGTGTGTCCCTTGGGCATCAACCCTCAGGCAGGGCTCAAAGGGAGCCTGTGCTAAATTTTTTTCCACCAGCTTGTCTGCTATAATTTAATATGCTTCTTCTAAGGGATCCACATCTCTCAGCAGCAATTGGCATTGGAGAAAAGTGGGAAGTGGAAACAGGAGGCATCATGAGTGGATTGTTCAGCTCCATCATCACAATGAGTGCTTTAAAAATGCACTCAGCACTTCAGTGGTGCTGCAGAGAGTCAGAGAACAGAGCAATGTCTACAAATATCTAATGAGCTCATATGAGGTTGGTCATGATAGAAGGTCATGCTGTTCCTAAGCAATCCTATAGCCACTGAGATTTTGACTCTGCCCAATTCAGAGGTGCAAAAAATAACTCTTCAAGCACTCTGATTTGACTTGCAAGACCAAAACCAAAGAAGATAGACAGCTCCACAGCTGGCACAAATTCAGAAAGACAGGAAACAATCTCACAGGGAAGCACTGGCCCCTCAGAGAAGACAGCCTCCTCTACATTGCTAATGTAGAGTCCTAGTCCTAGTCCTGTCTAGCAGTCATCATGTTTCCCCTCACTGCAAAGATGTCATGGTCACAGTAGTGAACAGCATCTATTTTATTTTCTGTTTCCTCCATTGTGTGCTGTTTCTTAAAGAAAAACAGGTCAAGTGCACTGCTGTAAACAGAGACAGATATTGTTTCTCCCATGGGAACCACCAAGCATGCAAAGGGAGAAGAACATTCCAGGAATGACCTAGAGGACACACATTCCTTTTATCATGGGACCAGAGGGAGTTTGTGGGTTTGGTGGGGCTCAGAAAGCCATAAAGTATACTGAAATTGCTCCTGGAAGCACTGACACAGTGAATTCTTTATATAATATTTGTATATCTATTCCATGTGACATTTTTAATTTCTCTTTTTATAAAGTTAAATATTCTATTTACATTTCAATCAGTCTGATCTTTTTTAAGTTTAAAGGCCTCTTGTTCTTTTGGACTGCTCTTGCATGAAAAGTACTAGAAATATCTCTTCAATGCTTTACTGACTTAAAATCCTGTCCAAGTTATCAAGGCAAAAAAGGAGCTGTAAACCCAGTGCAAGACTACTGTGAATGAACCCAGCTGATTTTTGCTGTTTCCTTTGAAATGGTGCTGTTACAGGAGGGAAGAGCTTCCACTAGATCAGAACCATAATTCTTGACACATCTTTCTCTACATATCCTTCTCAGAGATTTTTGCAGAGCACAAAGAAATGTTAAAAAACCCAGTTTTGCACCATTTCTTCTTCCTGCTGTTTCTACTATTTTAAGAAGTCCCTTGTTTCATCCTAATATTGCCCACCAGTCTTCTGTTTCAGAAGTCTATGTGTAGGTCACCTCTCACTTTGTTATATGAGCAGCTACTCAGCATCTTCTATCTCTGGTGAGGCTAGTGGGCCAGTGGACTGTTTTTTCTTACATACCTCCATCTTATACTCTTAGGAAAGGCATTGTTTGAAGTTACCCTTATTGACCATCCATGTCACAATGGTGGGACAGTCCCAGTCCCCACGGGGCTCTTCACTTTCACTAATGTCTGCTACTTCCTCCTGGACATTTGAGAGTGGTAGATTTTAAGAGAGGTATATATTTTGGAGACTGCAAAAGTATAACAGGTTTTCCAGGAGATATCTTAGAGGGTCCTGCTACTGGAGTTTGAGATTTCCAGAGGTTTGATGTCTTACAGAAGTCTGACTGAAGGGCTCGTTTTCAAGTGTCTGGAAACACTTATCAGAAATGAGTAATGAAAGTGAAAGGAAATTATTGCATTGTTTGGTGAAGGGAAAAGAGGAAATGATTTAGAGTTAACATCCAGGACTGCAGAGGAGGCATATTGGGCACTGTGTATGTGGAAGAGGAGATGTGGGACAGATTGTCTGCTGCATCCAGACAATTTTGAACAGCAGTTGCAAAAGCAGAGGAGTTAGCTGTTGGATTTGTTTAGACTGAAGTATGAGCTGAGGCTAAGCTGGTATATGACTTTGATACCTGGAAACTTGTTAAAGGTATTGGTGGATCCTAAATTAGTGTCACAGAAGGCCATCAAATTGGTGGGATAGACCTTCTGTCACCTGACAACGTACAGTCCCATTAGCTATTCGCAACCTTCTAGAAAATCTGTCTTTTCAGATGAATTCATGTTTGGTCTAGCTCTCAACTTACTTCTCTTTGGGGAAAATGGTGACCATGGCTGTTCAATTGCAGATGATCTCCCTGAATTTGCACAGGGTCTGGTTTGTGTGGACTGGCTGCCCATGGATGGAGAGCAGTTAGTGAGTCTTCGAGAGATGTGTTTACATGGTTTCATGGTTTCCACACCAACAAAGGCATGCAAAAGTAATCATATTGTAAAGTTTTGGATTTGGGACAGTGTTTCTTGCTTCTGGCTTCAACCATAATGTTTGGAAGCTGAAGCAATGTCAGAGGAATGTGGTTTTTAGGACAATATATGCATGGCCCAGTGACTAAGGTGGGCACTCAAGACACCAGTTTCCAGTCTCCCTCCTTCCCCTATGTTCATGGCTCCTCCCTGATCTCTAGCCTATGCTCCAGCTTTCTCCTGCATTTCTGTAGTTGCAGGACAAACGTCCCCATCCCCCATCCTGATCAGCAAGCCTCATCTTAATGCCTGTTGTATTCTTAATAGCTATTGGAAAACAAACTGGATCAACTCTCTCAAGGACAGATGCAAGTGACAAGGGACTGAAAGTTTTATATAGACAATTTAAGGGCTACTCTATCTGTGAGTCTCAGGTTGGGTTTTACTCAGTGGGAACAGGTTTGTCTGCCTGATTTATTTGGTCAAGGAACTGGGCATGCAACTTCATTCTGATACAGCATTGAAACACAGTTTGGGTGAAGTTTCAGATGGTAAAGATCTACGCATCTGTGGGAGAAATAACTTAACCAGCACAGATTCTGATGAGATGACTAAAGAAAGAGGATCTAGCTCCTAATTTACCTGCCTAGACAAGTAAATTAGGGAAACGAAAGTGAAATGTACTCTTTAAAGTTATATCGGACTGATTAAGTCAAATAATTGTTTTAATCATAATTAGATTATGTAGTCTCCTAAGACATTGAGAATATTTTCTCCAACTGGTCCAGGGTCTCTTGATAATTAGTAGAAGTTATGTTTATCAGAAAATATATGGCACAGTTGAAGATTAATTTTTTACTGAGACTCTGAAGAAGTCTGACCTCCATGATTTCCACAAATGGAAAAAATGTAGAGCCAACTAACTTGTAGTCCAACCACAAAGATAAAAATAGAGAGTTCTCTTAGGCTGGGACCCTAATGTGCGACCAAAGTGTGGTTGTTTTTAACTGAATGAATGAATAAATAAATAAATAAAATAAAAAATACAAAAACAAGCAGTTAGACTTAAGGTATTAAGTAGCTTTTTATTTTCTTTAGGTTTCCTTAGCTGAACCAAACTGGTTAAATAATTTCACTGCAGGGAATTGTCTTACTGCTGAACTGCTACATAATGTTCCTCCTAACTACTGAGTTTGAAATATAAAACTTTGTGGATTTGAATGGTATAAGCACACCCTTTCAGCATAGTTTAGGTGTTTCCTAAAATTTCTGTGGACTTGCATTTTACACTCAAACGTTTTACAATGCTTTTTTTTCTGTCTTGCCATCTATTTGTTGACTCATGCACTATTTTGCCAATTTTTGCCAAATATATTTTGCAGTTATTCATTAATGGGCGATGATTTAAATATTTATAGTTATCTGTTTCTTACCTTTAAGAGGAGGATTTGCTGAAGGAAGGGAATATCTTATCTAACCAGCTGCCAAATTTTATTTTCTTTATTTAAATTCCATTTGTATTGACTGATCTGAATCTGACTTTCTGTTGGGGTTCACTAATTTACCCAGAGAGGAGAGATTGGGACTCCTCAAACATAAGACAGCGTTTCAAACCTTTGATGAACAAACATGTTTTTCTCAACATAAAACTTCATCACTCATTTAGGCATGATCCAAATCACATCTGAATATATTGTAGATAGAAACCTTGTGTATATATTTGCTCCCTTAAAAGATAGATGTAGCATTTGAAGTCCATCAGCTGATGATGCTTGAATATGACTGGGTGCTATGCTACCAAATGCCAAATATGCAGTGCACACACAATTTTTCTGATAGTCTGTAACAAAACAATATATATTTTTGGTGAACTTAAAAAATTGCATTGCTAAAAGACATTGTCATTGAAGTGACATTCAGGTCTATCACATGACTTCAAAGACAAGTCTAACTGGAGGATATATTTGACTGTACAGTAAGGAAAAACAGATATGGTAAAATAAACAAGCCTTGTCACATTACATTTTCCACGAATAAATCACCATAATGAGGACTTGTCTTTCCTGTTCTCACAGCCAGGAAAATATTCACTTAGAGATGTAGTCATCAACGGTGAATACATAAATAAATATATAAATGCATAAACATTTTCTTTTTGATCTGTGTAAGATCAAGGAGGATTTTCCATACCTGCTGTAGTCTCTTTCACTGTTAATAAAACTCACTCTGACTCACTGACTTGGTGGAAAGAATAAATGTTCAGGATATGATTTCAGCTAATATGCTTATAAAGTGTCCTGTTCCTCTGATAAAACAGAGCCATATAACGCCAGTAGTTTTGTACTTATGCAACAGTAGGTAAGCTCTACAAGAGTTGGTAAGACATCTTTGCTGTAAGCTGACAGACATGAGTTTATGTGCACGTTTTCCCTTACCTATAAAATGTTGTTCTCAGCAAGTCACTAGACTTACATCGTGTGCCTTCTACTTCTCTTAAATGCAAATCCACTTGTGTATTCTTTTAAAAGCTAATTTTCAGAGTGCAGGTTAGGCACAGATGTGCTGCAGTTGACCTAATTCTACTCTCACCCACATCAGTGTTAAACTATTGAAAAAATAGTTTAAATATCTTAAGTTGTTTTTTCTTAATAATATTTCCATTCATGAAGATCAGTTAATAAGTCAACGGTATTTTATCAAATGGGATGCATGAGATAATCTTATTACTTAATTTCTGCATGACCCAACGTAAAATGCTTCTGTTTTTTGACACTTACCCCTGAATTCAGTTGAGATGGGGAAATGTCACAGGATTCACTATTGCCGAATCACTGAAAATTCTAAGTTGGAAAGGACCCCCTAGGATGATGGAGTTGAACTCTGAAGCGAAATACTCAGCAATTAATCTAATTTTCTGTAGATGGCATGGTACCTTTTCCCTGTGGACGTGTACCATACCGAGAGGTAACTGGTCCTCACCTTCCAGCCACAAACACAGCCAAAGGAGGTGGAAGTTGAAGTTAAGGGAGATATTCTGAATGAGAGGCATAATGGTTTAAGGGATATTAAAATCAGTATGAGGTACTTCCCCATATGAGCAAATATGGTTATATCAGCTGCGTTTTTGGACTTATTCTCTCAGAAATCTCCTTTAGCTCCTAAAAAAAAAAAAAAAANTAAAAAAAAAAAAAAAAAAAAAAAAATTGAAAAATGTCCTACTTTTACTTTCTTTTATTGTAGTACTTTCCTCATTTTGCCCTAATCAGCATCAGAATAAGAAGTGTATGTCTCCTTTTTCAGGCTGACAAAACAAAGTCAGCGATAGATTCCAGAAGAGCTGCAGATATTTGAATTTGCCAAAAATACTAATGTTTATCAGAAATGATGGGTTGTCTCTTTGCTTTTTTTAAATTTTGATGTGGATTATGCACTTTATGGGGTTGTTTAAATGGAATAAAACTCAGCTGAATTATTTACTTAATAGGAGGTATAATTTCTTGAGTGGTCAGGTATAATTTCGTCAACATTATTCTCTCCTCGAATAGAGCTCTGGAAACTAGAGAACTTGCAAATATTTTCTGATTTATGTTGCTGTTTATCTGTACTAATTGTCAGCATTCTGGATGACGGTTTAAAAATAGACATCCTTACAGTTTCTGTAGGTTCTAGTTTATTCAATGTTTAAACAAGGGATTTGAAATGTAAATGGAAGTGATCTACTTTATTGGGAGAGATAAAGAAGGATCAGGACATAACAATGTATCAATATACAAGTCACAGGATTGCATTGCCCAAGAGTAAGACCATTACAGTTAGCAATGAAAAGAGTAGTAAGCTAGATCCGAGTTCCTTTCCTTCCCATGGACTCACTTCAGAGCATATTTACAGTTAGGAATAGCTCCTCTTTCAGCTTTCCTCTAACAGATCTAAACAATCCAAATCCATCTGGTCTCTTCCTGTGTGAGTCAGTTAGCAGTACGTATAAATTTATAGGTCCTATAGAAATAAGAAGTAGAGACGCCTGAGCTCTCTTTGGGTTTGGAAATTGCTATGGGTTAATTTTATAGCTTTCCACTTTGGAATATGAAAAAAGGAATGTATTATGTTCTCTTTTGGCTTTTTTTCTTTTTTTTTAGGAATTCAATATGCCTTTATCCCTGTAATTCAGCAACATTATAAAGCAAATAAAGAAAATGAACCTTTAAAAAGATTGAAATTTAAACAAACGTACATGGATGATATCTATTGGAGCAGAGGAAAACAATTGGCTGTGCATGAGTAACCAAGCTAGTAAGGAAGGTCTATTGCAGGTATTTGTATATATTATGATGTACAAATCGTTCATTTCTTTTCTTTTCAAGTGGATGTAATAAAAATTATCCTTGAAAGTTGCCTGGGGCTCTCATATTCCTGGCACAGTGTTTGTCCAGCTAGAGCTGTAATAAAAAGGAAAGTCTATTAGTATTTTTCTTGCAAATGAAGATCAATCGCTAATTACTAAAGATTACACTATCATATGCTTTAATTGCTATACTCATTTTTTTGAAAGATACTTAATAAGAAATGTAAATGTATAGGTTATCTAAATAAGGGCATGTATTTCCAAACCAGAAATTCCCAGATGCTGGTGTCTATTAACGGTAAACATTAATCTAGATCGCCTATGAAATCACCACAGTAATAAGAATAATTTTAACTGTCTCAGAAAAGATGAAGGCAATACAACAGTACACTAAAAATGACTTTTATTCCTTATATTTGAAAGCATTTTTTTTTTTTGGTTCTGCAAATGCATTAGCTGTTACTGACTCCTATTTTTAAATATGCACACTGGATTAGAAATAGCTAATACTTGCTAGAAGTAGGACAACACCTGTGTTCTTCCACAGAATTTGATTTACTTATTATCTGTGGAGTAGGGTAGCTCAGCCTAACCATCCCAACCTGCTTTCAAATACAGAATTCTGATGAAAACATTTTTAAGTCCTTAATCTACTTTGATAGAGGAATATTCATAGTTTTGAAGTAACATCTTTCTTCTCACATGTCAATAGGGAAGTACTTACATTGGAAAGTGATCCCTTCAAATTTCTGTTGGGGGGGAGGTAGTTCTCGAGGCCCTAATTTAAACTAGGGCATCACTAAACTAAATGATTACCAAAATATCTAGCCACAAATGGCACAAATGTCCCAGAGAACTGTCACTTTATGGTCCCTGTTGTATTTTTGTATCCTTAAAAGAAATTCTGTCTCTACAGTTTCAATATATTCAATGGGTGTTCAATAAAATAATGAAGAGCAATAAGAAGAGTATGATGGAATCTCACTATTTCAGTATTCTTGAATTCAGGTGGATAAGATGAGTCTTTGGCTCAATCGGTATTTATTGCAAGACTATTTAATGATTACACTTGAAAATGCATTTCAAGTTCTAACTAAATTTTTATCATGTTCTAAAATAGGTATTTTCAATTTTTAAAAATACTTCAGTACTATACTAAGAAAAAAACCCCAAACCACTACTAACCATAGCACTGCTATAATACAAATTTAATGATTCTAAAAATAGTACAAACATGATGGATTTGGAATAATGTGGTTCCAACAAAATATTTTCATCTTTCAAGAGAGAAAGATTCATTTTCTTAGCTTTTTTATTGCCGTGCTAGAAAAAAATTTGCAAGGATGAATATATTTCTATTCTCTTTGTGATTTAAGAGGTTTTTAATGTGGATTTAAAGAACTGCCCAAGCAATTTAAGCCTGCAGTATATTCAAAAGCACGGATAAGTATTAAAAATTAAGTAAGAGTCCATTTTTTTTCCTTTTGCTAAAAGTAGCCCTTTGCTAAAAGATAGGTTGTCTGACCATATACTATGGAAGTGTTAATAACATAAGCAACGTGAAAAAGAAAATGTTTACACACCCCTTACTAACAAACACCAGTCAGAATGTACCAACAATGTGTCTTACCAACAATATGTCTAGGAATTCAGATGCTCATTAAATCGTATAAATATAGAGTAAGTTGGAAAAAAATTCTTGCATAATAGTCAAACAAAAAGAAATAGTTTTTTTATGTAAAGATTTCAAACAGTTCTGCAAGTACTTAGATTTTTATGTGTCATTATAATATTCCACAGGGAGCTAGAATTGATGTTTCTTCTCCCCTATAGACTTGCTTTTTTCCATTAGCATATTTTCTGTGCTATAGCACCTCTCTCCATGAAAGGAGGCAAAAAATAATTTCAAAAGCCATGTCATGAAATATAGGGATTTTGTGCAGAGTAAAGATGGCAATATGGTCTGTGTAGTTCCCATAAAATAAATGAATGAGCACTAGAGAATATTTGCAGGTTTATGATTTTTTTTTGATTGCAGGATAATGCCAGCATTTTCCATGGAAAGACAGTGACCAATTGTTAGAAAGCCAGCTTTTGTGTGGTGAAACAAAAGACCAGGCCAAACCCAAGAAAAACAGAAAAGGCTCATGAAAAGCTTCAATCAATACTAGTAAACAACGATGACACTTGACTTAGCGGTTTCCTAGGTATTTCAGTTCTTAAGCTATTTCATTTACCATGGAATAAAAATGTTAAGCTGAAAGCAGGAAAATTAGAGGCCTCCCTCTAGGCTGCACTCCGAAAGAAGCTGCTGTATTTCTGTATCAGACCCATAACAACTTTGGGGATGATGGAGGGTAATCTGACCGAGAATTTAGTCTTTGTGGTAGAGAGGTATAGGGATTCACAGGAAGAAAGTCAATAAAAACAAAGACACTTCTGTCTTTTGTATTTCTTTTTGAAATATGTAATTTCATTCACACATTTGTTTAGGTAAGATTACTTTGTTATAAAATTTATGAAACAGATGCAGATAAAATATGCTGAATGCACTTGAGTTATAATGCAACAAAAAAGGAAAGACTCTATTACTGAATTCTAGCAGTTAAAAGATAAATTATGAAACTTTTTTCTATTATAGAAACATATGCAGCAGATTATCTCTGTGCTGCAGTAGAGGAACTTTGAACATGCTCAAAATAGTAGGTGATGTAAGGTTGTGCTGGTTTGGGCTAGGGTAGAGTCAATTTTCCTAGTAATTGGTATGGGACCGTGTTTTGGATTTGTTCTGGAAACAGTGATAATAATACAGAGACATTTTCATTACTGCTCAGCAGCGCTTACACAGAGCCATGGTCTTTCCTGCTCTTCACCCCATCCCACCAGTGCAGAGGCTGGAGGTGCTCAGGAAGTTGGGAGGAGACACAGACAGGACAGCTGACACCAACTGACCACAGGGAAATTCCATACCATATGGACTCATACGCAACTACGGGGACAAGAAAAAGGAAGAAGGTGATGTTCAGAATGGTGGTGTTTGTTTTCCTAACTCATGGTTATGTGTGATGGACTGCCTCTTTCCTGGGAAAGGCTGAACACCTGTCTCCCATGGGAGGTGGTCAATTAATTCCTTGTTTTCTTTGATTGTGTGCATGGCTTTGGCTTTCCTTATTAAACCGTTTTTATCACAACCCACAAAGAGTTTTCTGACTTTTCTTCTGCTATTCTTTTCCCAGTCTCAGTGTGGGGAAGGAGAGTGCACAGCTTCATAAGGCTATGACTGGCTGGGGTTAAGCCCCGACACAGATATACTAATAATATTTGGAAGAAAAAAATTACAAATCTATAACTGACAAATTCAATGTATTTGAAACAGAAGCACAGCACGCTGAAGTAAACCTTTTCTGCCAAAAGTTGTGTTTGTTCTTGTTGTGTTTCTTAATTTGCCTTTAAATTTTTGTAGTAAACAAAACCTTTTCAAAAACCTGTTTGAACAGTCTACATAAAACAGTGAAAACCAAAACAAACGTGTAGTTTAAACAATGGAAGAGTATATGTTCATGTTTGTTTCCCTATCTTTATGCAAAGTACATTTTTCTGTCATAACTAATCTGCACACCAAAAAACCACCCTGAGCTGTATTTATCTGGTTTGACTGGACAGAAGTAGACAAACTTTGAAGTAAAGACGTTTATAACCCATTCTATCATACGTGTGTTTTTCAGAAGAGGAAATTAGAAGGCACTTATTGGTAACCCAGGACTTTTTGTTTGTTTGTTTTTGTCTTGACTCTTATTTAGCATATTTTACTATGTTAAAAGTAGATTTTGGGGAGTATCCTGCACCACATATAGTGAGATAGATAAATAACTGCTATTATAGCCAAAAAGCTGACCAGCTTATTCCTTTGTGTGGAAGACTGATAATATGATCTTAAGGCAGGACTTAAAAGAGCTTTAAAAACTCTTGTGCTTACAAAAGGGAATAGAGCACTTATTATGGGCAGCAGCTTCTTAGAAAGGTTCTCTTTAGCCATTAATAACAGAATTCTTGAAAGATATTGGGTAGCTCTTCAGTGGTGTCTGGTAGAAGGTAGGAAAGATGGTAGAGGTGGAAACCCCAGATTCTCTTCCTGCCAGATGTGTTGAGAAGCTGCAGTAGCTCTACACATTAAGATAGCTAGAAAAGCAGAGTGAATGAATGAAGTTAAATCCTGATAAAATCTATGATTGTGAAGAACTAATGGCAGACTTAAAAAAGACATTTAACTTCTTTCTGTCTCTGCTTAGAAATGTAAAAGCATTGCATATATTCCATCAAATGAGTAAGAAAACTTGTTCCTTTATACTGTGCTTGTATTGTTATCAACAGCAAAAGCAAAATTTATTGCAATACTAATTGTTTTATTACCACATTACTCTGATAGTTTTGGCAGTCAGAGAAAACTAATTTTATGGTGGAACAATTCATCTCTGCTTTGGAACCTCTACGTCCTTCTTAGCCTGGATGTCTAAGATTAAAGTAAGGTTAATTAAAAGGATACCTTGAAAAACTGTCCCTCGTTATGGACCACTACAGCCTTCTTGTGGTAAGTTCTCTCTACACAACTTGAATGTAAATAGAAAAAACGCCACTATTTCTAATGCAGCCTGCTCCCTTCTGATACTATTGCTGATTGATTGTTATTGTATGCATAAATATTACCCGCTGTTTCAAATTTTGCCACACAATATCAACAATTTGATGGTATTTGCACCTTTGTTCTCATCCATCTGTTCATCTCTTAAAATAACCTAACATTCAAAATCTTAAA
Organism: Pachycephala philippinensis; assembly: GCA_013397055.1. Lineage (NCBI taxonomy): Eukaryota > Metazoa > Chordata > Aves > Passeriformes > Pachycephala > Pachycephala philippinensis. The sequence continues at coordinate 24,648 of VWZT01014721.1, forward strand.
GATGCAGACTGCTTTCTCCTCAGAAGTCAATCAGGAATCACAGCCAGAAACTTAAATATCCAGGGATTTAAGTGTGAAGCAGAGTGCCGAATGCAGCATTTCTGACCAAAGGCCAACTATGCTTGTGAGAGTGAAGCAGAGAAGCCTTGTTGACAAAGCATTACCTATTCAGTATGGGTGACTCATTGGCATAGAATCCAGACTCTTGTGCTGGGTAAGGAGGAGGGACTGTCACTGCCATGGCTTTTCATTCAGAAGTGTTTACCCAACATTCTCAGCCTTGTGCAGCACCTCTGTTGGGTGTTTTGTTGTTTGAATCTGTCCCTGATATTCTGTCAGTAAAGGCTGCTTGTAGAGCTTCTGAATGGGTCTAAGCCCTAGACACTGACAAGAACATTAAGGGTCAGAAAATACTGAAACCAGCATCAAATAGTGTCAACACAGTAACTGAAAATCATCTCATGTGTTATGACCAGAAACAACCCCTAAAAATCTAAACTATCAAACAAAGTGAAAAGCTGTAGTCAATAGTAACTCAGAGCATTTTATAATTAACCATCTTTTCAACTGATACTGCCATGGGGCCTATTAAAACATTATTGAAATAATTTAGAAACTGAACCAATATACATTTATAATGTTTATTTTTATTTTTAAAAGATAGATACCAAAACCACCAACTTGAAACGCTTTTTAAGCAGGTCCCTCATAAGCTATGTAATGACAATGTGAGCCAGCATATTTTGTTGCTGATTCCAGGATGGCAATTCAGTATTACTAACATTTCTTCTGGCTTTCTACTTTCTACTCATTTTATGTGCCTTTGAATTCATTTATGGCTATTGTTGAGAGTGAATTAATCACCTTGATAATATTAAATTTATTTGGACCTTCAGTAGAGAAGATGTTTAAAGTTAATATCCCTTGAATAATTTACTAAGGAAGTCTTATATAATAGAATGTATCAGTTGGCATATCTAGAAGTATCTTTGCTTTTCCTTTATAATGTGTGCAAACTAGAACTGTGTCAAATCATTTGCAAGAGAGTAGAGTTAATCTCTCCATGATACTTCCCAAGGACACCTAGGTAGTAAAATTGTCATATCTCTTATTTATTGATAAGTGTAGCAATGCCTCTTGCAAGAATTTAACATCTTTGCGAAAATCTTTGTTACCCACATCTTTTTCTAATAACAGAACAGCTCAGACCTCACTGAAAATCATTGCTCATTGAAGCAGTCATCCTATTTTGTAAAGCTCTCCTGAGATCTCCTGCCTTTAGTTTCCAGATTTTCCATATAAACCCAATGTGATATGATTGCAAACATCTCTATTATATGAGTGTCTAATATTCAACTAGGCAGATACAGATTTGATCCAAAGAAGGGCTTACCAGGACTTACCTGTGCTTGCTGTACCAATGCCTATCTTCCAGGCTCCAAAATTAGTATTACACTAGAAACAGCCCTGTATGGTTGGCTTAAGAAAGTCTTTTTCATTTACTGAGGTGCAGTCTCATCACAGTGCCTCTCTGGGACCTTAGGACCTAGCTTGTGGATTTCCACATTATGTTCCATTTGAAAATAAAAAGCTCTGCTGGGAATGGACTAGCATATAAGCTGAGCACTGAAAAATCAAAAGAGTTTCCCTGGAGAAAAAGAGAGGGAGAAGATACTAGCCAAAGCAGTGGTTGAAAAATCGAATTAATTTCAAATTCCCTTTACTGAATATCATGTAGTTTTGTCCAATAGCTGAAAATAGAATAGATTTTACGTACTAAAAGCATGTGGGATTAATAAAACAGAGAGAAAAATCCATGGTATAATGCATTGCTATCAAAAGTTTCTTGATCAAGGGAGTTGCTTTGTGCAAAAAAAATGAAAGACATTTTCGACAAGAATGTATTTTATCTGGTCAGTGTGTTCAGTTCACCAAACCGTGTTTATATAACTTTACAAAATCACAGTGTCTTTTTTCTGTCAGACCAGCCCTACTTCAGCTCCCTGTGCAGACTGTTCTTTACATGAATTAAACCAAGACTGCTCTTATGCCTTGTAACAACAAAAAAGTATGTTATATCAAACATTAAAGAAGGTGCTAACATTTATTTTCTTCCCATTTGTTTCCTGTAGTTTTCCAGCTTATTTTCAATACGTGCCTGTGTCCATGCGGCATCCCACCCTTAATGGGAAGGAAGCACACAAGATTTATAGATGTTCTTGGTTGAAAAGAACTTCAAAAGTCAGAAGATGTGCAAAAGTTTACAAAGTTTTATTAGTAGATTACACGCTTCACATGGAAATTGGTATGAGTCAGCCCTTGATCTCCTAGCATTGATGGCTGGAAATAGAACACAAACTTTTCCAGACAACATTAGGCTGATAATATGAAAGAAAACCTTTACTAGAAAGCCTTCAGAGATCCATACAATTTTATAAGATCAAGCGGTACATGGAAGTGGGTTTTGGATAAAGGAATAAGTTGAAAGGAAAAAGAAAACAAGAGGGATTAATAAAATAGTGTGAAAGAGAAAGAAAGGAAGAAAGGGAGAAAGAGGGAGATCACCAGTCCTAGCTCCAGAGCTGATCCAGATTATGGGATGTCCAGGGCCCTGGGGCGTGTACATGCGCAGGCTTCAAGAGGTTACCTCTTTTTAGAGAAGTTTTCCACACTCTGGAGATAATTTTCTCACTTTCTGTGTAAATGAGTTATCATTCTCAGTCCATTCTTTTAGACCTTTCTAGAAATGGGTGAGGGCTTTGAGGGTCTTTGGTGGTCTTGATCCTCTCATACAGTCTATACCCACGTCTCAACCTCATTTGTGCACTTGCACTGAACTCTGCTATGCTTGTCTCCAAGAGCCAGAACAAGGATGTCTGTCCCAGAAAAGGGCTGCCCTACCTCTATATGGTCACCCTTTCCAGCCACATCCTGTTCTTTCTCACAGTCTGTTACTACCAACAATCCTTGTTTGGCTCCACAGCCATCTGGGTATTGGTGTTTCAGATATACACACTATCCACCTCATAGTCTCAGCTTCGACAGTCCACAGGGAAATATTTCTGGCTCATATTTAATTCTGACACTCTATCTCCAGCAGAAAAACAAAACAGAATGAGGCTAATAATAATGCATATTTTTAATAAAAAGGTCTAAATACTGTTTCAGATTTAGGTGACAATCTCGGCCATCGTCTAGACATTTCCATTGACTAGACAAACGATGCAATATTCTCTATTTTAGGTTGAAGCAGTCTTCAGCAGACTTAGATGATCTGACAAGACATCTTGCAAGTCATAATAAAACAGAGAATACCAAAACTGGCAAGAAATTTTCAGCGTAGCTTTACATCTGACAATAATTTGTATAGGCAGAATGTGATGGTAAGCAGAACCATCTCAGCCCTCTTTAGAGTTGCTCACTTTAGAGTTTACGGAATAAAAGAACAGCATTTTGTAACAGTTGAGTTGGTGCCAAATTGAATGGACCAAATTTTTATATCCTTCTTGCATAAAGAAGCTACCTACTGTTTTTCCTGTCACTGTAGCTATTATCCAGAAACTCCAGCAAAATATTTTACATAATGGACAGAATGGAATCATACTTTAGGATCTAGTGTGTCTTTAAAACCAAATTGTGATTTTTTTCTTCCTGTTAAATGCTATATTATTGTGTGAAACACATGGATGGAGTATGCAATTGATGGAGGCTGCAATTATATCTAACCATTAAATTTTGACAGATATATATTAAAGGGAAAATCTTAAGCTACATGTATTTGCCAAAATACAAGACTGGCTGTACAATAATGGGAGATACTGACCTTGTATCCTGTATGAGAGTTTTCCCCATTTGGTCTTTTCAGATTCTGATCTGTAGACTGTAGACTTTTGCAGCCAGAAGTGTTATCTTTGGATTTGTCTAAATGCAGGCAAAGACGTCCTTAAAAATTTTGGAGCTGCATCACATAATATCTTTTATGCATTCTTTTTTTCCCTTTTCCTTATTCCTTTCTTCCTTCTTCCTTCCCGTTTCCCCCCTTCACCTTTTCTCTTTCTTCTTTTCTCCTTCCACTTTTATTTTCATGTTTTCTATAGAGAAATATAAACAAAAGAGGACAATTATGATGAGTTCTTCCAATAGCAATGCTTTCACAAAAGTTATCTGGCTCTGTATGAGAGGAAACTAGTCTCCAAATTTTTTTAAAATTCTACCACAATTACTGGATTACTCAGACTGCTATAGACATATGAGCACACAGTTCAATTCAGTTAAACTGATTTTATAGCCTTTTTTTTAGCAATTAAAGACAAAAATGTTTTGGAAAATAATAAAAGTTAATGTAAAAATTTCCTTGGAGAAAAAGACATATGGTTATTGTGTCGATGGTTAGCTCCTGGAATTCTGCATTTAGTCAATCTCCCATAGTATTTGCAGGTATGCTTACACGTAGTTTATTTACCTACTGCTTGCTCTAAAAGGGGCACAGACATTGCTAGAAAGATTTTTTATGCTTGTCACTAATCCCGCTGATTCACTCATACCATTTCTGAGCTGCAGCAATAAGAAGGCACTGTGGTATAATAAATCATAAAGATAACTCCTGGCATAGCTCCAAGTCCAGATGCTATTCAATTTTTGGCCACTGGAATGATTTTGGTTTTGGGTAAAATTGGGATACTTAGTTACATAGCAGACAAGTATGAAGAGTGAGTTTCAGCCTAATGGCTGCAGTAAAGAGCAGGGCTGAGAACAGGGCAGAACAGCAGAATTAATGATATAAATGCCTTTTTTTTCCAGTTGTGCATATCCACTGTAAAATGAGCAAGAAGAAAAAGCTGAGATATTGGAACACGAAGGGGTTTGGTGAAGGAACATTTAGGCTAGTACCCAAATGTGTTCAAAAGCTGGCTGGCTGTACTCTGACAATAGGCTTATGGACGCTGAAGGATGATCATCTGCTACTAGAGAATGGATATTTCCCTTTACTTAACCCTGAATTGTTTTATTTTTTTTTTTTTTTAATTTATTTTTTGTACGGTGTTCAGCATTATCATGTCAATTATATTGTGGTCCCCTTCGGGATAGGTGACAAATTGCCAGACATGGGCACTAGATTGTTTAGGTTATCCACATAGAAATACACTCGCAAGTAATGATGTGAAGTTATAACTCTGTGACTAAGACCTTTGCTTAAGAACTCTCAAAAACATCTGTTGTCACAGTAGCCCTGCCAACAATCTTATTTGCTGATTGAAGAAACTGATGATATTGCATGGATTCTGGTGAGCAGTGCAGGGATGACCTCTTCTGTGTGTTACTGACAAAATGATTGATTACTCAAGCAAGATAAATGAAGTTGGATGAAGAGCATCAAGCTGAATACTAGGTCAATACTGAGTCCAAGAAGATGAAGTTCATGAGCATGAAGAGGAACTTCTTAAAGGAGATAGGCCCTAAAAGACAGTAGACTGAGAAAATACAAGAACATACAACAATCAAAAGCTTTGAGGTGCTATCCAAAGCACACTGTTGTTTATTTTTCTGTAAACCTTTATCATTTTTCATGGGTTTTTCTTGTGTTTTGGGAGTTTTTTCTGTATCAATCTATTATCTAAAAAATAAAAAATATCTTGATCAGAGAAATACAGAGAATGAGAGGGAATCACAATAAGTATTTGCTAAATCACTTAGTGAATAACTTAATAGCGATAACATACTATAGGAAAAGTCAATAGAACAGAAGTATGCTGACAGATTATCTTTTTTTCTTGTAAGACTGGATAACTCGATGGTTAAGAACATTTACAGCAATTCAGGCAAAAAAAAAAGATTCACCAAAGATAATAGGAAAAAAAACTTCATTAGTTTCGTGTCTCATTTCTTTAAATACTTTCATCACTATCTAAATGTTTTGTTGGGGTTTTTTTTGGTTTTTGTTTTTTAATTTGAAACTTTTTTTATTACATTCTGGTTGGTTTATATTTCTCTCTTAGTACAAATGAAGATTGATCAAAATCAAGATGCATCATTTAGACATGCAAAATTCATGAGTCAGTGAACCAGCTAATTGAATCTGAAAAAGAAAAGGTCCTCCAGAATGTTATTGTTGTCCTGAAGATGAGAAAGTTGGTACTAATATTTTCTAAGCTTCTCTGGAGAAATAGAAACAGACAAAATATCTTAGTCTGTTTTGTAGTTCTTTTATTTCTACACATTTTTTTTGATGTTTCCTTATAGGAAGAAAACTAATACAAAGACACTCATGCCCATATCTAATTATCGTCTAGGAAGAAGAAGAAGAAGAAGCATTTCTGAATTAGAGGGCAGTGATATGCTGCAACATTTGTGAAAACAAAATACTAATAAAGAATGTGACTCAATTGTAACTTCCGGGATAGATCCTGCCATAAGCGATACCCCCTCTCCTGCCCCACATGGTTTATGCTGGAACAGGTCGTAGTGGCCAGACTGGATTTCCAAAACCCCTGGAACAGACCCAAAAATGAACTGCAGAGAGAGAAGCTTCCCTCTGCTTGGACATGAGAGGGAATAAGTCCCAGCTCTGTTGAAGTGAGGTGATGCACCATTCATACTGATCTCAGTGAAAATTATCATGCCGAGTCCCTTTCAGGACTGTCTGCATTTGTTTTGATCTTCTTCTTCACACTTTCCTTCACTTGATAGAGAGACAGAACACTTTTAATTTTGTATTTTCCTACCCTCTATCTCAATACATTTTCTCTCAGCTGGGAGCACCCTTTGTTCATTTGATTGTTCCCACCCATCCCCATGGCTGAGCTCATGCAAGGAGAGGATCAAGCATCTCACTTTTCACATGTCTCCCTGAAGGCTGTGAAATCACATTCATTTTAAGTTTGTACCAGGGGTGAAGCTAGGGAATTTTTGTGAAGTTATTTTTTAACTAGTGATATTTTTTGAAAATACANATGGCAGAGAGATCCAAGACAAAAAAAAGAGTAAAAAATAGCATCACCTTTGTGCCATTGTATCTTAATAAAGGTTGTTATCCCTCGGAAAAAAAGTAATACACCTTAAAAATGAAGAATGTCAAGATGGGGCATGCCTGTTTTAAAAAGTGCAGTTATTTTTAGCTCTGACACCAGCTATTAATTTTACAGCAACTGTCTGAACTCAGTGGAGCAAAGAAAGTTATAAACATTTTGCTTTCTCAAGTTTCAAAAAGGAACTTAGATAGGCTCGTTTACCTCCAATTGCTGCAGTCAGATTACCCATGGGGCTGAGAAGCACGGCCAGAAACAGGCATAAAAACCAGGTGAGGAGGACAGAAAGGTAGGAATGCAGGGTCTGTCCTCAGCAAAACCAATGGTGTGATTCTGCTGATACAGTTTCTTTGGCGTGTATTGGTGGCCAGTGGAAGGGGAGGAAAGAGGGTGGAAACAGGCAAATGACACAGTAATGCAGACAAAAAGAAATCAAAAAGAGGGCGTGGGCAGTGAAAAAAGAGGTGTTTCATTGGTCTTAATGGCGTATTTTACTCAGCGTTTTACATATGCGGAAAAGACCAGAACCTCCTTTGCAGCGAGGTCTGCCAGAAAGTGATGGCCTGATGTAACCGAGGTGGATGGCTTCTTTCAGACACCAACAATGGACACAGATGGAGGCCAGTGGGCTCAGTCTGGAGCTCAGGCCACTGGATGTGTTTGGGATGAGGAGGCAAGTGTGAGGTCAGGCCAGGAATATGTGTCAGGGTCAGGTGTTGTCTGCCCAGCCATTGCAGTATCTCCCTGAATGAGTATTGTAGTATACCCTTAAAGACCTCTTGTTAAAAACCTCAAACCTCATTTTTTTTCATGTCAAAAAACTGAGTTGCAGTGACAGGTGTTAAGATTTGCAGATTTCAGTATTTTGTTCCCCTTGTTAGAATAGGAAAGAAGGGAAATGACCAATTAAACCCCTTTGAATTTGAGCATTTGTGTTGGAACTGCACCAAATTGACTCAGACTTTGAAACTCTTTAGGGAAACTAAACTACACAGGCAAAATGTATTCATTCTCACATATATAACTGAGTATTTTCACTCAAAAGGAAGCCAAAATAACACAGCAAACCTATTTCCTGCTCAACAAGCAGTTTAATGGTCAATCTGACTGGCAATTGAACATCATTCCCTCTGTATTATGGTAAAAATGAATGATAATAAAGTTTAAATAACTTTTAAATCATGTCCCAAAATATGAAAAAATTAGAAGTTATTTTACACTCTGTGTTTCAGAGAGGAAATACCTTGATTTCCTTATTAATATTCACAAATTACAGGATTTTGTTTATCAGAAACCTGAAAGAAATAATAGCAATTATAAACATGAATTATTTTTTCTTTGAACTGCTTTTCTCCTAGAATATCTTTTCAGACTTCTCTGAAAGAACAGGAAAGGGGGAACCAAGCTCTCTTCATTTCATTGTGAACCTAATTCTGTAAAACATTTGAGCACATAATTGAGTCCTCAGAGATTATAACTGCTTGCCTGAAGCTAGGCATTTACTTAAGACCTTGTTCAAGTCAGCATGATCTGATTTCTAGGTACTGATCCCCTGGTGTTTTTCTCTGAGCTCATAGGAAACAAGCACATTGCACAGGGAACAGAATACATCACCAAATGTTCCCCTATTATGCCAGAAGGATATACAATGGTCCAAAATGCTTCTCAGCTTAGAGTCTATCTTGGGATTTTGGGATATCCGTGTATTTGTTCTGGGATACTATATTCCCAACACAATGCATTCAGGGAGGGAATAAAAGACAGAAAAATGATTCCTAAAATTGGTTTAATCTAATAACATTCAGTGGCAAAAGACTCCAGGCTTCCAAATATCCTGGTCAAAGAGAGTTGAAGAAGGTAAGAGAGTAAAGAACTGAAGAATTTAACAAAATGTTCGTGTTTCATTGAGCTTTTTGCTTACTGGGAGTCTCAGAAACCAAGTCCAGAGCTATTGAAGAGAAGCATAGCACTAAAGAAGTAATAAAATGGTGTAAGCTACACATTCATCCACCTGCAGTTCCCAGGCATGCAGGAGCAATGGGACACTGTTGTGTGGAGTTTCCTGCTAGTGGGCAGAGTACACATGCAGCTTGTGTACTCTACATTTATGATGGATCTCTGTGTTAACTTGATTTCTTCCTACTCTTATTAGTGTTCTGTGTGTTCTGAAATAATTCTGTCATGTGAATGTTCCTAAAACTTTTGTCTGAAGAGTAGACAGGAGATCTTTAAGGAACATAAGTCAAACATGTGTAATTTTCACTGCAAACAACTACATTAACTCATGTATGAGACTTTTTTACTCATGCAATAGACATTTGCTGCTTGCTTCTTCAGATTCACTTATAAAAATATCCACTGTAATTCTCCTTACAATTATAGCACCATTAATTCACAATGTTTTACAGAAGTTCTCTGGCACAGAAGAGTTAAGGGAAATAATACTGGGGTTTGAATTGGTGGATAATAAAATTATTATATGAATAAAGCAGTGCCCCCAGACGGCAGGCTATGGAAAAAAATAAAAAATATTGGGAAAAGGAGGATTTTTAAAGCTGTATGATAATCAAATGAGAATTTGAATGCTGGATGTATTTTCCTTGAAATTGGGCAAAAAATAGCAAAAGGGATTGTATGTTTTTTCAACTCTCAAGTATCTTTAACAATCATACCATTCTGTACATATCAGGACACCAAGAGTTCTGGTTGCTAAACTTTCCGAGGCAAATTAAACATAAAGGATTCAGTAACTTTATTTTTATGGTCTTTCCCTGATCCTTTTTCATATCTAAGTATTAAAGAACTTTGACCAAAAAAGACCTAACTCCGTATGGTCCAAACATATATGTTGACGACTTGAACTTTTCAAGCTCAAAGGTCACTTTACTATGACCAAAGAGTTTGAGAGATGATTCTTTTAAACTTGACAAGGAATGATATTTTGCAATGGGGCTGAATAAAACAATGGCAATTTTTTAGGATTTTACAAAGCCCTCTTTCTGATTTCCCATCACACCCAGAGACTGTGATCTCCTGAAGTTTCTTCTTCAATCTCCCATCTTAGGAAGTGCAGAAACATCTAATTTTTAAGTTATCTTTAGCAGCACTTAGTGTTTAGACCCCAACAAGCAGATTTTGTGCCTTCCTGCTGCCAGTCTACAGAGGCCAGACAAATACTTTCTGACTCTTAGCCTGACTCTATCTGTGGATAAAGTTTACAGACATCTGGGACCAGCCAAACACTTGGCCTTCACCTGCTTATGTGGCTGTCCTGATCCCTGATTCTGTCAGAATCAATTTAATAGCCTGACAGCTGGCTGAAATTTTCATTTATTTCAGCAGCTTGGGAACTGATTGCCTCTGTTGTGTGACAAAGACAGCTTGTCCTGGTATTTTTTTTATGCAACCATGTCAAACATTCATTTTTAGCAACTCAATTCTAAACTTCAGTGATTTGAATGTTGTTAGTTCCTTGTACTTCCCTCTAAGTAAAAAAATCAATGGCCAAGTAACAAAACAGGTGCCATAAATACATATTTGAACAAGCCAACAAATTTAGTTAGCCAATATATAGAAGGATGTTCATCAACACAAATGTTCTCGAAAACAAAGTGTAATTACTGGTATATTCATGACAGGCTGTTATTGTGATATATCTTAGCACTTGTCAGTCTCCATATGTGTATTTTGCTTATTTTTAATTCATTTTTGATAGCTTGAGTGCCTAACTGGAGGAGCTTTAAGTTGATGCTGAATGCGTGTCTTTTGCTTTGAGAGCTCACTGTTCAAAAATGCATAAGAAAAATCTTTGAAGCCCAATGGAAAGAACACAGCCTTACCCCCAATAAGCAGCATCCTTCATAAATTCTGGTATTTGCTGAGTACCTGCATGAGTTCCAGCATCTTAACCCCCAAATTGTAACAGCACTTCCCTGCTGGAGTGCAGCTGCACAGTCCAAGTCAGCAAGCGTCAGCAGTGCTTTGGGGGAAAACTCTTGCAGAAAGTTAAGCTTTAGGTGGGAAGTGTAAGACAATCATTCAGAACAAAGGAATGAAGTTCAGTCTGTTTGGTAACGGTCAAGACAAATGCAGCAATTATATCTGATGTTAAAACTGAGGAGTCACAAACACCTTTGAGAAAAAAACTTGAAACACAGAGGCAAAACTGGAAAACAGTGATGCAGAAAAGGTCCCTCCCTTTAATGCAGCTTATCACTTGGCCTGTGAAGGAACTCTCAACACTCATGGAAACTCCCTCCAGCCCAGCCTTGCTGGTTAAGCATAAAGGAGTCCTCTCGCAAGCTGCAAAGCTTCAGCCTTGAAGACTACCAACCACAGGTGTTCTGAATGCCTCTCAGCCCACTTGCCTGTTGGCAATTAATGCTAAGAGAGCATTGATAATGTTGACACTGACACAGTCTATTTGAAATTTATGATACCCAACCATGATAAATTAGAAAGTAATTTTAATCTAGATTTTATACATATAAAATTATGGGGGAAGTTTTTGTCTGAATGTTACCAACCAGCTCTAAGGTTTACATAAACTGGTGTCAAATCAGAAGACTTTGAATTTGTCTTACACAAAATGGACTTGCCTCAGAAGATTACAACTCAATTTAAAGTGATATAGCAAGAAGTAAGTGACGCTAACCAAGAGTACAGAGCCATCCCTTCAAACTGAGATCAAACTCCTCAAATCTGTAGGTCACCTTATGACTGAACACACATTAACTTTGGCCAGATGGACTGACAGTATTTTAATAAGAACATTCTGTTTCCCTTTCCTTTTTTTTTTTTTTTGTCTTGTTTTAATGGCACATTGCAGATTAATCTCTTAAAAGTAGGTGCTATGAAGTATAGTAGCAGATTATTTTAAAATTGTATGTCCTTGTCGTAAGGAAAAATAAAAGAAAAGCAAAAAAGCTCTCAAACTTGTATTCAACTGAGGCAAATTTGTGCTACCTGCAGGAATCTTCTTCAAAGCTGAACCCAGCCCTCAAGTGGGATGCTGAATGGCGATCTACACCAAGAAATTTTCTTTGGAAAACCAAATGACACTAGATTTTTTCTTTGTTTGCTTTGGGGTTTTTACTGTTTTTCATAGTTCAGGATTTAAATTTTGATTATTTGGCCACCTGCATTGACAAACCTTCCAGCATTGGCCTGGTACTCCTGGAAGGACATAATTTGAACACTAGGCTTAAATTCTTTGAGAACTAGAATTTTTAGTGTGTGGGAATATGAGCTGTTTTAATGCACACATTTAAGTTCAAGAGCAGGTTAAATGAGTTGAATCAATTAATAAGTCACCATCTAGAGTGATGAAACTGAGATACGGCCATAGTGGATGAGACCAAAGGTTCAGCTAGCTCAGCAACCCATTCCTGGTAGAAGCCAGCAACAGCTGTTTAGGGAAAGAGTAGAAGACTCCAGGCACGTGTAGATTAATCCCTTCTCTGGTTATATATTCCCAGCTTTTGGCAGACAGTGGTTTAGGGACTTGTGGAGGCAAAGATTAAATGCAGATAAGAAAGTTTATTAGCCATGAATGGACCTGCTTTTCATTCAGGTGTCTAATCCCCATTTACACTTTCGGTTTCCAAAATTTGCTCATGCAGTGAGTTCTATCATTAGTGCATTATTAAAAGTACTTCTCTTTTGCTTCAGTTTAAATATTTTTTCTGATAATTTTAATGGCTTCTCATGAGTACTTATGCTGGGAGGAAAGGCAAATATTATACCTCTGTATGATAGTTGTTCCCTCTTTACCTCCTGCAAGCAAACCATGATTTTGTAGACCTCTATTATATTTGTCTTCTTTTCTCTTTTCCAAGCTAAAAATCTTAGTTTAATGCATATTAATGAATGTTTTTCCATATAATAGCCTCTCTTTTTTCTTGACTTGGTTAATTTGTTCTTTTCTAATTAGCGAGAAGGATGAGAACTACATAGTGAATAAGTTATGTAGGCTTACCAGGTATTTACCAGCCAGAATTATGTTCTTTTTCTGTTCTGCTCCATTCCAAATAATTCCCTATATAACCTGCCATTGCCAATTTGACTTGCACTGATCCAATTAATTCAAAAAACCTCTCCACAACCTAATCTAAGTTTGTTTGGTTTGGTTTTGGGTTTTTTTTCTGTGATTCAAGGCATTAAATACATTTCACTCTGACTCCAGGGGCATGTATACAGTTTATTTATATTGATAAATGTAAAATTTCTCTGTAATTTCAGTATCAATAAATGTGTCTTAAGTATTTGCTAAAGGTAAAATTTCTGTAAGGATATGAAATATAAAATAAGTTTATGGAAGAATTGAATTGATAAACTGTAAATTAGATTTATATGTTACAAGTGTTTTACTTAGAAAGGGCTAGAAGTATATGCTCGAAACAGCATAGAGCATTTGGCACAAAAATCTAACGATATCTATCTTCTGAAATAAGCTTTCCATTGGCTCCTATTAAGACTCTTTCACTGCTATGAAATAGCTTTTGAAACCTTTTAGTATTGCTCAATATAATGAAATGCTATCTACATGCTGCATATATGGCTTTGATGTACTTTTCAGTTGAGTCACAGCAACATATCCTAAGACATAAAGTCCAGCTGAGAGGATTTTACAGGGCAAGGAAAAGTCAGTTATGTGTCATCATTATAGGACTTTGCTATATAGTTTTGCAGTTCTCCAAAAATCTGTGATAATTCACACTCACTAAGGTGAAGTGCAACAAAATACTAACAACTCCTTTACAAAAAGAAGGAGGCAATGCAAGTTAGAACAGATAAAGGAGGCATCGTTAAACATGCTGACCACAAAGGCACCACAATCGGTAAGTTCCCTTCAACTTACTGATGCACATCATATTTACCACAGGTGTAGACACGCTCTATGGAAATGAGCGCTGGGAAATCTGGTCAGTTTGGGCCACAGCTTGTCCAAACAGAGTCAGTTCTTAGTCATATTTTGTCATTTGAATGTAATGTGCTGGCTTAGTCTAGTGTAAGTACACTGAAGAGATTCAACTTGCTTTCCTTCAGTTGATTCATCCAATTAGGTGTGCTACATATGTGGGGACATACATTTCACTTTCCCTGCTTTAAATTATACATGGTTTAATAGAGAACCAACATATTAACAGCTTCAACTTTTCCAACATTGTTGGCAAAAAAAAAAAAAAAAAATAGTTGTAAATCATAGATCTTTGATGTACTAATATGTTTAGGTCTCCATGTCTTCCTTGCTCATTACTTCACTGAGAAATTTAAGAAAAAACATTTACATTACTGCTAATAAAATAACTTCATGTTCTGGAATCCAGCTGTTCTACTGAAAAGTCAGGAATTAAAACATAATTTTCTTAGAATGAGAGAGAGAAAAAAAGAAAGAAAGAAAAAGAAAGGAAAGAAAGGAAAGAAAGGAAGAAAGGAAGGAAGGAAGGAAGAAAGAAAGAAAGAAAGGAAGAAAGGAAGAAAGGAAGAAAGAAAAAGAGAGAAAAAGATTTACTTTGATGTGAAGGCAAATGACCAGTTCTCTTTAGATGAGCATATTTTTAAGTATCTTTTGAAACTCCAGTCCTAATGTCGGTCTTTAAAACAACGAAGTTTTAAGAAAATAAGATAGTCAACCAACTCATCCACGGTCTTTTCCAGGTGGGGTAAGCTTTCCCAAAACCCTAATTATGAAAATTTTAAAGACCTGGAATATACATTCAATCCGCAGAAAGCATGACAAGAGAACTCAGATTACCAAGGAAAGTGGTGAGTGGGTAGAAGATTTTTTTGAACCCTCTGGTGAGAAGGATCAATAGTTTTACAGGAAACATGATGATTTAGGGGAGTGAGAGCTGGGGAATACAACCTCTTGAAGGAGTTAAGTCTGCATAAATTGCAGCTGTGTGAAAAAACAATATAAATTTTTCTTCTTTCCCTGGTTGTCAGATGCACGGAACCAGAGATTGACTGGCAAGTGAGTGAGAGAAGACGACTGCTGGGTTATGGTTGCAGGTGTAATATCTTTCCTCAGATAATCTGTAGTACTTCTGTAGTCAGCCTGATATCTCACACTGCTTTATTAGTTTCCTAATGAAGTGATGTATAAAATGCTGTGCTACAGAATTAATGCCCAAGAGTTACACTACTTTTGGAGTCACTTAGGTGGAAAAGAAATGTCTGAAAGGTGGTTTATTAGGATTGTGAAGCTATATCTAATATAGTATTATTTTTGGTACAGTGAAGACATGGAATGCTATCACTTATCACCAGTGTATAGGTAGAAAATAGAACCAGTACTCCTTTGATGACAAGAATGTCCTATAGTCTTTCTTTCCCAGCCTTCTTTTTTTTCCGTTGAGTCTTTTTTCCCATTCTCCTCATTCCCCCTTGTACCTCCTGAACTGGGCTATTGAGATAACAGTAAATTTAAAATAAACACTGCATCCTGTGTAAATTTTCATTACTGTGATCAGTTTAAGCCATGAAAATACCAGGTGAGAGATGAAAAATCACTAGTGGAGTTTCCTTTTTTTGCCTTTTTTTTTTGTTTTGTTTTTCTGCTGTTTGCTTTTTAAATGAAAACAATGACAGCCATACAGGGACTGTGTTATACTTGGTAAACTTGATTTAAGAACACATTCTGTAATGTCTCCTTTCCCAAGAGGCAGAAAGGATCCACACTGCACAATTAAAATTTGTTATTACTTTGTTTTTCCGTCCTACCTCCACTCTCCTCCCTCCCTGTCTCTCCTCCTCTTTTCTTTATGTCTTAATAAAGTAGTACTTAGAGAGTGCTTTGGCCTCTTTCAGAAAAAATATTATTTCCTCTAACTTTAATAGTTACTTCTTCAGCATTCTGTTACTTTTTTTGTTCTCATTCATTTCATAAGAAAACCATTTGTCAAGAGCAGTTCTTCATGCTTGTGTATTTTTTCAGCCAAACTTTGAACTAAAAAAGGCAGTAATTTTTAAAGATAACCCTGCAATAACTATGTACTGAGACACCATGTTTTCATAGTTACAGCTTTCTTTAAAGGGGAGAGGACACATGATTCTGAGCTGTTGGTGCAACTTGTATTTCCACTGTTGGGAGTCCTTAATGAACAACTAACAGGTCCAAGAAAACTCTGCTTGTTTTGTGAGCCACTGCTGCATGCCAGTGGTCAGTGAAACATCCTTCTTCCTATGAGGTCTCTGAATAGAGCATTGATCCTTAACTTGTGTTAATGTTTCAGAGGAAATAAGCAGGAGCAATGTTGATTTCTTACAGCAAACACCCTGAGGAAACTAGGGAATGAATATTAATAAGAAAGGTGCAGCTCCTCGTTATTGAATTTCAGCCCTAATAGATGAATAGTCATCTCAATATTGCATTTGAAGGGATAACAGAATTTTGTAGCATGCATTCAACATGAAGGCTCTTGATTTTGTCAGCTAGAAACAAGCATAACGAGACATTTAACTGGGGATGTGCTGTCTGAACTGCAATCGGACAGGAGAACTTACCTGTTTAGGGGTGTGGTGAAAAGAGAAGAGAGTAGAATGCATTTATTTAAAGAAAATAATACGCTTATGTATAAACCAAGTAGCAAACATCATCATGTTTTTCCAGTTTATTTTGTAAAACTGATCTGGTAATTTTATATGAAATAGGAAAAAGGAAGAAAATTGTGCAACCGTTGAATGTGTGGGGATTGTTTTTTTTTTTTTTCTTCTTGTCCAGGATTGTGCATAAATGGAAATATATCATTGCTGTGGTATTTTCTTGCATGCTTTGTACATAAGAGAAATATTTTTCTTTTTTTCTGCAGCTTCACTGAATCATTGTGATATTTTTTCCCCAGAAATATAAGGAATCATCATCATTTCAAATAATTTCAAAAGGAAATTAACAACATATGAGCAAATTCATTCCATCTGAATGTCAGGACCTCTGCAAGCCACATCCTTAAACAGAACATGTGCTCATCAAAAGTTCATACAAGTAATTAAACTCAACCCTAATTTTCTTAAATGTAATTTCATGGTGTGTGGAGTATTGTGAAGTTACCTACCAGGGGTTTCAATAAGCTTTGGCAGCATTAAAGACAGCGTGTTTATACCATCACAGTGGGAAATTTAAAAAGTCACTGATTCCCTAAATGCTAAAACATATAACAAGCTTTTTTGTTTCATTTCTTTTGAACAGTCGATTCACATCTCTACACAAATCCCCTTGACGCAGCTATGGTTTTTTCAGTATCTTCTGTTTGCTAAAGGGAAAAAAAGTGATAATTTTGCTTCTGCAGAGTGACATTCTGCTAACAACTGTTCTCAGCAGCAGGTAAGAATTCTTTATAAATTTAAGTGTCCTTTCTTCTGGTGAGTCTTTGGATTTGTAACTGTTCTTCAAGAGCCACTTAAAAGGTGACCAGTTTGTGGCTTTTTGTATCATTGAACTCTTTGGGTTGAAAAATAAATTCAAAGGTGTATTTCTTCTTTTGCTTTTACAATAACTTCATAGCTGGAAGGCTTACAAATGCTGTGAGATGAAATACCCATGATTTGGAGTACATTTATTTGTTGTTATGTATTCAAGATGCTGTATTGTCCATAGTCTTTTAATTTCCATTTCCCCCACCCTCCCATCATGGTAAACCATGGTAGTTCTACTTCAGAAGTAAAGTCCCGTCTTCTTTTCAGATCTGTCTGGAAAAACACTTTTCTGTCCTAGATATGATAAAAGAGAATCATGAGTTTCTACTTCCACTGGGAGTATTAGCAATTTTTAGGCAATTTTTGCTGCAGGCTTGAGTGGATGTTGTCTGCACATCATAGCACCTAGAAGGCCACAAGTAACAAAATGTGAAATATGGCAATAGAGCTAATATGACAAATCTCATGCCCAATTTATTAATAATTCTCAGGCTTATTTATGTCCAAGTACAACAATACTACAGATCAGATTAATCTGATAATTAAATGGAAAGACTAAGATGGAGGGGAAACCCATGGAAAAAATTATGACTATAAATGGCCAAATATATTATATCAATATTAGCAATATTTGAAATTCTAGATAACTCTCCCACCCATGACAACTTAAAGAAACCGACAAGAGGAGCTTGAAGCTTTGTCCTGGTCTCAGAGTTTTGACATCATTGGCACAAGTGAAACTTGATGGCATGTGTCCTGTGACTGGAGGGTCATGCTGGATGGTTACAGGCTCTTCAGGAGGGATAGGCAGAGCAGACAAGGCAGCCATGTGTTGCAATGTAATGGAAGGGCTGGAACTGGAAGCTTACAGTTG
The DNA here is from genome assembly GCA_013397055.1 of Pachycephala philippinensis. NCBI lineage: Eukaryota > Metazoa > Chordata > Aves > Passeriformes > Pachycephala > Pachycephala philippinensis. The sequence goes on from VWZT01014721.1 coordinate 42,963, forward strand.
TCAATTACATGACTGAGAGCCTCTGGGTAATAATTAAGGGACAGACAAATAATATGGATGTCACTGTGGGAGTTTACTATAGACCGCCTAGCCAGGACAATGATGTCAAAGAATTATCCCTTGAGGAACTAAGAGACACCTCTAAATCAACTGCCCTTGTCCTTAGGAGGGATTTCAACATGTTGGAAATTGACTTGGAGCATCACAGCTGGCACAAACAGATCCAGAAGATTCCTAAAACACCTGGATGACAACTTCATGGTACAGGAACTCAGAGAGCTGAGTAGGAAAGATGCACTGATTGATTTGTTGCTTGTAAACAGACTGAAGTGGAGATTGGTGACCATCTTGGCCACAGCAACCACAAAGCATTTTGAGTTTAAAATCTCTGTTGACAGGAGGAAAAGTGCAGGCAAAATTTCAGCTCTGGACATAAGGAGAGCAGACTCCAGGCTGTTCAGGGAAGAAGTGAGTAAGATTCCCTGGGAAAATGATTTTGAAGGTGCAGAAATCCATCAGTGCTGGTCACTTTTTAAGCACCACCTCCTACAGGCACAGGCACAGGCAATCCCAGAATATCAGAAGTCAAGCAGGCAAGGCAGAAGGGTGGCTTGGCTGAACAGGGATCTTCTCTTGGAAATAAGGCAAAAAAGGAAGGTGTATTCCCAGTAGAAGTAAGAACAGATGATGTGGGAGGAATACAGAGATGCTTCTTGCCACAGGGAGAAAACTCATGTGGCCAAAGTGCCACTGGAGTTGAAGCTAGCCAGAACTGTGGGATGTAACAAAAAGAGGGGGTTTAAAATACATTAATGGCAAAAGGCAGTGCAGAAATTATGTCTCCCAGGATGAGGATGGTCACCTCGCGAACAGGGACATAGGGCAGAGATGTTCAATGTTTTCTTCGCCTCTGTCTTCAGCACTGATGATGGCCTATGGGGTTCTCAGTGCCCCAAATTAGACGACTGTGGCTGTGAGAGTGAGAAACTACCAGCTGACCCTGTAGTTGTGAGAGATCTCCTGCTTCACCTGGATCCCTATAATTCTATGGGTCCTGATATGATTAATCTGAGAATACTTCAAGAGCTGTCTGACATCACTACAAAGCCCCTCTTAGCAATTTTTGAGTAGTCTGGGGAATCTGGAAAGGTCCCAGTTACTGGAAACTGGCTAACAGTGTCCCAATTTTCAAAAAGGGCAAGAAGGATGACCCCACAAACTACAGGCTGGTAAGTCTCATTTCCTGCCTGGTAAGGTTATGGAGAAGATCATTTTGGGGGGTATTGAAAAACACCTGAAAGGCAACACAGTCATTGTTGACAGCCAGCACGGCTTTGTGAGAGGAAAGGACTGCTTATAAATCTAATTCCCTTTTATGAAAGGGTAAACCACCTGGTTGATCAAGGGAAGCCAGATTATGTAATCCTTTTGGATTTCAGTAAAGCTTTCAGTAGCGTATCTCAGAGGATCCTTCTGGAAAAAATGTCCAGCACACAGCTGGATAAACACATTATGGATAAGGTGACAGGTCAGGCACAAAGCATTACAGTGAGTGGGGTGACATCAGACTGGCAACCTGTCACTAGTGGGGTTCCACATGACTCCATCTTCAGCCCTGTGCTCTTCAAAATCTTCATAAGCTACTTGGGCAAAGGACTGGAAGGGATACTAATCAAGTTCGCAGAAGATACTAAAAGCTTCAGTATTAAATGGCACTTCTGTTTGAAGTGAGAGCATTTTATATAACATAGAGGGTTTATATTAAAGATAGAAAGGCAAGTTGGTCTATCAATATAAAATGGTAAACTGGAAAGTGTTGAATCTTTTTTAAAAGAAAGAATAACTGTATGCAGTCTGTAAAGGAAAAGTCCAATGCAGTATTTTTGAAATGAAAGACCACATGGTTCTACCAAAATGGCTACAAACCATTAGTAAAATAATGGAGAGTAAGATGCCTTAGCATCTGAATTAAGTGTGTAATGGAACTCTCCTGAAGATTGCAGGCCATACACTTAGAGGTACCCAGTTTCCTACATACTTCCCCAGCCACACATATAAATTACATCATCTGAGTGTAACTCAGTAGAGGAAGAAACTCTTCCACCTCTGTGAAACAAAACAGCAGCAAGAAACAGCTCATTGTCCAGAAACACGTCTTTTATCTCCTGTGCATTTTGAAAACTTGATCTTCCTCAGTGACTTCTGTAATCCCTAGTGCTCTAACTGCCCTTTGCTCTGTTTACAAAAAGCACTGTAAGATTACACCCTAAGCATTGTACTTAAAAAACTGAATTTTCTCCAACTCACAGCTTTGTTCTCCTTTCCAGTTTTAAACCCCCAAACAGGCCAAGTTAAATCAACAGGGCAGACACCTACTAAAACATTTCTCCTGCAATATTTACAATTCTTTTCTGTTTGTGGAGAGATCTCAGTGTTAGCCTGGGGAATCTGTTGTTAGCCTGCTGTGTCTGTTTGGTGTGCATTAGCCACAGAAACTCTGTCCATTTTTTATTGAAAACTGTTCATCTCTGGATGCCACAGTCATGATCACTGAAGTAAGGTCAGGAAGCAAATGTCAGAGGCTTTGTTCTGTGTAGCGGGGTCTGGCAAAGAAGTTCATTGTTATTGTTGAAAGAACTTTTGGTGTGTGTTTAAAAAATATCTACTCTATTTAGATATACTGGTCTATATCACTTCTTGCCACATCAAAGTGCAGCTGACAGAATACTATTGGTTTATAAAGGCTGTGCAGAGAAGCAGAAAAATCCAAGATAATGCTTGTAGCAGCATCTGATGAATTACAAACACAATATACTATCTCATAATAATGAATCAACAAATATTCTTCAGAAATCTCAAAATAGCCTGAGATTTCACAAAGAATGAAAATATTTTCTTTCATTTATTTTATAGGTTATCCTAGATGACAAGAGTCTTTATGTCTTTGGAAATTACTATAATAAATGATCAAAGTATCCAATGTAATTGCTCACATACTTGCTGTGTGCAGAAAGCTAATAATTTATTGTAATTGGGATCGAGCTTGGTACCACCAGGACAAATAAGAATAGCAGTCTTCATGCTACAAGGTAAAGACAAACTTCTATACTTCATATAGAAATATCTTGTGTGACTCAGAAATAAAAGGTATTACATTCCTTACCTTGAGCAGAGTTAGTACTAGACTACCTATGCACTGATTGTGCAAGTTTGGCAGATGGTAGGAAGGGCTACATATGAAGTTTCCAGGAGATGATGTGGGTCATCCAATAATTTCACCATGGAGAGTGGTCCTTGATGCAAAAGAGGAATTACTGTTGGTACTAGGTTCAGAAAGAGTGATGTGACGTAATACATCTTCCTCCACGATTAACTTTGCAGCTTGCCTGTGTCCTGGGCTAATAGGTCTTTTCTCAGTATATGCTCCTTTCAAGCTATAAACAGGAACTGGACAAAACACGATTAGGCATGAAGGAAACAACTTTTTCACAAAACAGGCATGTCCGGCATGTGATTATTTCTTGTAAAGTATGCACTTAGAATTCTATAATGGACTTTTTCTTGAACTCCGCTGTTAGAGCTTGTACTCCCTGTTGCTGGATGTGCTCCAGATGGTAACATTGCCATTTGTTGCTATGGAAATCAATGCCAGAGGGTGCAGGGCTAGTGAGAGTGTGCTGGGTAAATCACTTAATGGAACATGACATTGTCAGACATCTATTATCTTTCTTTTATGGCAGTTTAATTTTCTCTCTTACTTTTCTGGGCTGCTACCACTTACTGATTAATAGCCCTGGTACAACGAGAATTTTTTAATGTATTGTGGCTTTATTGCAAACCTTTACCCCTGTATTATTCAGATGCTTGTAACCCAGGTCTAAAATAAGTGGGCATTACAAGGAATGGACTCCCATCTTACAAGACTCTGTGAACTTTGTATGAGCTAAATTTTCTCAGGGAAATCTGTTCGGAGAAGGTGCATGTACTCCAGAAAAATAGGTAACTAGTGTGTGATGTTTATATCTTGTAAACGAAGTTAGGCTATGATATTGATTACATTAATACAGAAATTTAATTCAAATTTTAACTTGCCCTTCATTTCTATATATAATACAATAAAATAAGGCTAAAGGTTAGTGATAATAGCGTATGGCAACAGGGAAGAAGCATGGGCTTTTAAGTTCAATGGACAAAATTGTAAGTGATATTTGAAGATGCATCCTGTTTAATGCAAAGTGGATCTTGACTGGAAAAAGAACAGACATGAGCAATTTTAAGAACATTTGTACATTTATTTTTAAGGGGAAAACCAACCTTCTTTTTTTCTTTAGCAGAAGCTAGAAAGCCATCCTTAGATGCGTGAGAGATCTGAGAAGTGTTCTTAAGAACCAGAAGTTTTTCTTTTTGCTCCTTTTCTTGTTCATTCTTCCATCTTCAAGGCCATGTTCTCTGTGGGGAAAAGTGCTGGAGTGACACTAAAATAAGCTCTTCTGATGTGCTTCACAGCTAAGAAGCTGACTGCTATTAATCTTTGACTTCAAAACAAGAAATAACTATACCTGGTGTCACCTAGGAAGTACAAAAGCATCATATTAGGTGTAGTACAGAATATAGCTTTATTGCACTAGTCAACCACTATACTGTCTGCAATAAAGATTTTTATTTTTAAAAATTTACATGACAATTCATGTTCAGTGTTTCTTATGTATCAACTCTGTAGAAATCACTCAATATCACGAGTAATTAACCTGATTAATCTCTCTCTCTCTCTCCCCCTACTTCTCAAAATATATTGTAAGCCTGACTAAAAAATCCAGTCAAAGCCTTGCCAAGTGCCTTATTCTCTCTGAATATTCCATAGTTACCAAATGCTTTATTCTATCTGGATGTTCTAAAATTTTCAAGTAAAAGTTGCTTTTCATTGAACTGCTTGAGAACTTTGTTTTTTCTCCCACACACCCCCCACAGCTACCTTCCCCTTAAGCCACTGAGTGGGATGGGACAAATCCAAAGCAGCAAATCTCCAACTAGGAAATAAGCCAGGCCAACCAGAACAGCAATAGCTCTTCCTAGTTGACTCTCAAGATGAGAACCAGAAGACCAACTACCTCGAGTGGTGGCCTTTCATGCAGCCTGGGGAATGAACAGGAGGAATTGGAGCTCCATGCCCAGTCAGAAAATTATGATATCGTAAGAATAACTGAAACATGTTGGGACAACTCACATGACTGGTGGATCACGGCGGATGGCTTTAGGCTGCTTCATAAAGAGACAGGGAAGAAGAAGAGGATGAGGAGGAGTCATGGTCTGTGTTAAGGAGAACCTTAAGTGTCTAGAAGTAAACTGAGGCGATTGTGAAACCCCTATTGGATGTCTCTGGGTAAGATCAGAGGGGGATCTTACAGTAGGCATCTGCTTTCAAACCAAGATGATAAGCCCAACACAGTAATAATTGGGTCACTTAAGCAAGTTTTGGGTCAACATAATCTGGTTCTTATGGTGATTTCCACGAGCCAGAAAAATCAGAAGTCATCCACCAAGTTTCTGGAACGAATAGAGCGCTGCTTCCTGATACACGTTAGGTGTGCCAATGAGGAATGAGTCACCATTGGACTTCCTACTCACAAACCAAGAAAAGTTGCTTTGTACTATCTCTATTCATGATGGCTTTGGCTGCAGTGATCACTATGTTGTGGAATTTGGGATCTTGCTGAGCACACTGAAGGTGAGAACTAAGACAAAGATTATAGATTTTAGAAGAGCAACCTTCAGCTTGCTCAGAGCTCAGCTGAGAGGGATTCTGTGGGAATCTTCCATAGACTATAAAGCAACTAGCAAGTGCTGGGAGTTTTTGAAGAACGCTCCTGGAAGCACAAAAGCTGTTGGTCATCTTTAGAAGAAATGGAGCAAGAGATCTCTTTGACTTAGCTGTGAGCTTCTCAGTCTGCTGAAACCCAAAAGAGAAGTGTACCAGAGATGGGAGAGCAGACAAGTACCTGTTGAGAACTACAAGGCATTTCCAGAGCCTGCAAACATGAAGTTAGAATTCAGCATGAATTGAAATTAGTCAGAGATGTCAAAAACTACCAGAAAGGGTTCTTCAAGGATGTAAACAACAAGCAGAAGCAGAAGGAAAATATTAACCTGCTGACAAAGGGCAGAGGGGAATTTGTTCCCAACAACACTGAAAATACAGTTTTTCGAAACATTCTTCACCTCTGTCTTTACCAGTACTGCTGGGCTCCCAACCTTGGGAACAAAAATCCAAGTTGATGTGAATACAGCACCTTCAGTGAAGAGCTGGTGTGTAAACTATTACAAAATAATTCTTCTCTAGCAGATAAGTTAGATAAAAAGAATCAAGAAAAAATATTTTACCAAGGTGATGCATTTTGGCTCTTGAAATAAAATACTTCATGTTTTCATTGAAAATCAATTATCTGAAGTAAGCTTTACAAAATATGATGAAGTGCTCATAAAAATAAATAGAATTAAATATTGTGTTCTCAAATTCATGCTTAGCAAAGATCTCAAAACAATCCAGCAGTTCTACCCTGAAAATAGTCTGAGACTAACCTGATAAAGCAGGACATATTCAAATGTCTACTTTTTCCCTATGTTGTATTTTTAAAAACAAACAACAAGAAAACCCTTTTATTAATTCAGTACTTGAATTACCAGTCTTTTACTTTTCTTGGGTATGTGTTTATTCTGATGTTAAAGAGAAAGGAAAACAGACCTTTCATTTACCATATGACAGTCAGTGGATTCTTCTTTCATCAGAAACATTGTTTGCCAATCAGGATCTCTATTGTTAATTCAGTCCAAGAAAACAAGAATAAAAGTGTTATTAAAATCTAACAGGTTACAATAGAACTATAAAGCAAAAGAAACAGATGAGTGCTGATAGAATGATAAAGTGAAAAATGAAGTAATAAGCAGTAGTCAGATGGCTGGGCTGCTTATCTTGACTGTCTGTGGGAGTAGGCATTGGCATTCTGTTTTCTTCTAGACTTAATACAAAGGTGAGTTTTAGTGGAAAAACTCGAAGGAATCACTGACATATCTATAACGATAACTCTCGATCATGTGTCAAAAATTCAAAATGGAAGATGAAATTTAATTATAGTATTTTGTTAGGGAAGATGACAACTTTAAGCTTTGTTCTAAAGTAAAAGGGAAAGATTAGCTGTTAGCAAAGACATATTTTTAACACAGTTGTGCAATGAGAAATATGAGCAAAAGATGCAATGATGTTGAAAAATGAAACTTGTGGAGGTTCATCTACCGCAGCAGCTGTCAGTCTTCTTTGTGAAGATTTCACTGAGTGGTGTTGTCCCACATTCCTCCAAAAGCTTAGTCATTCTGCTGAAAGGTGGTTTTGATTAAACAGACATACTTCCTACTGGTGGTGGGAAGAATTATATTCCATATGAAGACCACATATTTTCATGAACCTGTCAGATGTGGTCACAATGAAGATTGTTGATTCTTGTTTTATATGTGTATCTGGAACTGGTTTGGGGTATTCAGAACTCCAAAGACTGTCTTTTTCTTTCCAACATAGATGAAGACAAGCGTAATTGTTTAGTTTCAAGACAAAAGTAAGTCACAAAATTGTTTTCTGGCTTTGTCCTACCTCAGAGCTTGAAAGCACTGCTTTTCTGATGTTTTTGGTCCAATTGCTTTTCCAATGTTTTGGTACAATTGCATTTCTATATGTTCTATCCTCCCAAGTAAAAGTGAATCCAAACAACAAAAACAAATCTAACAGACTGTGCAATGAGGTTTTTTTCTGTCTAGCATGATATATTTGTGCTTAAATTAACAGTTGAAGATGAGTTCCTTCAAGAAAAGATCTTTGGTTTTATGTGCTTTCCAACTAGAAAATTCTGGTTTGTGTTTTGACAGCTGTAAGTGGCTTTTTGAAGACTTGGAAAATGGGAAAATGAGAAATCTAAAAGAAAAAATTGAAGGGCTATGTTTTTGATTACTTTTTTTTGCTAGCAGCCCTCAGACTCTAGCACTTCATGCATCTTCTATGGGTTCTTGTTTACTTACTGAGCTCATCTTAATTAAACATTTGCAGCCCATCCTAATTGCTTGCCTATGAGTATTTTCTTTGCTAAAATTGACAATAGTTTTGGTTTCCCACCAAATGTTTGGAGGTGGTGTGCTGTTTGTTTGTTTTTGTAAGTAAAAGATTTCTCTTCCCTTAGGGCAGGTTTTTCCTTCAACAAATGTCAGGCTGAAATACAAGAATTCTGTGGCAGGGTTGTTTTTTTTTCCCTCTCCCTACCAAAAACCCTGAGTGAGAGCCATGAAAGCATAGAACAGCATTATTATTAGCTTTTTATTTTAAGACAGAGCACAGGTATTTAATTATTCTTCTCTTTTTGTAAAGCTCAGGACTCGAATTACATCCCGCTATTATAAACTCTACAAGGTGAAACTCTCTATGATAGGAAATATACTTTGGTCAGGGGTTTTTACCTAACATGGATGAACAGAACACATATATAGAATAGACCACTTATAGTTTCCATAAGGCAGCATACTTCAGTGCCATTAAAGTGAAGGCAGCTATTCAATCCTCAGAAAACCTGAGTGAGTGTTTTCCATGCTACCTTCCCCTTTTAAAGTTATCCACTTCTGACCAGCTTTAGTGATGGCAGAATATTCTTTATTTCTCTGTTTTGTGAATAATCTCTCTTCTGCAGGCTATCTCAATAATAAAACAGTGACTCATAATGTTTACTAGAAAGGAGAGAAAAATGGTGTTTGATGGACTTTGAATTTTTTCCGTACATTCTTTGCTAAGAAATCACTGTAAGAACATAAGTACATCTAGTACTCTTAATACAGCTTTAGTATATGCATCCAGTTTGTTTTTTTAAAGCATTCTTTCTCAATTCTCTTCCTTTTCTTCAATTAATTTTTGGAATTCCAGGATGAAGACCAGCCTTCTGTTGTACCAAAGCCAAATCAATCATTTTTACAAATTGTATCAACAACAGGAGTTTATAGTAAAAATTTTAGTATTTCGATATTCAAATTTTCCTTGTGGGTGCGGGGCTTGTGGGGATTTTTTTAGTTGTTTTTCTGGTTTCTTGTTTTTCCTTTTACATGACTTTTTGTTTTACTTTTTTTGCTTTGATACATCTGTCAACAGTTCCAAATGAGACACACTTTCTGTTCCAGAAGCTAAAGAGAATTCATTAAGTACTCTATGAAAGTTGCCACTTTTTGAAAATTGCCACTAGTTGAAAACAGAAGTATAAAGACAGTACTGTTAATTCTCTTGGTCTCCATGTATAATAAAACAGGCTGAGGGATAAACCCTTGAGACATAGAAATACTCTTATATAGAGTACTAGGTTATTTTTTATTATTTCTTAAATAAGTTATCCAGGAATAAAATAAAGCTCAATATTGACATACTCTCAGTTGACATACACTTGTAAAGAATAAAAAGAATGAGTCATTCTCTTCTGGTGGAGGAGCCCCGGAAAAGTCAAATGTAACTGTTCTAACCTAGCACAAAAACAATCAAGGGGCTGGGAAAATTGACTTAAGAGAAAGCACTGAAGTGGCTTAATATGAATGAGGGTTTGGCTGAGGAATCACTACCAGTGAAGGTCAGGACCAGAAACATCTGAGGAACATAAACACTGTGTGTGGAGAAGAGTTCCATAGTGCACACTGCAAACCTTTTTCTTTCCCAAAGGCATAACCGAGAGCGATGAGATAATGCTGAAAGAGTATCATAGAAGGCCTCAACAGTAAGCTACGAGAGACTGCAAAATAATCTCTCTCTCTCAAAAAAAAGAGAACTTCGTTATATACAACATACAAATAGTAGAATGAAAAAAAAAAAAAAAAGATTTAGGTAGAGCTGTGGGGAAATAATCCTATGTATGATAGAGGTTCAAAAGCAGAACAAATCCAAGGCCACAAACTAAAACAGAAGTTCCATCTCAACATGAGGAACAAATTCTTTACATTGAGGGTGGCAGAACACTGGAACAGGCTTCCCAGGGAGCTCATGGAATATTCCTCCCTGTAGATATTCCAAACACACCTGTACAAGTTCCTATGTAACCTGCTCCAGGTGACCCTGCCTTGGCAGGGGGTTTGGACTGGATGATCTCCAGAGGTCAATTCCAACCCTAACAATTCTGTGAATCTGTGGATGCTCCTTTGGTCATTTTGGGTCATGTATCCTGGCTGTGTCTCTTCACAACCTCCAGCCCTCTCCCCAGTGTGGCAGTATGAAAAGCAGAAAAGGCCTTGGCTCTGTGCGAGCCCTGCTCAACAATAACAAAAACATCTCTGTTTTATCAGCCCTGTGTTCAGCACAAATCCAAAACACAGCCCCATACCAGCCACTGTGAAGAAAATTACCTCAGCCAAAACCAGCACAACATGTCCATTTAAAAAAACTTATACATGAAAGGACAGTCTTACACCTATACATAAAAGAGCACCTGAAATTCAAAATAAAAGTAAATTTATTATATTTACTGGAACAATAACTTTAACATTCTTTTGAATATTTTACTGTAAATAATATTTTGTTTTCCGAGCACATATTACTTCTCCTGATGTATTCTGTTGTCCTAGTGTGTGATGTCAGAGTATAAAATATTGTGGACTCTGGCTTTATGTATCAGAAATAGCTACGTATCAGTTGGGAGGGAAGGGAGAGGTTTTGAAAATGGGATGTGGATAGTCTAATAGTGGGGTTTTTTTTCCCACCCTTTCAAATCCAAATATGTATACCAGTATTTGGGGGTACATAGAAGTGCTGGTGAATAAATTATTTGAAATTTGAAAATATTCCTAAGATTATCAACTGCAGGGCTGTTATCTGTACTTTGCAGATGGCACCTTTTGCTGAGCCTGGAGTAATTCAATTTAATTAACACTGTCCCCACTAATAAATTGATTTTGGATTTGCTATATGTAGACTGTTTACACAAGACTGCTGTAGAAATCTTACTGAATTTATTCTGGAAAGTTAAAACTGTAAGAAATGTTTGCAGGCTCTTTTTATTGTACCACGGAAAGGAAACCATTGTGTTTCCATGCTGCACAGATCTCAGTTCCCATTTACTCTGGATGAGTTTACTCGTGCTGACCATACACAGCTGTTGTAGCTCCTGAAGGGCATTTTGGGATTGATTAACCATCTGCTGATTCTCACTGTAACAGCTCAGTGACAACAGCATGAGGGAATTTGCTTTAGATAATCTGCAAAGATGTGGACACTACAAATACTCCTTTTCCAGCAGTTGCTCTGATTGGTATTCTGACTACTGCCATTGTGTAATAGGATCTGGATTCGATCTGAACTTTGGAAGTTTATCTGTATTGGGTCTGTGTAGAGCATCTAATTTGCAGGTTTAAAAAAAGGCGCTTGATTTTCTGCAGTGTTAGAGTTTGCTGCTTCTTTATATAACATTTTCAACACAAGAATTGATTAAAATGTATTGCATATTAATATAAGGAAAAGCTATATTTGGAATTTGCTAGGATATTTGTAAAGTTAACATTTCCAAATTTCACTGGGTGAACAAGTCTAAAAATGTAAGGAGATCTTTCTAAGTGAAGCAGAGTCAAAGTACTAATGTGGAAGAAAAAGGGGGGAAAAAAAACCCCTGACAATCCAAAGATAGCTGTTGTGTTACCATGTAACAGGGGACTTGATAGTTCTCATGATTGTTATTCCAAATAAGATAAATATTCATTCTAAATGAGAGCTGGACATATGGTGCAAAGTTTCTCATGCTGAGTGCAAAATAGCTGGCCAAAATCTGCAATGTTTTATAAAGCTAGAAATATGTTCATTTTGGCAAATGTGTTTTGACTACTTTCCCTCTCCCTGTTTTAAAAACACAGTATTTTGACAGGAATCATGGAGGTGAACTGAAATTTTAAATACACTTTATTCTTTCTAATGCATATATATGTATCTCAGAATCATAAAATAATTATGATACAGAAATAACCTAAATAGCATGCGTTGGGGAAAGGTTAGTGATGACACTAACTAAAGATAAAACAGATAATAGAGAAAAGTACAACTGCCTTCCAATGTTTTTAGGGTTTTTCTATTCCTGCGTGTTCTGATTTATCAAGATGCTGAGTGTCTACAAACATACAGGTTAAATATCTCAGTATGAATTGTGAACTGGGTATCTAACAGGAGATGCAGCAACATAGTTCCATTTTATTGAACTGGTGCTTCAAGAGGATGGAGTAAGCAAGCATTAAGAAAACGATTCTCCTGTAGCTGGGTTTCTGCCAGGGAATTTGATATGTCACAGTGCAACCCAGTCTGAAATGTGACTATATCTTATGATAAACTACAGCACACCTTTGGAAAAGAGCGATATCAATAATGGGTTCATCAATTTATTGCAACATTGCTACCCCTGGAGAGTCAGGGCGTGACACTACTTCCTGATTTGTTTCATGTCTACATCTAAAAGTTACTGCCAAATCATCTTTTGCGTGACTTACTGTCGTAGAGACAGTGCAAATTTCCTAACAAACCAATTACATTTTCAAATGTCAGGGTTTTTCTATATCATAATTTAAACCCATGTTGCTTACTTCTAATACATTTCATTTCCAACTTTGCATCTCATTTTCCATTTTGCATTATCCAAAATGAAATTCTTTTGCTAGATACTCAAAATGTGGTGGGTTTGATTGCCCCATCACAAGTGCTGCTCTGCTTGATCTGAACTCTAGTGAGGGCTAGTTGTAAAAAACAATTTTTTTTCTCATTTATATTTATATGAGCAAAATATCCCAGCTGCTTCAATATGACTCCATGTAGTTGCATAGTCATCCAAACAGTTTATAGGCCATGAAAAACAATTGCAATGACACAATCTAAACTCTTTCATGGCACTGTCAAAGCTGAGAGAAAGATAAAAATAGCTGTCCATTAGAATCTTAGAACCACAGAATATCTTATGTTGGAAGGAATCCATAAGGATCCAACTTCTTTCTCCTCGCAGGACTGTCTAAAACTAAGCCATTTGACTAAAAGCATTGTCCAGGTGCTCCTCCAGATCTGGCAGGATTGGTACTCTGACTACTTCCCCAGGGAGACTGTTCCTCTAACCAACCATAGTCTCAGTGAAGAACCTTTTCCTAATGTCCCATCCAAAGTTCCACTGATGCAGTTTCGTTTGATTTGCTTGTGTTCTATTGCTGGTCACCAGGGAGAGGAGATTAGTGCCTGGCCTTCCTCTGCCATCATTGGGAAAGTTGTACACTGCATGAAGATGCCCCTCAGCCTCTTCTTTTCCAAGATGAACAAAGCAAGTGACATCAGCTGCTCCCCGCAAGCCTTGCCCTCGAGGCTTTCCATCAATTTGGTCTCTCTTCTTTGGATGCTCTCTAATAGCTTTGCACCTTGTTTCTCTTGTGGTACCCAAAACTGCACACAAAGCTCAAGGAAAACCCACAACTGCCCCTGTGCCTCCCTTGCCCGGCTGGCGATGCTGTGCCTGATGCCCCCCAGGACACACTTGGCCCTCCTGGCTGCCAGGGCACTGCTGACTCATGCTCTACTTGTCATCAACCAGGACCCCCAGGTCCCTTTCCGTGGCACTGCTTTCCAGCATCTCATTCCCCAGTCTGCCCATACACCCAGGGTTGCACCATCCCAGGTGCAGAATCCAGAACTTGCTCTTATTAAATTTCATATGGTTGGTGATTGCTCATCTCTTTAGTCTGTCCAGATCTCTCTGAAGGGCCTCTCCACCCTTGAGATGGGCCATTATCCTCGTCAATGTTTGATTTCAGTTTGTTATAGTACCTTCAATATTGTTCTTTATTGTCATCATGTAATTGTTCTCACTGAAGTAATATCTTCTGCATTTTACCTCTCACATGCGCTGCATATCAGTTTTAAATCTGTAGAATGTTCCATAATTGTTTTGGAAAAGGAGGGGGGAAATTTTGTGGAACTTGACAACATTTTTGCCATTTGAATGATGGCAGCATATTAAGATAGTTTGTGCTTCATATTGTTCTCCTGAATTTCTTTGTGGGAAATGACATGTTTTTAGTCTAAAATTCTGTTTTCTTGTATAAATATGTTTACAGCCATGAGATTTTGATGTAGTAAACATTTAAAATAAAGCAGCCTCAAATTCTCCAGAAAGCAGAGAAATAACCAATATGCTGTTACATAATTTGATTTCTTTCCCTTCTCTCTTCTCACTGGTGCAAATATTGTAAGTGATAGAGCAATTTTAATAATTGCAAAGTCTCTTGGTGATATGTAATACACTTATATTTTTACAACTGGTCCCAGCTTTTACTCTGTATTTTAAAGAAAAGGGTCTGTATTGATTTTTGTTGTGCTTGTTGAAGGCATAAATGATTTTCAAAGTTGCAATGGTAGTAATGGAAAAGGGTTACATTCACTGAAGAAAAAACCATTAGTACTACAGTTTGGAGATTTTGCTGAAAGGAGATTTTGCTACTGAAATTAGACATGACAGATTCTCTGAGATTAATGGTGTTGTTTCAAAACATAAATGACTAGTTCAGAAAGAGCCAAGAAACTCTGATAAGCTTCAATTTTTCTCAGTGCTGGAGAGTGAAATACACATCTTAGATGGCTGGCTTTTGTTAAGCTGTGGTAGTGTAAAACTGTGTCAATAAGATAGTACAGCATAGAAGACTTAAATTCTTTCTCCTAAAATGTACAGAAAATTGATGTAATTTGGCATTCTCTGAAAACACTGGTAATTTTTCAATAGGAACAGGGTTAGTTGTATACAGAATAACTTTGAAAATCCCCACAGTTGCTTTTATCCTGCTTTAAGTGTTTCTGTACTTTGGAAGGAATGTGACGTATCAAAACATAGTATTTTTATCTTGGTTCAAATGTATGCAAACAAGTGTTTGTTTGCATTAGTGCTGTAGTAATATCATTTCTCCTCTGTTTTTCTTCTGTTCTACATGCAAAATAGTTGCATTAGAATTAATACTTGTTAACGTGGCCTTTAAGGAAGAAATTTATTACAAATCTGCTGTTCCATGACATGCATCTAATTCAGCAAAAAGTCCTTCATAAGTGACTTGAGAATTCAGTCACAAGGAAGAACATACTTACAGTCAGGTTAGTATTTGTAAATAGTAAAACCTGGTGCCCAGGTCACACTTGCACATGTTTATGCTGTAATACTTCTTTCCAAAGTACAGAGAAACCATTCTAACTATCCATTGTCACTTGCTTTTCTCTCTTCCTCTTCTTTTACTTCTCCAAAGCTAATCCCTTTTTCTAAGTTTTCTAAATTCTCTTTCAGTTCATGTGTTCATTTAGATTTCCTTCAGTGTTAGGCAACTTTGTTAACCTTTTTTTTTTGTATTGCCAGTATGGCACTGGTTTCTTCACCGTACTCCTGGCCAGTTTCCAAGACAAATTGGTCAGCAGCCTGATGCCCCATGTGCCTGCCTTTGCCATTGCCAAGTTGCAGCAAAGTCTGAGCTGAGTTCAGAACTTCAGCTGCAGTTTCTAACAGCACTTGTCTTTTAGGAGTTTCATAAAAACACTGGCTTAGTTAATATATGAGATTCTGAAGTGGAAGATTCGGTTTGATGGAACCTATGAATAACTGTATCATCTTCTGAGGGTTATCTTCTTCCAGGGAAATTAGGTCAAGTTATCTGTTGCCATTGGCTTGATCTTTCATCTCTGCTGATTTCTTAGAAAGGTGGTCTGGTTCAGTCTTGACCAACTTATTCTTTTGTTAGTCTCAGTTGCATTTAATTGTTGTCTCTGTTCTTGTCCTGTAGAGAAACTTCTCACAAAACTCCTCAAAACAACACATTGGATGTCACTCTGGAGAATTCACCAATTTTTCTCTGACCCATTTTGCTAGCAGCAGCTGCTTCTCCATGCAGTAGCAAACACAAGAGTACAAAACACACCAAAAGAAATGTTCAGTAGAGAGTGGACCTAAAAAATCAAGCCATGCTTTTGTGTTGTATGACAATTCTTGTTGCCGTGCTCAGTTTGTCATGTATTATAATATCATCTGAACTAAAACAGCCCTGGGGCTTTCATGAATGTTTTATTCATAATATACCAGATACAGCAAAAAGATTTTTTTTTCTCCTCTGCTAGAACTGTATCAGTACCTTCAGTACTACACAGTACTGAAGATCTGTGTAGTCAGAAGATCTTTAGTCACTTTTGTTGTCTTAAGATCTGAAATCTGTCATCACAATCCATACCTGGAAATATAAACTGCTTAAATAAACTGTGTGGGGCTTCTGATATTTGCCTTTGTGTCTCCTCTCAGCATTATCATCTGTAGTAGCATAGTAACAAGACAAAATCTTCATGATACAGCCAACCGAACCAGTATTTCTAAGGAAAGCTTTTTGTATTTTTCAATTATTGTTTGCAGCTCAATTTTAGTGAGTGCCAGGTCCTGCCCTTGGGTCACAACAATCCTGTATAATGCTTCAGGTTTGGGGTAGAGTGTCTGGAAAGCAGCCCAGCATTAAAAGACCTGGTGTTGTTCATCAACAGCAGCTGAACATGAGCCAGAGTGTGCCCAGGGAGCCAAGAAGGTCAATGGCATCCTGGCCTGTATCAAAATCACTGTGTCTGGCAGAACCAAGGCAGTGATTGTCCCTATATACTGGGCACTGGTGAAGCCACAATTTAAGTCCAGTGTTCAGTTTTGAGCCCCTCACTAAAAGAAGGACATTGAAGTGATGGAGTGAGTCCAGAAAACGGCAACTGAGATGGTGAAGGGTCTGGAGCAGAGACCAAATGTGATGAACTCACCACAGCCCCCATTCCCCATCCCCTTGTACTGCTGAAGGCAGGGAAGGATAGAGAAAATTGAAGGTGAAGTTGAGCCCAGGNGAAGGTCAATGGCATCCTGGCCTGTATCAAAATCACTGTGTCTGGCAGAACCAAGGCAGTGATTGTCCCTATATACTGGGCACTGGTGAAGCCACAATTTAAGTCCAGTGTTCAGTTTTGAGCCCCTCACTAAAAGAAGGACATTGAAGTGATGGAGTGAGTCCAGAAAACGGCAACTGAGATGGTGAAGGGTCTGGAGCAGAGACCAAATGTGATGAACTCACCACAGCCCCCATTCCCCATCCCCTTGTACTGCTGAAGGCAGGGAAGGATAGAGAAAATTGAAGGTGAAGTTGAGCCCAGGGAGAAGAGAAGGGTGGGAGGAAAGGTGTTGCCAAGCTTTGAGTATACATCGTTATCCTACTCTGAATTGATTGGCAATAAATTAAATTAATTTCCCCACATCGACTCTTTTTGCTCATGACAGTAATTGATGAGTGTCCTTATCTTGACCCACAAGCCTTTTTGACATATTTTTTGACATATATTTCCTGCCCTGTCCAGCTGAGGAGTGACAGAGCAACTTTTGTGGGTACCTGCTGTCAATCTACCACCCTACAACTACCTGAAAGGAGGTTGTAGTGAGATGGGTGTTGGTCTCTTTTCTGACATAAAAAGTGATAGAACAAGGATAGTTTAGCCAGGGGAGGTTTAGATTGACTATTAGGATAAATTTCTTCACTAAAAGGATTACCATTCTTTGGAACAGGCTGCCCAGGGAAGTGGTTGAGTCACCATCCCTGGAGGTAATTAAAAGAGATGTAGATGTGGCCCTTAGAGAGATGTTTTAGGGTGGACTTGGCAGTGCTGGGTTAACAGTTGGACTTGATGACCTTAGAGTTCTTCTTCAGCCTAAATGAGTCTGTGATTCTAGGACAGGAATTGCCAGAGGGACACATGTTTCTGCAGAGTATCTGACTCTTCACCCAGCGGTGTAAGGCTGGTAAAGCAGTTGAGATGTATGGGAGAAGCTTAAGAGCTAGTAATGTGCTGCAGAAAATGTTATTAGAGAAAGACACCAAATATAAATAAATGCTTTGTTTTTCATTATCAATGCAGACATCTATGAAATAAGATCAGATCTGACCTTTTCAGTAATTTAAATGTAATTTTTAGACAGATGGTCAAGCTCACTTTAATATCACTTCTTAAAAAAATTAAATGGTTTTAAACTTCACTTTCAGACAATTTAGAATATGCTTGCTTCAATGCCAGAGCATTTTCCAGCTTTCTCTTTTTTTTTTTTTAACAAGAAACTGAGGTGCCATAACCAACATAATGTAAAAGCTATAATTATGACAAACAGTGATTGATATAATGATATGTGCTTTCTTAGCAGGGTGAGTAATTTTGAATTTCAAGACAAGCAGTATTCTCTGTTTTGCCTCCCAGATGAAAGAAAAGCTTGACTCATGTTTCCTCTGTAACTGATATTTTTTCACCTTTCTTAGTAGCTAGAAAAAAAGAAAATTTAATCTCAGATAAGATACTACTTTTCTAGAAATCAGTTGCTCCAATGACTGCACTGACTTCTCCTTAAGAAGGCAGAACTTTTTTTTTTTTGTAAATGCGTGAGGTGTTATGTTTCAGTTCTACCCATCTCTATGGTGATACAAGCAGTTTCCTATTATGCTTTTCCCCCTGCTTACCCACCACCTTACCTTTAAAGGAATATAGGCAGTTTACATATTCTTCAGGAATAATGAAAAGGCTGAGATCCTTCATTTCTGGCCATAAGAAGATTCAGGAACTCTTGAAGTTAATATTCTACCACATTCTAATTTCTTGATCACACTTGTTTTTAGGATAAATATACTTGAATATCTTGTATAATAAAGTTCACTACATATATAAAATGATAGAAATATGGAATTACTCTAAAAATTGAAAAAAACCCACTATTTTAACTTTACAGAAAGGATAGTCACTAAAATCATATATAAGTATTAGATATACATAACTGAGAATCAAAAATGACCAAAGAGAACCGTAGAGCTTCTTTGTCTTATCAACAGAATAATTCATACATGTGAATTTCTCGATACAGGGATGAAATATGTGTAAGTTTCACAGCAAACACCTGGAAGTAGATGACATCAGTGCTTACCTAAAATATTGTTTCAGATTCATAGGATGTGGTTGTATGTGCGCCTCTCTCAGCCTCTGGTCAATATAATCCCAATCAATTAGCATTTGCTCAAATAATATAGATCACTTCTAGATTTTGCATAAGAGGCTTTTTCCTCTGTTGTGGGATAGGACCCTATGAGCAGGTAACTGTCAGGATTAGCTGATGTGTACTGAGACACCCAACAAGGCAGGACTTTTGGTACTAACCCAACGTACTGTGGGTTATTGTACCCCATACATACTACATGTGTATCCTATTTATTTTGCTGAGTAAGAAAACATTTAAAAGCACAAACTCATTCAGTTGTTGTGCCCAAGTAAAAAGCATATTCTAATCACATACTCTAATAGTCACAAATTCTCATTTGACTAACATCCCCATTTGTTCAATGGCATGTCGTTTGCCACGAGGGCTGCAGATTCTTATCTCCCTTTCCAACTTCAGTTTGATATTCTTGATCTTTGGGCTTTGCTATTGTGGTAATGCACACATGAACAGCTACATTAGCTGTTTTTACATAGATCCACAGAAAGTTCGTTTTATGAAATTGAAACAGGGTAAACTTTTGACAGAATCGTTGTATGAGTTCCAAATTGCTACAAGCAGTGACAGTTTGAAAGTATATAAAAGTACAAAATAGTCCAGTGAGTAAGCTTTCTTGCAGGAGGTAAATTATTACGAGAAGTCATGTATTGCAAATGTAAAATATCAGCTTTGGACAGGTTAGGATTATTTATTTTAATTGAATTATTATCTATTAGAATTAATAATATCATGATATTCATCTCAATAAAACATATAACAGTCATAAAGTGTTGTCTTTTTTTCATAGAAATACCAATTAGATACATATATGAAAGATACGGAACAAGTGAGAAATCTAGGCATGTAATTTATTAGCTTTAGTATGGGAAAGACTTATATTTTTGAGGTAAAAATGGGTATATCTGTCTATATCTATATATCTATATCTATATAATCTATATCTGTATTTATCCATATAATTTATATCTACCTATCTAATTTTAAACAAGTTGTTTGGTGGGGGTTTGTTATCTTCTAAATGTGTGATTTGCCTACATTCTACTATGGTTTCCAACTTTTTATGACTGGTTTCTTTTCATTTTAGATGTCAATAAGGACTATCTTGTCAACATAGGTGGAGATTCTGCTCTCATAATGTTGTCCTCATTGTGGGTAATTAGAAAAATCATCGCAGATACGATTTTATTACTGATGCATAATGTAAAACTTCTTTTTCCTCTGATGCAGCTTTCAAGTACATGCACTGTCATTGTTTTTGACATACATATAAAATCTGAATTAAATGTTCTTTAAAAATAATAAGAAAACTATCTTATGGTTTAGTCTATTTCTCTCAAGATTTCTGAACTGTTATAGAAACTGTTGGTCTTCAATAAAACCTCAATAAATTTTAAAAATTTATATTAAAAAAAACTTGTTCAATATCTCTTTCTCCAATAAGATTCTTAATTTACTAAAGCCAGGTGTACAGCTAGAATACCACTGCAAGGATACTACTGCAATGAACAATTGGTTAAAGGCCTAAACTAAGAACTCTTGTTAGGTAACTGGATAATTTCTCAGTGAAACGTTCTCAGTGAATCTTAGTTGTTTAGGTCACTTGTGCTTTATGACCACCTTAGGGTACAGCTACTCACAATATGTACTTCATATGTTTTATTCCTTAGCCTCAAATGAAGATTGAAGTTATTATAGTACATAATATGTATCCCTCTTTCTATTACCACATCTGGTGAATCAGAGAGTTAGTTAGTTTGAATAAAATTTGAAAATCAGGCTGATTACCTAGTTTATAAATAAAGAGACGGAGATAATACTAACTACTTTTCGAAACTTAGCTCTGGATCTCTAAATCTCAGTAACTAGAGGGACCAAGTTTATATGAATGTATAGACCTTCCATGTGTGATTATAGATTTCACATATATACGCCTCAAATCATCCCGTCAGTGAATGCCGTAGGCAGATGACTAATGCATATTATTGTCAGAGGTGTGGATAATTTCCTAGTACTATCTTCTCGAGCAAGAGACGAAATACCTTTGGTAATCATGCATGACAAATGTAAAATAAGCCCCCAAAACACAAATATACAGATAGAGGTTAAGTTGATCAATGAGGACATATTAGAATAGACATCAAAGTTGGGGAGAGCAGAATAATGCATTAGAAGATAAATTTTCCCTACAGAGAATAATTTTGGCTGTGGAATGGTTCAGCAAGCAGGCTTAGTGAAGCAATCACAAGGTATTATTAAGGAATATTTAGATTATATTAAGTAGGTAAATATTCTGTTCACAGAATGAATAAATATATGTAGAGTAAATGACCTTTGTTAGAAACCTTAAAAACTCTTCCTAAGAGGCATTTCTAGAACTGGATGAACCTAATTAGGAAACCCAGGGGTAATTCATACCAGAAAAATTCTGCTTTTCTCTTCCACTCCTGCAGTAGTGTAAAGTGTGACAATCTTTTTTGTTTCAAACCTGTTATTGATATGCCTCAGGGACTCTGGACATTTCAGTGTATTTCAAGTCTAAAAAAAATCTAGAAGTGTCACGTTTGTGAGCTCCCATCGTATTTTATATGTCAAATCTAACCATCTTTGTGCTGAGAATATTTGATATAAACTGTTATTGCTCTCAGTACTCCATAAAGACTGGATTAAATGCCCTTGAATGTTTTATGACATTTCATTCTGTAACTAAGTTTATCATAATTAGAAAACCTGCATAATTAATCCATGTGCAGGGCAATCTTTAATTTGTAATACTTTTCTGGGGAAAAAGTTTGCAAGTTTATATGATATTTCATGTAGCAATTGAAAAGATCACTTTTCAGTTCTTCTTTTTTTCTTTTCTGGATTACCTTGGATTTTTTTTCTTCATAAAAAAATATATGCTTAAAGGGATATTGAAGAAATCCATGAAGTGTTTCTTCACAGGTTCAAGAAAAAAAACACCTCCCACCCAAAACACATCAAAGAAAATCATAGTCTAACCAACTCCCTTGAAAATTTTTGTATATTTGAAATTTTCATTATATGTATAAAAGGATTTTCTTCTTAGTATACTGCAGAGCTTTGAAGTAACAGCACTTTCAAGGGCAAGCAAATATTTTTCTAACACAGATAATTAGATAATATTTGAATAAATATAAGTTTTCTGTAGTAGTGTGCATGTGTGTGCATGAATACTGACTTTATATACATATATATACATATACTATGCATGTATCTATACATATACATATACATATACATATACATATACATATACATA
>VWZT01014721.1:65390-77537 GCA_013397055.1 Pachycephala philippinensis
AACAGGGCTTCACTAAAAGCAAATCATGCCTGAAAATTTTGGTGGCCTTCTACAGTGGGGTTGCAGCCCTGGTAGATAAGAGAAGAGTGACTAACATCATCTACTGGTACTTGTGCAAAGCATTTGATGCTGTTTTGAACATCAATCTCTAAAACGAAGAAACATGGATTTGATGGATGGGTGGGTAAGAATTGGTTGGAAGCTTGTACTCAAAGAGTTGCTATCAACAGCTTAATGTCCACAGAGACCAATGATGAGTGGTGCTCCTCAGGGGTCCGTACTGGGACCAGTATTATTTCACATCTTTTCTGGGGACATGGACAGTGGAATTGAGTGCATCGTCAGCAAGTTTTCATATGACACCAAGCTGTGTGGTGTAGTGACCACGTTGGAGGGAAGGGATGCCATCCAGAGAGACCTGGGCAGGCTTGAAAGTTGGCCCATGCAAAATTCATGAAGTTCAACAAGCACAAGTGCAAGGTCCTGCACATGGATTGGGGTGATTCCAACTACTAATAGAGTCTGGTCAGCGAATGGATTGAAAGAAGCTCTGAGGAGAAGGACTTGGGGGCGCTGGTGAGTGAGAAGCTCAACGTGACCTGAAAATGTGCACTTGCAGCTCAAAAGGCTATCCATTTTCTGGGCTAGAGTGGGCATCAGAAGGACTACTGACAGCCTGAGGCTGAGGGAGGCAATTCTCCCTCTCTGTTGTCGTTAGGCCCCTCTTCAAGTACTTGCTCAGCTCTGAGGTCCCCAGGATAAGAAATACATGGAGCTGCTCATGCAGGTGCAGAGGAGGGTCACAGACCCCATTGGAATCTAGAGTCCATCTCCTATGAAGACAGACTCAGAGAGTTGGGGTTGTTCAGCCTCGAGAAGAGAAGGCTCTGGAGAGACCTTATGGAAGCCTTGCAGTACCGAAAGGAGTCCTGCAGGAAAGATGAGGAAGGACATTTTATCAAGGAGTACAGTGATAGAATAACGAATAAAATATTTAAACTGGAAGACAGTATACTTAGAGTAGATACTGGGAAGAATTTCTTTGATATTAGGGTAGTGAGACACTGGAACATCCCAGAGAATTTGCAGATGCCCTACCCCTGGAAGTTATCAGAGCCAAGAGGAATAAAAATAAACATTTTTATGTTCTAGAGTATTGCCCTTATCTCATGCCCATTGCAACATCTCCATCCCAATTCTGCATATGCTAAGATGAAATGGAAATTTGAAACAGTTGACACAATTGTTATGTCAGCAATACCGGTTGACGCTGAAGAGGTGCTTGCATCCAGTATTTGAAGCATGTGTGACTCTGAATTCAAAATATACAACACACACACACACACATATATATATTCTCATATATATATATTTTTTGTATATATATATATCTATACACACGCACACACATGTACATAAAATGACATTCATCTGGACACCACAATAGTGAACTTGCCAGCTAATCACAAATGTACAAAAGCATAAGTATGACAAAGAAAGAAAAACAGAAAGAAAAAGGGAGGAAATTTCTACTACACACATACTATTCATATTTTCTGTATCACAATTTATGTAGCTTTTATTTCGCTTTATGGTCATGAATGCAGTTTTATTTTGTATGATAAATTTACTTGAAAAAACATTAAGAGCTTTTTAACTGAGATTTCTAAGGAAACAAGGTTCATAAATCCCAGTGTTATCACAAACACTTTAGCCTGTGTTGTTTCACTCTGTGATTTATTTCACCTATTCACAAAAAAGTTTGATTGCACCGAGTTAAAGAAATCCCAATAACTATGTTAATGAAGGTTTTCTGAGAACAGAGAACTGGGTTAAGATGAGACTGCTGAGGTATGGGTGAAGTGCATTTGTACTGTGTTTAAAAGCTTCTAAGTGGAGTGGCCAACCTGTCTGCATATAGTCCTAGAAAAGATGCTGCATCTGCTGCTACTCCTTAGCAAAGATAGCAAAATGACATGACCGAGAGGACACCAGACTGATGTCTTGACAGGGCTGCTGATTCCAGAAAATATGACATAAATCCACTGAATGGAACTTGATTTTACTTAAGGCTTGTCAAAGACACAAGGAAAATACACTAGTGAGATGCTACTTCCTTTGGTAGTTCTGAAATTATCAGTCATATTCTTAAAGGTGTGTAAAAGTAAAAATTAAGGGGGATTTTCTACTTCTTAAATGTCTCTCTAGCAGATGCCAAATGGAGCTCTTGGAAGTCTAAGGCATTTGGGGTTTTTTAGTTCATTTGTGATAATCAAGCACTGAATTCATTACAGTTTCTGACATTAAGTTGCATAACAACTGAATCCAGCCAAAAGAAATTCTGACAAAAACATAATTATATAAAATAATTGAACCAGCAGGTATCCTATAATCTTACTGACTGTATGTAAAAGAAACATACAGTGTGTTTTGTAAAAGTAATTTACTAACCATACAACTTTCTTACAAGACTGGGGGCTGTAAAAGTAAACTAATAATAAAATAAGCTAGGAAGGAGACATTTGCATTTATAGCAATGAAGTTTTAATTTTATAATCATCTTAAATCAAGACTTATGAAAATGTAATGAAGTCCAATTTACTGCTAATAGTTGTTTCATTTCTCTGAGAATAAACTTTTTCTTGCATTTCAATAATCTACACTGATAGTAAATAATTTAAGCAGCGTGGTACAAAAGATAGTGTTATATATATTTTAAATGAAGCTGTTTAAGGAAAAAAAAAATGTAATGGCTTGAGGAGCAAAGTAGTTTGTGAAGAAGTAAACAGTAAATGTAGCCTTGGAGGAAAAATAAACAAGCTTTCTAATGTTTGCAAGTAACACACTTTCGTATAAGCATTGTCTTCTCCTAAGTGCTCCCTTTGCTCTGAGAAGGCTTTGTGGCTTTGACCAGCACTGTCCCTCTGTCTGGGCCCTGAGGGCACTCTAGGACCTACTGTCCTGGTGTCCCTGTTTCTTCTGCATCCAGCCCAAGAATGTATTTCAGACCCTGGGACCATTAGCAGTGCTGCATCAGGCATCTTCAGTTTCCAACATTCTGCTCCATCCTTGGCCCGTAACCCAGGGACTTGAACAATCTCTGGGGCTGGGGCTGTCCTGACACTCCCTGGCTGCCTGTCATCGGGATGGGGTGGTGGCATGGGCCCCGGCTGGCCACAGGGAGCTTCCAGTGTTCCTGTCCTAAAGCCCATGAGGAGAAACTGGACCTTGTGGCACCCTGACTACATGCTTAGCTGACTAAAAACTTGAATTAGAAATTACAGATACTGCTCTGGACTTTCCTTCCTGCATTGGTACTAAGAATCATTACTTCATTCATAAGAAGTGTTATTTGCTTTAGTTGCAAGGTCAAGCTATTTTTGAAGCATTTATTTTTACCAGATCTTAATTCATAAAAGTTCTTTTCTTCTTCTTATAAAGATAAGCATTTGTGGTAACATTTGCTTTTGCGTACTGCTTCCACTATGCTATTTTTCAGTTGATAGGAGGATGGATCGAGACAGATACCATTGATCTGCTTTCAGAGTGGAAGTGGTAAGTAAATAATCTTAGAAATCAGGATAAAACATAACCTTGAAAGGTGACCTAACCACTGAGAAGATCCAAGATATCTGGAAAATTTGATTAATTCCTCATCTCACTGAAAATGTA
Source organism: Pachycephala philippinensis (assembly GCA_013397055.1). Classification (NCBI taxonomy): domain Eukaryota; kingdom Metazoa; phylum Chordata; class Aves; order Passeriformes; genus Pachycephala; species Pachycephala philippinensis. The sequence continues at coordinate 69,063 of VWZT01014721.1, forward strand.
CCTTTCAAGACATTTTTTATAAATCTAACTTGAAACTGTTTCTGCACAGAGCTACATACAGTTTTGTATGCCTAAAAAAAAAAACCTGATATTTGTTTCAAGACACAAAAGTGCAGAATGGAAACAGAAACACTATGCTTAGAACATAAAAATTATAATAAAATTTATTTGCTTTTTTTTTCCTCTTTTCTCGCTTAAGCAAGAGCTTGGAATTTTAGTTCACAAATGGTACTCAAAAGGGTGTTTAAAATGTGACATCATTCACAATCTTATGTCAGAACCTTTTAAAGTTTTTTTTCAATCAGATATTTTCTTAGAGGTACAAGTGTTGGTCCCTGGTACTTCAGCTGACCACGTATCACTGCACTTGGCATCAGGCTAGACAAAACAGTGTGCAAAAGTACAGCTTTAAGGAGTGAAAGTTGTCTGGGGCTTGTCACAAAGTAACTGTGAAATCAGGATGGTTTTTTGTCATCCAAAAGCAACACTGGTATTCCTATAACCCTTTAACTCCCCTAAAATTGCAGGGGCATGTGGATATCCCAGCATTTAAAGCTTTTTAGGCATTCAAGTAGTTTTCCAGTAATATGTAGGACTATGTTTCGATCCTGACAAAATTTATTTCAAATTCTGGTGTTTCTTCATATGTGTCCCCCAAAAATAAATATATACTCATAATCTGGAGTAGAAAATGGATTTATGTATGTTTGAATGCATGACAAAATAAATTTCCATTTGTATCTCAGGGAAATTATTGCCTGAAAATTTAGAGATACTTTAGAGGGTGTCGTTAAAAATTTACCATGGAGGAAAATGCGTGACTCAGGATCTTGTTAGTTTGTATGTCCATGATTATGGGTGGCATATCCATAGTATCCATAAGGACTATAGACAGTATAACGAAATCTTCAAGAAGGCACATTCTATACATTTGGAACCAGTTTGCAGAAGTAAATCTCCTGCTTCCATTTTACCCCACTCTGCCCCTACACATACCAAACTTGTGTTTGCTGAACCGAATCACTTCAGAAACTAAGGAAAGAGTGGGGATATTCTACTGAAAGGTGAGAGAAATTGGCTTAAATATTTTCCAACAGAGGAGAGAACAGAATAATTTCATCTTAGAAGATTTCTACAAACCTGAGTTGAACAGGTAAAAGAAGACCATTACTATATTTTCCTCATGTGACCACTGTTTTTAGCTGTGGACCAGGTTCTGGTGACCATAAAACCAGCAAAAGTTCTGCCATAAATCTGATGGACCAGAATTAAACTCTCTGAACACTTAGAGTTGAAAGAGCAATTTTCCAAGAGCTACTGTGAAAAAATCAGGATTAAGAAAAAGTTTTCATTTCACAAATATGCAAGCATGTACTTTTACTTTCTGCAACATAAGTTTTAGATCTTTTTAGTACTTCTACAGCTCTGCTTGACAGTTTAACTTTACAAATAGAACTTCCTTTGAAATTAAACAGCCTCACTGAAACTACACACTGGTTACAGCTGTGAAAGTTAATACTTACTAGCAAGATATAGCCTCTCATTTTCCAAAGCCGACACACCTTCTGTGCTTCTCCCAGGACATTAAGCAGGCTTTGTTAAACACTTGGTTGTTAGTATTCATCTAGTTTATAAAGTGCTACTTAGATTTCTCTCTGCTACTTTACAGAACCCTCTCCGATCATGATCAGAGTAGTGAATAAAATTTAAAATTCATACTGTTAAAAAAAAAGATAAAAAATATCACAAAGAGAAAGTTGTTTGTTCCTGATAGAAAAAAAGCAAGGTTCAGCACAAATATTTGTAATTTGCCTGTCTATCTTTCAGGCAGAGACAACAATGCCTTAATCAATTAAATGGATGGGTTTTTATCAGTCTGAAAGTCTTCAGTACGTCTGTGAACTCAGTACATTTTATCTTGGCCACTCCTTCTCAAACCCCTTTGCTACCATCCACCTGACAGGTTTGTACCAGAATATAAACTGAGTCTGGATGGGGAAGCAAAACCAGGGTTTGTTTCCATTGAAGTGAAATCCTTCAATGGTAACAGCACCCTTGTAAACACACTAGTTTTAGCAATTAAACTCTGTCTTTCAGTGGAATGTGCAGTGGCCCTTTAGAAGCACTGCTAATGGAGCCAAAAATACTTGTCTTTCTCAAGCAAATATCACATGTTTTTCCTTGAATGTCCTTTCAGACCTGAATTATTTTGTTTTGCTTTAAATCTGTTTTTTTTTCATACTTAATGACAGCCAAGTTGAAGACTGATTAGATTTAAAATGGGCATAAAGCTATTAGATCCATATGTTAGATGATATTCAGCTGAAATAGGTAATTGTTTACATGACTTTGAATGCCAATAGCACAATAAAGAAAATCCCTAAGGCTAGCTTCTTCACACACTGCATTTGTTATCTACTGGAATTAGCTTAATACTCAAATCTCAAACTCTGAACNTTTTTTTTTTAAAGGACTTAAACTTGTTACAGAGTTCTAGTTCAATTCTGGCTGTACAAAGTGTCCTGATGAAAGACTCATCAGTAAAAACCCTAAGAAGACAGCCTGCTCTAATTTTTGAAGACTTAAGAGTTGGTCTAACAATAAAAATTCTAGTTAGAAACTGAAAATCTATAGATATTTAGGTTCGAACTAAAATTTTTAATATTATTTTTGCAATTAAAGCTGATGTTTACAGCTAATATGACCCCTATTCTACTGATAAACATCTGCCTCAGGACAGAATTTAACTAACAAGTTCATGACCTAGAAACTTTTCTGTATTTAGAACAAAGAAGCAAACAAGGCACTCTTAAGTATAGGAAGGTGGACCAGAAGTTTTATGATAATTTCCTTTTTCATGAAATGTCTACCATTACCAGTTCTCTGGAAAAATAGTTCCAATCGAAGAGAAAATTAAAGGAACTGTTATGAAAATGCATAAAAACACATGCTGCTTAAAATATCAAGAAGACAAAAAGCAAAGTATTTCCAGAAAAAGAAAGAGGCTTTGGATGATACAAATTTTATTTACTATACTGAAGTTATCTGTTTCTAACCTCCAGGCAGTTATGCAGTCTTAAATTAAAGATAAATCTTGCGCAAAATAGAAATAAACCATGTCTATTTTCCCAATATTTTAGGCAGAGAACCAAAAATAAATGGCCTCATATTCCAGATGCAATATTAGTGTTCTAGTAAGAATGCCATAGCTGGGATTGTTTATTTCATGAACATGAGTAGAGATAGTGTTTGTTATTTATTTTTAAATCTGGATTCAATTAAAAATACAATAGGCCACCACAAGGAAATAAGCATTGATTTTTAACAATTGACTCATGGAAACATTGCAGGACAACTGTTAAATAGGAAAAAATACTTTCATAGTATTGGAATTAGAGTCATAATTCCCTGTGTGAAGTGTACAAGAAATTCCTCTGAGTTTCTGCTAATACCTGGAGCATGCTTATTAGCAAATACTGACAGAGCCATTGATTCAGTTTCTGTTTCTTTGTAATTTCTTCATATTTTGTTCCCGTGAGCTGTATTGTATATACTGTAAATTTGTTTTTTTTTTTAATATGATAGAAATTACTGCCCCATCTATGCAGTATTCTTGAAGCACAGCCTGTAAGAACAGAGGACCACGGGCTGGACAAGATAATTTGGTGGTGCTCAAATAAGAATATGCTGTAAAGGTCATTTTCTTAAACTTAGGGGTTGGCCATAAGAAAAAGTGTTTTCAGATCCAGGGCCAAAGTTAAACATCTTAGAGGAATCCAAACAGAAAGAAAAATATACAATAAAAATAATAGCTTTTTCCATTTCACAGGTAATAGAAACTGGATAAGCAAAATTAAGATATTACCTGAATATAAAGTTTTATTAAGTCTACTGCTTTCCAAAAACATAAGAGTGTAGAAAACTACTTTGAAATATTTATCAATATAGTAATTTTTTTTCCAAAGCCATAGTTTTGCATAAAAATACAGGTATGAAAGCCTTCAAGCAAATCTTAAAGAAAAAAGAAAAGGTGCTCCTGAAGTCCATCAAACCAGAAATGTTTCATGTATTTGCAATTTTATGTGGTGGATCAACTACGTGTGTAAGCTTGACTTATGTTTTTTATCTGACAAAGATTGACACTAGCATTTTCTAGCAAGACACGCAGCTCAGAAGTTCAGAAGAAGATAAGGATTTCTCTGTTAGCACTGAAGAAACACCAAATGTTTGCAGATTTGCTAATAGTAAATATCCATAAATGTTGCATGTATTAAGAAATTGTCCTAAAATACAGAAAATCATACTTTTCTGTGAAATAATCAATACTTTTTAAGATCAAGTCAAAAGAAATCGAAAATGTAAATATCCTGGAGAAAGTTAGAAATGAAACAATAGAAATTCAGTTGGAGAAGTTTGGGGTTTTTTTTCCCCCTGTTTTAGGATGTAGTTAATTACACTCACATCACATATATGTATTAAACTCCTTGAATGACCTCCCTGAAAATCCCTGAAGGAAAATTTTTGCAATAGGCTTCAAAATTCAGTTTGAGAAGGAAGGGAATAATATTAGAATCTGTCTATATTAATAATTTATGGTTAATAAGAATTTTTATTATTTAGTGGGAGGATAAAACTGTCTTCAAATGCTTCAAGAGGTCTTATACACTCATAAGGTATATATTCTGTCATTACACAAAAATATAGCAAGATTCTGATTTCTTTGACCCACGACCAGAGCAAGGCCAGTGGGTGAGCAAGGTTTGGTTACATGTAAGAGAATTTCTCATCGTTTCACTGGTGTGAAATTATACCATAACACATACCAAATTCCATCACAATGAGACCCCAAAAAAATTGATAGAGATATTTCAGAGTTAAATCTGCCCTTGTTTCAACTGTTAAGAGTTATTAGTTGAATAACTAATACCTTTGAAGTTTAAGTTTTTTTCAAAAGTGGAAAATATTTTGAGGGGTTTTTCTTTTTGGCAAACCAATGAGCTGTGAAATAATAGACTTTAAACAACACCATGAATATAATGTGCCAAGACAATACATACAATCTAATTGACATAAATGTCTTACCTAGTGTCTCTGAATCATAGTTTCAGTATGATCATGACAGCTGTCTTTTACAATTACCAAATACATTTTCTATGAATCTTGTACCGAAAATAGTTTATTTTGTTAAAGAGACAAACACACATGAATTCTTCTCTTCCTTCTATTAAAGCAAGCAAAGAACATATTTCAATTAACTATTGTAGATAACAGCAAAAAAGAAGGATATAAAGTAGTATACCATCTGTGCTGTTAAACCTATACACAATGCAGTGTGCCAAGGATGGAATTTTTATTTCAAGTAAAACTTTTAATTGCTTTTCTTTTATGGGATTGCTTACCTTAAACTTTTCTGTCTATACAAAACATGTGCAATTGCCATTGATGTAAATGGAAAAAACGTGTATTGAGAGTTGATATAACAACATTTATTTTGTCTTCTTGCTTTATTGAATATGTCTTACCCTTAGTTCCCCTTACATCTTTTCTGTAGTTATCACCCTGAAACTTCAAAGTCAAATTTTGCAAAATTCACTTCCATGTAGAAAAGATGCCATATTCCTCATCGTAAAAGCACTCTCATCCAATGTATTTTAACTTTTATCCTCACCACATATTTATCTTTGTACCATATTCCCAATGGGCATATAATAACCTATTTTTTGTAAGGCAAGTATTGCCACAGCATTTTTCAGTACAAGGTGATAGGGTTTCTCCAGTACTGTCAGCTCTGTCCTCTCTGCACACGCTGACCAGTAACAAGAAGGTACTTTACTTTTGGAAGGAAACCAAAAATAGTGATGCCTTCAGACAGTATCTGGCTCCCATTGTGTTCAACAAGAGAGAAACAATGCAAAGAGTGGTGATGATACTAAAATAAAAATATTAAAAGATAATATGAAATTTAGACCCTCTGATAATTACACAGCCATGAGTTTTAAAGGATTTATGTCCTAATATCACTTAAAATTGAGTTCCTTTCACCTCCACCTAGTCTCCAAAAGGTGGCATTACTTAAAGCTTATTGTGATGACACTCCCATTAATTAATAGAAAAAAAATGAGCACCACTAAAGGATGGCTCATGTGCCTGAATATGGATTACTTATCAGAAGTGCTTGATAGAAAGCCTGAGCTAGAAACTTTGTCAGCATCTAGTTACTCTCCAGATTGCTAAAGAAAACTTTTTCCCACGGAAAATTAGAGTGGGATATATTTTGCCCACCATCAAATATCTAAAAGTTAGACACTTACTTTAAGTTTTCAGTTCAAGTGCCCTGGTCAGTGTCAGGTATGAGTTGCCCTGGAAGAGGTAGAACCTCTTGATCTCTTAGGATGGGATGATTCACTCTGGAAAATATTCTTTTCCATCAACTACAGATTTTAAACAGCTTTCTCACATTAGGCATCTATTTGTTAATCTTTTTTATTTTTTTTTTTTGAGTGTGCCATGCTAGATTCTTCAACTGAAATTAAAAATAAAAAAGAAAGTTAATTCTTAGAATCATAAACTCTTCTGCTTCCAATTTTTCCAAAATAGAGTTTTTACTTATGTGATATTTAGCATTTTTTGCCAGCTACTTTTATATAAGCCTCTAATTTAGCCTAAAATTTATTTAATTTATTCCTGAAAAAATACTTTATTTACCTGACCTCTGCCAGGTGTTATAAAGACAAGTATTCAATTATAATTTAAATCTTGTAGTGAGCACTGGCAGAGAAACAGAAGATATTAACTTCTTTTGGAATGAGAAACCATCTTTGCACATGTCTGGAGCATATCTGTTTGCATTTATTTTCTGTGTGCATTTACCTTTCTGTGTCATCCTCACTTTGGTGCCATTCAAAGCTCTCTTGAAAATACAGTTTAGTCTTGCCCTGTAGTAAGTGATTCTGCTCAGTTTGTTTCATGTGGTAAAATTCTGGAGTCCAGACTAAGTCTTTTATAAAAATAATATTTTAAAAATAAATTATAAATAATCCAGTACATCTCAAAATTATGTAACTGCAGTGACCAAAAGTTATTTCAGCAATATTTATCTGCATATTTCAGTGAGCAATCCAGATATATTTGAGACCATAATTTTTATTTCTCCTCATTTCCTTCATTAGCTAGATCAGTGAGTACAGCTGTTGGACCCCTGTAGCTAAATAGGTGAGAGCCCATCACTGTATGCTTAATTTGCCTTGGGCATCGGGAAAAAATAGCATCTTCTGCCTGTACCAACAATGCAGAACTTGCCAGTATATGCTTTATTTGTTTTTTAAGTTTAATATTTTACTAGACAATGAACATTTGTTTCTATGGCTATAATAGGCTAGACTAGACTATGCTACACTGTACAACATTATTCACTAGTTTAAGCTCGTGGTACTGATGTACAAAATACTGCTTACTAGTGTTAGAGCTTTCCCATATACATGCATGGATCCCCAACCTCACTAAACCACACTTATTAAAAAAGAAACCATGCCTTTAAATCTAAGCCTAAGTACTTACAGAAATTCTTACTTATTTTTATGCTTCAGCAACAAGACTTTAAAGTTATGCTAGAAAAGAGGCAAAGAACATGGTTATTAAGCTGGGCAAAGGACACTTCTTTCCTGAAGTTGTGTAACTGTGGATAGAACCAGATTCAGAAGGCCTCTATCTGCTTAAACGCATAATACCTGTGTTTCTACTGGATACACATGCTTTCTTAACAGCAAAAAGCACTAAGAATTCAACCTGAATGAGGAAGACTGGATCAAGTTTATTGCTCTTTCTGGGACTAGATGACGCCTATTTTGGATGCTGTCATGTGACAAGGAATAGTTTTAAATATGATTGTGAAAGAAATTTTCCTGAGTGAATGGAGAAGTGTTGGGTGTCTCTGTTAGCAGCATCCCTGTCTAGGATTCCATACACCTTAGGCTTCAGAATAGGTGAATGAAGAATGTAGGTATCTAAAAATAACACACTGATTGTTTTCTTATAGATAAGTTCTTATTTGGATGCAGCTTTTAAGGAATTACTGTCAAATGGAACAGACTTTCTGTAGCTGAATGGACTTTGTATTACAGAGTGTCATGTATCAGAGTTATTTCTCTACACTGTGTGCTAGAGGAAACCAGGGAAATACCAGTGCTTTACAAGAGTAAGGACAGAAGTTTGAAAAACAGATTTTCAAAGTATTTCAGTGAGTGGAAAGCATGAAGAAAACGGATCAGAGTTTAATTCAAAATGTACTTAAATGGGGAAAAAAACAGTGTTGCTACAGGCCTATAAAAATCTTATTGTGCACGGCACTAAATTTGATGTTAGCTGACACACCAGCACTCTGAGTTGACTACTAGTGACATATTTCAAATTCATTTTTGAGAGAAATGTTGACTTTTTTGTCATAAAACCTGAACAGCTGCATTTTAATAAGGAATT
>VWZT01014721.1:77583-87757 GCA_013397055.1 Pachycephala philippinensis
AAAAGAAAGAAAGTTATTAAAGGTATATCAGTGAAAACAAGTTATAGAAGAAACAGTTTCATTTCATATTCAGATGTACAGTGAAGCAGTTTTTATAAAAGTTTCAATTGGTCCTTGTACTAATATTACTTTAATTTATACAGCCCTTAGTCATTGAGACGCAGTGGTCTTTCACGCTGTGTTCATTTTGATAATACTGGCAAGGAAAATACAATTGTTAAATAATCAAATATCTCTCAATATTTTTTGACCTCACATTTTTATTTCATTTGATATCAATAGCACTGTGTTGCATAGGATCATCTTTTTTTAATAATGGAAAGGAAATGGTAATGGTAATGGTAATGGTACTGGTAATGGTAATGGTAATGGTAAGGAAAACTTAACCAACAAGTAATTTCAGTACCATTGCTTTACCCACTTCTGTCTCTGCAAGGACATTATTCCTGACCCAGAAAGATCTTGCCTCCAAGCAATTGGTATTTCTACAGAAATCTTGTAATACTTTGTTACTTTCTGTGTAATGCAGTTTTAGCCTTAGAAAAGACTAATCCCAAGAATTACTCAGTAGAAATCCTCTACTTTTTGTTAATTCATATCAGGAATGATCTAGGCATTAGTACTTCTTTTGGAATGGGGTCCTATATTTTAAAGAATAAGCTCATAAAAAAATCCAATTATAAAGTGTGGGGAACTGTTTGATTAATGAGAGTTGAATATTTGCGAGATAATAAGTTTCTATTTATTAATTTCCATCATTCTGGATAATGGTGTTCTTAACTTGCTGGGGGTTTTGTTTATTTAAAGGAGGGAATGAAGTAATGGTTCAAAGTTTAGCATTTATATTCCTTCTTTCTTAACAAAATACCATACATACAGCAGCCATCTCTAAGTATTTATGTCCTTATTCACCTGTATATTTTCAGCTCTCAATATATTTCACATTCGTATTAAAGTTCTGTGTTTACAAGTTCAGCTTAATGACACCAACATTGATTTCCCATTACCTGTGGATTAAATTTTTATAGTTTCTCTTATACATGGCATAGAATTCCACAGAACTTTCCAAAGCAGAATAAACTTCATAAAATAGGTCTAAAAAGGAGTCCTTAAATAGCCCTTGGAGTAAAGGCACAGTGGCAGAAGATAACACATTAATAAAATTCAAATTCATGTAAGTTAGAGGAATGCAGTTGGTTACAGAAATACTTGCACTATAACAGGTACTAAATATAAATTAATTTTTCCTGAGATGCCAACAGTCAATTTGTCCAAACAGCATTTAAGATTCACAGATATAGCAGTGCTGTGGAAGAAGTCTGTCTGGCACCTCAGCTCTCAGTGGGACAGGGTGAGGGGTGTTGGGGGGCTCTGGTTAAGAGCAAAAGGAAGAAAACTGGTGAAAAAATTATCTCCTTTCCAGCCAGACTTAGAAATCCTATCTTGGACAATAGTTAATGTCAGTGTCAACAACGCTCAATGTAAGTAAACCAGAACTATAAAAAATCATAATCTTGCAAGTAAATATTAAATCAGTGAGCACCAGAACTAACTGGATCTGTTTTTTTTCCTGTACTTTTTTCTGTCTATTCAAAACACTGAAACATTTTGAATGAAAGGTGATCATGTCTGGTGTTTGCAGATTCACTGGTGTCTAATGAGAGATCACAGCAAAGCATTTTCAGCAATTATAATATTTCTACCTTCTTTTTTTCTTCTTAGATATATACTTGAGTCACACTTGCAAGAACATAAACATCTTTAAAATTTTTATCCTTCTGTGAAATTTGCTTTAAGATGATCAGTAAACTAAGTTAGGGACCTGTGAGCTCATACTTACTTGAGCATGATCTTAGGAAATTCACTTCTTCTATAGAAGCAGGCTGATACCTAACACACCGAAGAATTAAAATGTTTTCAGTGTTAAATTCAATTCTAAACTTAGAAAGGAATAATCAGCTGCATCCAGTGCTTTCATGAGTCACAAGCTGCTGTCAAATTCTATCAAAAAAAGAGATTATACTGGGGAGAATGAATAAGAGTATTGTTTGTCAGTTGAAAGACTTCTACTTTATCAAATATTGTAATAGTCAAGGAGCACTTGACCCCATTTTGGTCATCACATTTTGGGAAATAATGAAATGGATATATCCCAGTGGATGCCAGTATAACTGTGTTGTCAGAAGTCTAGAGAATGGGGCTGGCAGGGAAAATTGTAAAGAACAGGGAAAAGAACTGGAGGAAATAATCCAAAGGAAATATGATGGTAGTCTTCTGTCAGTTAAAGTTTTTTTTAAAGCCAAGGGCAGTAAACATTTCACAAAATCTTTGGGACAAAAGTAATTGCAGCACGAGAATGTTAGATATTATGTTAGATATGCAGGAATATGTCAGAGATTATCTAGAGCTCAAAAAGATGATTTAAAATAAAGATTACAGTGTCTTTATGAGAAGTTTCAATGACCACACTACATCCAGATTTATCAGAAATGACCTTGGCATGATTAGTCTTGCCCTAGGGTACAGGTGATACAATAGAATCTTTGGTGTACTGTTCAATCAGATTTTCTATGAGACAGGCAAGGAGATGGGGAAGAAGAAAATGGAGAAACTACCAGAAACATTAGGTTAAATATCCATAGGATAAATATCATCTTTGCCTGTATGCCTAAGCCTGTAGATTTGAGTCCCTGTTGTACATTTCTTCTGATACACAAATCACTAGTTTCACAAGAGTCAACATGAAAAGGGGTAACACGCAAACTGTAAACACTGGAATCAAACAAATAGATGTAGTCATATCTTTGGTGACTATGGCAGTTCAAGATGGTGAGGAAATACACTTGAAACACAGAAAAAAGTCATATTTCATCTATCAAACAAGACATGAATAAGAAACAAGAAGGGTGAAGGCATTTTTTTCTTTTATTTTTTTCAGGTTGTGCTGATACATTAGCTTTTTCACAATCTAACATGAAAATGATTTTCCATGCTATTTCAAACATAAAGTGTCTTCTTGACTAGACTGAGTCTGTTAGGGGTTCTTAATGCTTTTGCCCTAGTAAATAAGGAACCTCAGTAATTACAGGAAGCACAAAACTGAAGTGATTTAAAACTTTTGCTTCATGTCTGTTTTCCCCCTTCAACTTATTCAGCAGTTACCTTTCAGCTACCAGAAGAAATAGTTCTGTGCTAGATTTCAGTATAAAGTAAATACAAAAGCTCCATCTGTTTTCCAAACTCAAACAATATAACATTTCTCTTGTTCCAATATTTAGCCAGACTCAGAACATGGATTAGGAAAAGCTGCCTGAGCTAAACCATATTAAAACAGAGATTATACAGATTGGCTGTCTTCAGCACTGCAAAGTGCTATCATCACAATTCTGTCTGCTCTAGTGAAGACATCTACGTCTTTATAGGAGCAAAAGTCTTGTAAAGCAGTTTAGTCAGAAATGTAGAAAATATCACACTAGAAGGAAGAAAAAATTCATGCCAATGTTTACATTCTTAAAATATAGTGTCAACTTAAGTTTATTTTTCATATTTAGTGTCCAGAGAAAGTGACAGATTTCTTTGTATTTTATTGTTTTCAGGGAGAGCTCTCAGCAGTTTACATTGATTTTTGACCTTACTTTCTAGTCACCCAGCATTTTGGGAAGTGAGTCACTTGCTAGCAGCAAGTCTAGGAGGTTTCTTTGTAACAGCACTCAGTCCTTAGCCAGCTCCATTTTTCTGCCTCAGTACTGGTGGAAGACAATGTATGAAAATTTGGGCCTGCAAATCTAGAGGCTTAGAACATCAGTTTCAAAGTCCTATCTATTGCCTGTTCTCTATTTTTATGCTATTCAATCCATTATTGAATAGCACAGTTTAGAGAAAAACAATCTCAGTGAATATGCGATCTTAAATGTTTGTCTACCTGTTTTCTGTGTTAGCTAAAACTGCAAGAACAATACAACAAATTACATCATGATAAACAAGTACACATTAATTTCTCTTAGTTTTCAGATTTTACAATCCCTCCCCATGTACAGATATTATTAATTGTTCAATGACGATAAAGACAGCCGTGGTGAAGGAGGAGAAAGAGCAAGTAGAGGAGAAGAAGAAGGAAGAGGAAGAGGAAGAGGAAGAGGAAGAGGAAGAGGAGGAAATATTAGATGAATTTTAGTGGGCCATATTTGGACCATACTTTGTAGAGGTTGGGGGGTTTGTTTTATTCCCAGGAATGTGTGAAATTTGAGAATTTATTATTCAATGAGTCCAAATGAATCTCTCAGAAATGTATGTTTTTTCAGAAACTCAGTCAATGAACATGTTTTAATGATTCTTGGATAAATTTTCAATATGATAGATAGATAGATAGATAGATAGATAGATAGATAGATAGATAGATAGATAGATATAGTTTCAAATATTATCAGAGTAAAAATTACTCTGAACATTTGGGTTTTCAGCCTTCCAACTACTCTTCTCATTTGCTTTCTGTCATTGAAATTCAGATTAATTTTCTTGGTTAAGAACGTAAGTCTGGGGGAGAGTTCTTCAAATCTGTCCTTAACACTAAATGAGCCTCATAAGGCCTTTAAACAATGCTTAATTTCTCCCCTTTCCACTTTTAGCTGTGGACCTTTTCCACCATCGCTGTGATTCTGGGATCAGAAACGCTGGGTGGTGTGCAGTTGTGATGCAATTAATTTTGTTTGTGCTTCAAATGATGCAGGTGGTGTGGATATACCTTTGGACTGTTGGACTTTCAATCAGGAAGCACACCTCGGTCTGTTTGGTGTGGATTGACTTTTGCTCTAAAGTAAGCTATGGCCAAATCAACACCACTGGTTCTTCTGCAAGCATCATCTTCCAGCCTAAAACGTCCACTCTTTTTCTGAAGTGTTTGCCCATTGCTATTCAGTAGACAGCAATGGAACTGGGTTTCTCAGAATAACTCTAAGGATGTTTTATTTGTATGTCTTGTTTCTTGATTCTGGTGGTACAGTATTATTGAGAGGGGGTCTTATTTCAATTGTGACAAGAGCAGCAGGTGATGAGTTCCTAGAAGGACCTAGCCCTGTATTTAGGTAGGACAGAGCTGATGCCCAATGTTATCCTTCACCACGCACACTGGTGTTAAGAAGTTATTACGAGAAGCTCTCTGTGTATTAATTGCAGTAGGACTGAATATTTTAGAAAGAAAGTCAATATTAGTTTTGCATATAATCCTTTTGACATGATGGGACAGATAGAGGTGCAAGCAAAGTGCTTAGTGACAATGATCTTGTTTCCCGCTTATTCACATCAGTTAAACTGCTTTATTATTGTTTTAATAACCACGACATTTTGAATGAATTTTCATTTAGGCTTATAAGTAGGAGTGTTGCCAAGACACTGCTGTGCTTTTTTCCTTAACATTTTACTGTTCAAATGTCTGCTATCTTGCCCTAAGCATCTTCCCTCTACCCTGTCTTGCTTCTTTGTTTTAATGGAGAATTTATATGCAGGTTGTTTTGAAATACAAAACTTACCAGTACTTGACAATCTGGTGTAATTTTTGGAAACCATTTACAACCTATCTTGCCGAAATGGTTCAGTCTGAATAACCAACATGTCAGCCATGTAAATACCTGACTGAAAACTCTATGGTTTGTCTCCTCTTTGATTAATCCCTGAATTAATATTCAGTATCTTCTAACAGTGACAAACTGATTCAACAAGAGCATTTTATGGGTTAACTTAAATATTTGTCATAGAATTTCTTTATCGTTTTATCATAGGTTTTGCAATTTTATTTTTAGCTATAATAAAAAGGTCCAATATGTCCCTTACTCTTCCAGCAAATAACTATTATCCATGGCTTTGTGTGATATGGAGCAAGTCTTGTTTCAGTGGCTGTTCATGCTGTTAACTAGTTTCCTACCATTTCTTAGCAAACCTTGGAGTCGTAATTTCACTTCTCTGTGTTCAGTTGTGATACTGGTGAAGAAATTTGGAGAGCATTATAAAAATAGAAAAGTAGACAAGAATATGGAAGGTGATATTGCAAGATTTAACTGTAATGTCTGACGCAAAATCTCATGTAGTGGAGACTACATGATTCCAAGCAACCAGAATTGCTCCATCCACCTCCCTACCTCCCCTCATTTCGTTTCAAGGCTACAGATGGCATTGGAGAGTAAAGCTTGCTTTTCTCCTCAGGAGTAAGAAATGTGTGGGGCACATCAGTGGGGATAAAAAAATGAAGACTGGGTTGCAAAGCATAATCTTGTTTTTGACTTATGCTTGCAGACAAAATTACTCCTTTTTGTGGTATACACATGCCAGCCACGTGCTCCCCATGTTGTCTCTTACTCACGTGAAATCCTGTTAAGCACCACTTAAATGGCCATTTCTCTGTATATGTGCTTCAAAAAAAGTTTATTTTTATGTTGCAGAAAGAAAATTCATTCCTGCTTTTTTTCCAGTGTGAACTGGGCTTAGTAGGTTTTGAATGCTCTTAGACTAAGATGAAAGAAGGTTGTTGAAAAATCTATCTGTAGCTGAGTTTATTTTGCATGAGCAATGTGAACTATCTTCTGAAGCTAGAAATATGGTTCTATGGTTTTTACATCTAGATTAGCAAGTTTGCTGCAGCCAAAACAGTGGTGTCTTCAAATAATCTTCACATATATATTTAACAATATAATTCACACTGTTTTAAATTCATATATTTCAATAGGAAAACAGCTAGAGATTGCATTATAATGCTCTTTACAAGAATTATCCTTTTCTCCTTTACAGAGATGCAGAAGAATTTCAGTTTCATATGTCTACACAAACACACTACATAATATGCTGAACACAAAAAAATAGACTTTTTTTTCCTAAGCTTATAACACACTCACAGAATTTCCTTTCTGATTGTGCATCTACACAGCATCCAAGCAAAATGCTCTTAAGTCAGTGATAATAATATATTTGATTACAAATGCAGGAGCTTAGTTGAGAATTCAACATCCTTTCAATTTGAAAATGCATTATTATAATGACTGGATTGAGGCACATTATGAAGATAGAGGAGTCTCAGGGAAGTCACCTTTATCAAGAAAGACAGAAAATAATTGCAGTCTGAGCCCCATTTTCACAAATTAATGGCTTTTCTGCTGAGGCTTCACAGGCTAGCTAATCTTATGTTTAGCAACACATTCTTCAGGGCATATCCCAGTGCCTTTTCTGAACAAGGACCACTTATAATATTGCAATTAAGTCAATGGCCACTCAATCATAAATGAAACTTAGCAATCAGTGATTAAAAATTAAGTAGTATTTGCATGCTTTGGATTTGTCAAACCCTCAGCATTCTTTTTACATGAACATCATGTCTTATTTAAACCTCTCTGAACAGATATTAATGCTAGAAAGGTTCCTCCTGATCAGTAGATCTCCACAACCTCATGTACAGTTTAAGTAGCAAAGGTTGTGAATTAAGTGAATTTAGGGACTGTACTAATGATAAATGACAGGACCAGTGTAAAAGCTATGTAAGAAGTTTCTCCCCATTCTAACAATGATAATTTTTTCCCCCAGAACAATTACTCAAAAAACAATTCACTTTAGATACAGCCTTCAGGTAATTATAAGAAAATAAATAATCCTCAGTCACAAAATTAGTGAAAACCTGACTTGTCCATTTAGACTTCTTAGAAAAAAACAATAATTATACTTAATAGGTTACAGGTTTTTGTTCTGTTTTCAGTGTGATATATTGACATTTTGTACTTTGAAGCCAGCAGACTTGTTTGCACTCCTCAGAATACCAGCCAAATTACAAGACGTGTCTATCAAATTGCTTTGTTTATCTTTTCAACTGCCCCACATATTTACAGAAGAGACACCTGAAGTATATCACCAGTCAGCAAGGGGTCTGGTCATAAACTACTTTTAACCAGAAATACTAGACTTTGTTGGATCATAATAAGGGGGTGCTTTGGAAATTAAAATGCAAAACAAAAGAAGAAAAAAAGTTCTAACAAAGGAGAAAACTACCAGCAGATACATATGTTTAAAAGCAGTCAGTCAATCTCAAAAAAAACCCCAGATAGGCTGAGCTTAATAAGATCCATAGTATTTCTGGAAAGCGAGCAGTTTGTATTTTTTATTATGTGAAATATAAATGAAAAACACAACAAAACAAGCAAGAAACCAACTCAGCTGCTTTACTTGCCCCAGGGGTGAAAATGTCATGTCTCTTCAGTCCAGTAGGGCCTGGGAAATAAACAATATCTCCAGGCCAGGGTCACAGTTTAAATATGCAGTATATACACTGTAAGAAAATATTTCAACCAGGAGCAACCAGTATGCTTCTGAGTCCTGAGCCTTGCAGACTTAGTTTATCTGTTTATTTTTTTATTTCCTCTTTTTCCAGGTTATTCTTTTTTGAGCTAATTTCATGGACATGGCTACTGGATGAAGTTTAAGCTGCCATCAGCTGCCAGATGTTTGGCAATAATTTTGATTGGCTTCAAAAAATGCAGTGACTTCCCCTTCAGCTGTTAGTGCACTTCTTCCTAGGCTTCTGCACTTCAGTGACCTCTGCTTCTTTGAGACGTTTGCATATCTAGCTTGATGAATCTCTTCAAGACTGTGCTTCTATTGTTTCTGGGTTCCTTATCTATCACCCCTTCCTCCTGACACTTGTTTCTTCAGGCACTCCCGTGCTGCCATGCAAGAGTGTTTAAAAAAGAATAAATCAAGCACTGACACAACCACTCATTCATGCAGCTGATCTCTTACTGATGTTCTGTTCAGTCATTACTGCCAAATGTCCTGTAGCACCACAGAAACTAATTGCTGTCATCCCTTATGACTGAGGCACCATTATGAACCATCATTATTCTGTTTTCTAATCACTGTGCAATGATTACTTCTTGCTGCAGACAGCTGATACATCATCATCTCTGAATTACTGCATAGACGTTCTTACCGATTGGCATCTCTGTCTTCAACGTAATTTGCTAAGGGACTAATGGAAGAAAACCTTACTAGTCTACTTAAAATTATCTACTCTGATAGGGTTGACAGCAAGAAAATGTATAATTCTGTCTTTCTTTAATTTTCTTACATCTCGAGGATATTTAAGGAATCTACTTTGCACCATTTTTCATCAGGAATATTCAATGAGGTCTACCTGGAAGATGAAGGTCTTTCATCAGTCAAACATTTTTTCTAGTAACTTGATGATATGAAGAGGCTTTGGGAGCTCCAGATGAATCAACCTTCTTTTTCAGACTATTAGACAGTAAGGCTTCCTATGTGAATCAATAAAAGACATGCAAGTTTATGGCAATAAGTGACACCAAATAGGTAGGCTGTTTATCCTGTGCATAGTTTTGTGTATATCTGTACAAGTGTTTCACTGTTTAGTGGCTTCTTCTCTGTCTTGCTGAAGTGAAATTTCATCACATCAATATACAGCTGATATACAGCTACCCTTTCCCTTTTTTGTCTACTGCTGTAGTGTCTAATACACAGGAATCCATATCCCATAGCAGGGTCCTAAGTTGTTAAAGTCCAAAAAATACATTAAATTGTTATTTTTAGGTCTGGGTCAAAATTCTGCTGATGAATCCATTATCCATTTGATTTTCTTATACATGGACCAGAAGAAATGCATATACATGAACAGAGAATGAGTAACCAAATGATTTCTTATCATCAGAAGAAGCATGAAGAATTTGTCTGTGGGTGGGATATTGCAAGGTTTTTAACCCTCAGTTTCTACAAGCACTCTCTGTAAATTGCTGAAACAGCCAAAGGGAAAATAAATATCATTTGATATCAAGTCTTTCATACCAAGGAGTTCATCATCCTAACAAAGGATTCGCATTTTTCTAAGCTCACATATTTCTGCAAATTACTTTTTTTTTCAAATGAGCATGTAATACTGCAGTTTTTCTCATAGTTATCTATTTGTTAGACCTGATGATTGCCATGGATGGACATGTTTTACATTATTTTGGAGGACTACAGGGGTCAGAATTACACAAAACTCTCTTTCTACCCCTCTTTTATTTCTGGTTTTCTTTGTTTATTTTTTTTGTTTAAAATTAAAACATAACTTTTTAGAAGAGTGATCTTGTTTCAGCTACTTAGACCATCAGCATCAATTTGTATTTTGGGTTTGCTTTTTTTTGTGTGT
>VWZT01014721.1:96824-108091 GCA_013397055.1 Pachycephala philippinensis
CTATGTAAAACATGAATGTTTTAGAAGAATTGTCTATGATTATGAATTATAACCACTTCTTTGACAGCAGAAGCTATGAAATTTTGTTTTTCACACTTCTACCCACTGTTTTGTCACTGCCATGATCTGCCAAGTGTCTCAGTGTTGAAATTCCTACACAGTTAGATGATAAATCTTCTCTCTTTCAACGGTTTTCCCCTAGATTTGACCTTATAAGATAAAACCAAACAGAATTCAGCCCTGAACCAGTGGTCATTTTAATCTCCAGGACAGTGGCATTGTTTCAATCACAGCTAGAAACATCCAAGTGTGTACTTTGAGTAAAGGAAAAGAAGCTTCATGAAATGATTATGTTTCACTTGCCTTAACTGAAGAAAATAAGAAAGATTCTTTTGGGTCCAGTTGCTGAGGATTCCTTTAAGGCTTGACAAGTACAAAATTAACACTAAAAATTTGACTGTTCAGTTACCTGGTGGTCGGTGAATGATACTGTAAACGTGAAGGGATGTGCAGTGCTGTTTGTGTGTGAAAGCTGATGGTTGGAGCTGGGGGAGAGCATATCTTATGTGCAGGAAAAAGTGCAGGATAATAGATATTTGGGAGAAGACAACAGGGTGTCTTACTGGATTAAGCCAGCATCAGATTGCAGTGGAGGGCAAGAGTATGAGTTCTGTAGATACAGGGGTTTATACTGTCAATTACTATAATGCCAAAGCAAATAGAGTCCATCACATGATTTTGCAGCTGAACTCTTGCCTGTTGAGAGGACATCAATACTGTTGTGTATGCTGTGATGGTATCTTTATGATAAATCAAAGTCATAATAAAATTGCATTCATCACATCTCTTGAACTATTTGTGTGTTTACTGTGCAGTCATGGACCTTCCTCAAAACTGCTTTTAGTAGTGGAAAATCTCACTAATACCTTCAGACACAAATATGCACACTCTTTAACAAAGTAGTAAGTATGCAACAAAAGGTTTTTGTCTTTGTATTATGAATGTGATTTTTTTCTTCCTAAACTAGACTATCACCCTGAAGTCTTCATTGCTATTTTATGTGGACCTCTCATATTATGAAAGACCTGCTTGGGGATGGGTAGATTATGTTGTTGATCTCATACTTGGCCATAAGTCAGAAACAAGTCTTAATTAATTTGGCTGAGCTTTCTATTTACATTTTTTTTTCATATAATACAAAAAACATAACTGTTAATGTATGATGTTAAACATTTTACTAGTCTTTGTCTTAACTAGCATTTAAATCAGTACTTATTCTGGTGTCTCCGTGTTTATTACTAATTTATTTTGTGAAGAACAATGTCAAAATATAGCCCTTACTGCCTCATGACATATCTTTCAGGTGCGTGTATGCTTAAAGGACAGCCAGTTTCAGAACACTGAGATAAAGGTACTGGAGTTTTTTTCAAGCTCCCTTTAAGCATAGTGCTTTTTTTTTGTGTCACAAAATGTTAATGTGATTAACCAGAGTATTCAAACTGAACATTTATCTGATTTGCAGAGTAGTTTCATCCAGTGAGATGAGAAAACACAAAAGCCTAAATTTCTGTGGAAAATTAAGGATGTTTATTAACTGATGGAAATAATAGCAAAATGGGTTTGAATGTAAAATAAAGAAGCTCATCACAACTATTTCTCCAGGAGATATGTGGAAGTAGAGGGCACTGATATCAGATTAAAATCAGTAGAGTTAAACAGCTAATTTAAAACTATCTGTCAGCGTTGGTGACTATTCTATCCAACTAATACCTATAATAATTCTATCCCAATGAATACAGAAACAAATAATTATTATCAGTGTGTATTTCTGCAAGGCCTTGTGTACCCCAAATTTTATACATGGAAAGAGAACTGGGAATACTGCACTCTTAATGTGCAGTTAATATAATGTTTCCTTAAGTAAGAGTTGAAAAGATCATTTGGCCCAAGAATGTAATTCAGAGTTAAGGCACCCTGAAAGTGTGAGTTACTTCTGTCTTCTTGAAGCACAAAAAATGGAGAAGTAGCACAAGCCTGGAAATGGATCATCAAGAAAAACAAATTACATTTTCATTTATTTGAAAAGGGAGAAATACAAAGGCAAGAGGTATGTATAAACAACAAGGAATATTTCTAGCCTTAACTAAGACTTTAGAAAACACCTATCTTTTAATCTGAAAACTGAGTTAACATACTAGATATTCACTGCTGCCAGATACATCTTCCTGGTGTTGATTATCTCATGCTACTTGGATTTGTGCTCTATGCCCTAGGCTGACAGGCAGGAACAGGTAGATAATATGAATTTTGTTCCTGTCAGGTTACAGATTATTTTTAAGTGAAGCACAACTTAATTTTATGGACAGTTTGCTGAAATTTATTTTACGCCTTGGTAAAGCAATTTATAATTCTGATGAACTATGAAGTATTTGATTATTCTATATTACAATTTTTCATTTGTTTCAATGAGAGTTCTGTTGGCAATTTAAAGCACTGAGAGAGAAAATTTTATCTTGGACTGGATATGTTAGTTGCTAGTCATTGAATACATGTACTGTCTTCTGAAACAGATACCTGGTAAATTGTGAGAGCCAAGACAGGAACAGATGGAGTTGAAGGACACAAAAATGTTAAATATTATAAAAAATTATGTAAGTTTATAGTTACCAGGAAAAAAATGTATATTTAAGATATAAACCACATGACAGCTTCTGAACATAAAATACATTTCATAAACATTTGCATTTAAAGAAGGTTAAAAATAATTTCTTTTTTTTAACAAAAGAATGGATTTCCATGATAGATAAAGAACTTTAATATCTCCTTGTATATGTTTACCAAGCTGTGATATGGAGTCTGAGATCCCAGGCCATGGTTCAGATTATTGCATTATTTTAGTCTCCAAACCGAGGTTGCTAGCATTACTTTTCAGTCCTGTTATTTGTGTCTTCAAGAAATAGAGATGCCTCACATGCCATCATTATTGTGGCTTTTCTGTTCTCCTTTATGTTCAGTACTGGCTCTCTAAGATTTCAGGCAGAGTATTTCAGACACTTCTGTGGTTTTTAGAGTTCCTATCTGCTGTGGTCACACAAGGACCCAAGCAACCATACACCTGCCCAGGCAGTTTTTTAAAGGGTATCACAATGCAGCAAATAATACTTGTACATCCAAGATCCACACTGCTGAAGCCAGAAAGACATTGCACAATTGATGAACGTGTAGTGAAAGGGAGCTGATGAATACAAACCAAAGTTAATGAATTGTTATATTGTGAGCTTTATTCTCAAAGCAGGTTGGAGTCATGCTCTTTTTTTCAAATACTGTAAATTTTTGTTGAAGACAACTAGGCAAAAAACCAGATTCACTTTACTCCTTGTAACTCAGCCAATGCATTGCAAGAGCTACATGGTGCAAAGCTCTGTTCCTATTATGCTGTATTTTAACTTGCTCTCATATACACCAAGTCTTTAACTTTCAGTATTTCTGTCTACTTTTCTCAGAATAGTGACAGTGAGCAGAGACATCTGTTTATCCAAAATAAAAATGCAAACATTTTAAATTAAAAAACTTCTAAAGTAATTAATGTTTTATATCATGCATATTAAACCCACAAGAATTTCTCTTTCCTTTTTTTTTTTTTTGTTCGTTTCAGAGGACAACTTGCTTACCAATATTTGGACTCTAATTTCCATAGAATTATGGAAAAGAAAGAAAAAAATAATGGTAGAATACATTGCATACCTTTATTATGCAAAGAAGAATGAGGGTTTGTCTTTCTTATCATGCTGTACCTCGAAATAAGGGTGTAGCAGGAAAACATGGTAACCTGCATATTAAACCTACCCCTTAATAAGATGCAAACAATTTCCTTCTTTTTTTTTTTTTTTGTTTTTCCTGTCTTTTACCTACAGCTATCTTCTTTAAAAAAAAATTCTACTGAATTTATAAGTTTCTTGCAGCAAAAAGTTAAAGCTCTGAGACTGCATCCTCATGGCTCATGATTAGTTACTTTGCTGTTAGTGTATGGAATGTACTCCCTTGCTGCTTCTGTATGGTGTGAGAAGTTCCAATGTGCAATAGTATCATAAATAACTTTCTTGTCAGCCACAAAAATAAGAAACCGATACATGTGATTAAAACTTGCCTAGTAAAAGTGAAATGTAGCATCAGAAATCCTGCCCTCAAGGTAGGTGGTCTTTCTAGTGAAGGAATACAAAAAAAATTAACTCCAACACAGTAATAACCAGCTTAACTTCTTTTCCCGGTAATTGGCATTCTTTCCAAACTGCACTGTCTGGATCTAACTTGTCTCTCATAGCAGTCACATTTCTCCTTTGGTTCCATGACCTCCACTATGGTTTCTTTTTAAAGAAAATAGTGAAGAAAGAAAACCTAAGATATCAGAAAAAAGTGCCTTCCCTCTTCTATTCTCTTTTTGACCATTTTCTACAGTAGTTCATAATCTGTCTCTTACTTCCTGTGAAATTCCTCTCTGATCTATTGTTCTTCCTCAGTTTCTCATCCGTCCATGGCATCTGAATCATCAAAACAGATGTTATCCTGCTGTTAAATAACTGTAGAGCTGGGTAATGATTTTTGCAATGTTTATTTGGCATCAAACAGGATGGGAGACTTGGACAACTGCTGTGTCACAGGGCTTTCTGATAGCAGAAGACCACTGCTGCTGCTTGCCTTGATTTCACTTAGTGAACCCAAGATCTTCCTTGCTTCTGGAAGAAAACTTATCAGTTTGCTTTGCAAACAAAATCTCTTTATCTTCTCAATAAGCAATTCTGAGATATTGTACAGGAAATGGGGCCACCTTAAGCAGTTGTGAGAACAGCTTTTATATAATTTATGTGTCAGAGCGGGAAACGTAAGAGCTGGTGGGTGCCTTGAGCAAGTTTTTTCCAATGTAATTGATGAATCAATGTCTTACAGAAAAAAAAAAAAAAGAGAGAAAGCAAGGACACAAATTTTTTCTTACTCTTTAACAGTGCATTTTTTTTAATCAGAAGAGATATCAGTGAAGAATCACTCTCAAAAGTTTAAGATAAATGATGAATCTTCCCCCTGCCTCAGATTAAGTTCTTAAAAGCTCATTACTCTGTCATCTGTGCTGACTCTATAAACTGCCAAGATGTCTAAAGCTTTAAGTCATTTTATGGTAAATTTGCCTTCTGAAGTTGTGAGAGCTTCAGAAATGTAAACATAGGGAAAGTTTCCTTTGAATATAAGAAAGCTCAGTGTGTGTTCAAAGTGAAAATTATTTTTACAAACTATTTGACAAATAGTTAAAGTTAACCTGTTTACATACATCTGTTTTTTAAAACACATCCCATTTTAACCCGTGCTTTTACAGGAAACAGGCACTCTAAATGGTTTTCACTCGTACTGTCTGATAAGACACAGCCCCCAAAATTGTTAACATTAAGTAAGCTCTTTTTATAACCGCATGGATAATCCTAATTCTTGATTCATCTTACTTTACAATTAAGCATAAAATTACTTATTTTCCTTAAAATCATAGCGTTTCACTGTGAAATTTTGCATGCTTTCATATGTACTTAGAATTTTCTTTACATTCTTGCATGTATTTTTAAAAATACATGTCTGTACAAAATGTGTGAAAAAGAAGGCTCAGAGCACTATTTTTTAAATCAAAACATAGTTAACTAGGGAGCTATTTCTTATATTAACTAGACTTTTTTGTGCCAGCAAACAAAGTCTTTCACAGAAAAAAATCCCCAAAGCCTATGAAGATTAGCCACTCATGAAAATGGCCACCTTCTCATTGTTTGCTGTTGGAACACAACCAATTTGCCTTCTGAGAAGAGGTCAGCTTTGTTTGCTGTCATGCTGACAATGGTCAAGCAAACGCTAGAGGAGGTTGGAGACAGAATGTGGGAAGCAGGCAGCTGGTACAGTTAAAGGAACTTGCTAGGTAATGTAATTGTTATTTACATTGCACTATATTTATTTCAGAAATGAGCTATATCAGTGTCTGTGTATAAATTAATCAGTTTTAGGCCATTCCCCTTGAAGGTCACAATTTACAGCACTGGAGTCTGCTTAACAAAACAGCTCATTATTAAAATTATTCTGTGTGTATGTTTATTTTAAAATTCTTTTAAGAAATACAAGAATATTTGATTGCTTTCTAGGTTAATTCTACATGATAAGTCTCAGCTAAATGCTATGGACAATGGAAAAAAGTGGTGTGTCTTAATTCTGTTCTGGTAAGTGAAAAAGAAGGTTTTGTCTTTTCAGCATACCATGTCTCTTATGAACCTCTGTGCTGGGTTTGCATGGCCCAGTTTTGGTAGTGGAGGGGATACAGGACTGGCTTCTGTGAGAAGCTGCCAGAAGCTTCCTCCGTGTCCTGCAGAGCCAAAGCCAGCTGGCTCCTAGACAAACATGCTACTGGCCAAGGCTGGGCCAACCAGAAACAGCGGTAACGCCTCTGTGATAACATACTTAAGAAAGAAAAAATATAAAAATTATTGTGCAGATGTAATTGTGGCCAGAGAAGAGTGAAGTGAGAATATGTGAAAGGAACACCTCTGCAGATATAAAGGTCAGTGAAGAAGGATGGGCAGGCAGTGCTTCAGGCACCAGAGCTGAGATTACCCTGCAGCCCATGGTGAAGCATCTGTGCCCCTCCAGCCCATGGAGGAGCATGAGGATGCAGAGATCCACCTGCAGCCTGAGGTGGAGGCCCACACCAGAGCAGATGGATGCCTGAGAGGAGATTGTGACCCTGTGGGAAACCAGAGCTGGGATGGGTCCCTGCAGGGACCTGCAGACACATAGAGAAATGAGCCCACACTGGAGCAAGTTTCCTGGTAGGATTTGTGACCCTGTGGGGGTCCCATGCTGGAGAAGGCTGTTCTTGAAGGACTGGACTCCATGGAAGAGTGACCCGTATTGCAGCATTTTGTGAATAACTGTTGCTTGTGGGTTGGACTGGCATTGGAGAAGTTCCTACAGGACCATTTCCCATTGCAGGGACCTCACATTGGAGCAGGGGAGAGACTCTGCTGCACTGCTAGTGGGAAGCTTTCAACAGAGCTCTAGCAGTACCTGTGAGTCTTAACTTGCTGAGCCTTCACAGACTGTCATGGGCTGATGGAAATCACAGCAGGGTTGCCAGCTCACAGATACTCAAGTGTTGTGGTTTCACCCCAGCCAGCAACCAAGCTCCACACAGCTGCTTGGTCACTCCCCCACCAGTAGGATTGAGGAGGAAGCTGGGAGGGTAAAAGACAGGAAACTCATGGGATAAAGACAGTTTAATAGGGAAAACGAAAGCTGCGCACACAGGTAAAGTCAAACTAGGAATGAATTGACTGCTTCCCATTGATGGGCAGATGTTTAGCTATTTCCAGAAAAGCAGGGTTCCATCATGTGTTAACAGTTACTTGGGAAGACAAAGCCATCCTTCCAAACATCCCCTCACTTCTTTCTTCTTCCACTTTATTTACTGAGGATGATGTCTTATGGAATGGAATATCCCTTTGATCAGCTGGGGTCAGCTGTCCTGGCTGTGTCTCCTCCCATGCATACCCAACTTCCTTGCCAGTCTGGCCATATGAAAAGCAGAAAAGGCCTTGGCTCTGTGTAAGCCTTGCTCAGCTTACACAAATAACAAAAACATATTATCCACCCTGTGTTCAGAACAAATCCAAAACACAGCCCCATACCAGCCACTGTGAAGAAAATTAACTCTATCCCAGCCAAAACAGCACACCAAGCTTGTTTAATAACTCGTGAATAAGGCAAGTTGAACACCACCCAAAGCAGAAGAAGCAACACATGCTGATAAGTAGCATTCTTTTGTTTTATGTTACTGAGCCTGCACAAGAAATGCACTGCAGATGGACTGCAATGGTTTAAACAGTGCTGACTCTCTCACCATCTTCTTCCCCTGCTTCATGTTCTCTCCGTAACTTTACCTAATTAAAAGGGCTATTAGCATGTGTAGCTTTACAATTTCACATATACACAGGTATACGTGCTGCTTTTAATCTACCTAAACAGTTTCTTCCTGAGAGAAAACTACTCATCTGGTTTCATTCACAGACTGAGTGGAATTTTAATATTGCACATGAAAAAATTTGTGAAGACAATTGAAAAATATTGTTGCATAAAGGCAAGGGTCATTCAAATACCACTATGTTCAAAAAGTGGGATAACTTGTAATTGTGGGGTTTATTGACTATAGCCATGCTGGTAACAGGCAGTATTGGATACAAGTATACAGAGCAGATCAGAGGAACAGTGTGCAGCCTCCACACTATTTTTGCCATGTTCATTGTAAATGTGGACATACTAAGTTTTTTAAGTGTTTGAACTTCTCAATAAAGAAAGATGTCCACTGGCTGCTGTAAGATGAAGTGAAATTGAAATAATTATCAAAGAAGATTCCATTGCAACTGGACAGTTATAAGTATTATATACTTACATATAAATGTAAAATAAACAACTAAATGCACTTTCACTTTTTTTGAAAATCTTGGTTGGAGGTGTATTCTGTATTATCTGAACACAGTAATGGAACTAGCATCACAGTATCATTAAAAGGTTGGTTCTAATTTTGTCTTGCTAAAAAAAGTGATTAAGAGAGGCTCAATTGATCTGAAAGAAAGTAAATCTTGCCTTAAAAACCTAAGTGGAAGTCAGATTTATCTGAGTCTATTGGTACAGTGCTTTTCAAGTCTTGATAAATTATTTTTCCTACAGTGCTTCCTGACATTACTCTTCTTTATAGGAGGTACAGCATTATATCATTAAAACATCAGTTCCTGCTGGGAGATGCATTCAATGCCTTGGAATGCTGTAAGAAATAGGTATTTTTTAAAAGCTGGTTCTAGTCAGTTATTTACTAAGTAAGAATATATTTAGGTGTCAATAGCAATTAGTCATTGAAGATTTTTTTTCTTTTAATTAAAGCTCACACTTTAAAATACTAAATCAAGACAAGTTGTTCTGAAGAGGAACACTTTGTCCCTCACATTTCCTACCAGGCACAGATATTTTCAGGACTCTCCAAACAGTAGGCAATCTTCCTTCTAATCTGTTCACTTCATGCACTTCGACATCAAAACACCACATGTGGGCTATGGACCAAACTGATGCCATGACACTATAATTACTAGGCTTTTGTAAATTTTAGGTGTAGACCTAATCTTATTTATTTATTTTAAAAATATGTTTATTTCCTATTTGCAGGTAGTATATGTAAATAAAATATCCATCAAGGAATTGCTTGAGCTGACTGTAAATTAGGAAAAGTCCTTTTAAGCCATTGTTATCTGTAATTAACTATATATTTGAACAGTCATGAAATTTCACAATTTACACAGCAGAACATAAAGGACTTTTTGCCATGTAAAAACAGTGAGGGAAGCAAAGGAAAAAGAATTGTCTCTGTAATTTTTAATGGCAATATGAAAATAAAAGGGAAAAAAAGCTAGAAACTGCTTTCTCAGTAGAGTACTAGGAGCCAAGGAGATGTCAAATACTTGCCAGTAACAGAGGACTTGTATGACCCATAAGGAAGTTACCTGTTTTCACACAGAACACACAGAATTTTCAGCTGAGAAATGCAACAAAAGGTCTTGGGTCTTTCACTTGGGACACTATGACTTTTTGAAATAACTGTCCTCAGACCAGTATAATCTGCAAGAGAGAACAAAATATCTTTCCAGCAAAGGGTAATGAAAATTTTTCATTGACTTTTTGAAAATGAGGACTGTTCCTCAACTGTAAAAATAATAATTGTTTGAGGTTTTTTTTAAAGTTTCATTATCTTCTAAGTGGAATAATATTATAACATAAATTGGCTTTAAACTTTTTGCTTTACACTTTGTTAGTCTGCCTATTATTTCAGGAAAAAAAAACTCCAAATTGGTAGAAACTAGATTTCCCTTTGCACAAAATAGAAAGCCAGAAAAATGAAGAAGCAAAAACAAGCTGACAAAAACCCTCAACACTTCAAAAGTGAAAAGGTAAAGCAAGTAACTGTATTGAGAGAACACTTGTGTAACACAGAATTAATTTTCTCCCTTCGGAACTAGGGAATTGAGATTGGCATCGTACTGCATGTTGAATATCGAGATGCAAGTATGGCTGAGGAATGAAAAAGAACTAAAGGTGACTTGGGAAAAAAGAAGCAAGCACATTAAGGTAATGGACAGTTCAAAGTTGAGATTAAGTAGGTGCAAACAAGGATATCATCTGCTTTTAAACCACAGAAAACCCAAGTAGTATAATGAACTTTTATTCTACAGAAAACAAACAAATTTTCCATCTCATTCTTAAAAGCATGGACTTGTATTTTTCTGAGAATATTTAATGTTAATAAGTATTGTTTCTATAGGAACCCTTATTATCTGTAAAACACCTCAGTCACACTCTGACACATATACTTTGAGTAAAACTGTAAAAAAATTGCAAAAAAAGTAGCAACACGTTTTATAATATCCCTCATTTTCTAAACCTTGCTGTATTTATGACAGTAAATGCATGTATTTATCAAATTGGCAGGCACTGAAAGTACTTTAAAAGAAGGTTCTCTCTCATACTTTATGAAAGCTTCAAAGTGATCTGTAATAGCTGGATGTGTAGTTAGTCAAATGAACAATAATAGACTCATTGCTGCAACATATCTGCAGGGTAGAAGCAGAAAATCGGTGTGAATCTGTTAATCACCATAAGGAATTCAAACATTGAATTTTATATTTTGAAAGCTGATTATAAGAAAGCAATGAAGGTGCCACTATATTTTGTGCTTTTTCCTCTGGAACTCTAAGATTTGGAGTCTCTTTATTTAGTAATAGTAGTATGAACTATATACATTTTTGGTCTTAATTAAATTTTATTTTGGTGTTGCCTTCTCAGTGAGACACATGAGAAGAACTGAATTTTGAGAAAACGAGGTTTTTTCATCATGCTGGAGATAGTCACTTTATTTTTAATTTTTAATTCATCCTACTTGATAGAGCTCTAGAAACTAAAGCAATCTCAACTCTAATGTAACTTTATCATTTGTGCTGTCTTTTCTCTTTACAAAGTAAGGTAGATAGGAGGAAGGGCAATTAGATGAGCATCCCCACAGATGGCTGTTCAATCCTTTTATTAAAGTGTTAAAAATATTAGATAGTTGTATGTTGACTGCATTTATTTAAAATAATTTTGGGAGGTTTTGCTGGTTTTTTTTTTTTTTTTTTTTAAGTTTTGTTTTAAAGTATTTTGAAAGGATA
>VWZT01014721.1:108139-223395 GCA_013397055.1 Pachycephala philippinensis
CAAAATCCCTGAAGAAATATGAGGAATTAAGAACAAAACCACACAACTTTTTGTCAGTGTAATTTTTAAAAACACATAGAAGTTGACTGATACAAAAATAGAAGGATCATGAAAAGTGAAAGAAGCTGATATTTTGGTAAAACCTTTGAAATTTGTCAGTTGTCTTAAACATGTCATTTCTCTAATTTAGACCTGATGTAAGGGGAATATGGGCTTATATCTAGAAACTCTTTGGATGTGTCTGTACTTCATAATGGAATGCACTATAAAGATAAATAAGTTATTGCTGGCCCAAGCTGGTTTATGTACGTGATTCAGTGAGCACTAAGCAAAGATGCTGGTTAAATCTGGAAATTAAACCATCAAACTAGACTAAGTATTTTCACAGAGCCATATCTGATATAATATTTCCCTTTTGTTACAAAAAGGCCAAGAAGATTCTACCATTGACAAAGCATTTTTAGTACAGAGGAGAAAACAGTATTAACATTCTGGCTAATTTAAGAAAAGTGATCAAAAAGTCTTGCCTTCCTAAGATATCAGACAAATGTTTGATACTATTTTAGGGTGAGTTTTGATTCCCCCTACAAAAGCCTTGGAGCAAGAGCTTGAATTCAGAACTCATACTGTGATGCATTGTTTTAATCCTCAAGAGGCTGGACATTCTTGGATGTGTGTCTTTTAGAAAGCATTATAAAGTATAAATGCAAGCAGTTATTTTTAACAGATTGTCCTGGTTCCAGAGCAAGAAAAGTAGATGTTTGTCCACAGAAAATAGCCTGGTAATACTGTCATTACTGAGGTCTTCAGAATATGATATTGGAAGAACTGAATGACAAGACACCCAACAGTGTTTGAAATGCCGAGGGATGGGTAAGCGTCCCTATTATAAAGAAACAGCTGCAAACACATGGAAAGAAGATCTTCATGTGTTTAGAAACAGCACCTTTTTATCTTTATTTTATAAGGAAAAGTACTGCGCAAGGCAGTGATTAGACTTCACTTGAACAAGTCAGACCATCCTTTCTGAAAGGGGAGCCAGTAGTTACAAAAAGGCAGAGATAAGAGCCTATTTTTGAAGATTTAAGCAATGGTGGACTTAAGCAAAGACTGAAGGGATATCAAAACACTGACTGAGAGAGAAGTTTAGTGCTTTCTGTAAACCTGTGCTGAAAGAGAGTTTAATACTGAAGATGCAAAATAGCTATTAAAATAAAAAAGCTGTTGGAACAAAATGGTATAAACTAACAATTATTGTAGTTGGGCTGGAAGCGTAATGAGAAAGAAGGAGGTTTTGAAACAGCCATCATACAGGAGCGAGTAATGTATGTAAGAAAATTCGACTTACAGATAACAAAATATTTCAGTGACGTGGTGATACTATAAAATTGGACTGTGACCCATTACATCTCTGTTATTAGCTTTTCCATGTTGTGGGTAGTATTTGTTGTTTAGCTTGGATTGAGTATCCCACAAGATGATGGGACACTTAAAATTTGGGCCTCTGTAGCCTCAATATTAAATACCCATGTTGATGCAGCCTTATTGACATTGCCACGGATAAGCCTAGACATCCTTTCACCACTTTGCTAGCCTCACCATTTGTTTAGCTCTCCTGCTAGTCATGCCTGTGTAAGTATGCCTTATAGATTATTCTCCCAGGTACGGCTTTCCAACATCAATATTTCTTTCATCATTAATTATTTCTAGGCAGCTTCAATGAAGTTCATTGAAGCTTATGGAGTTAAAATGAAACCTATCCTAAGTAAGTTCACAAGACTGTGAATGTTTCACTTTAACCTATCTTTTTAAAGCTTTGTCCATTAGACAGATAATAAAGATACAGTACTATATGTACTGATATCCTTTTTCATCATAGTTATTGAAAAATAACAAAATAAAAATATGATAGAAAGCAACTGCATGAAGGAAGATTTATGCAGCTGAAATCTGTAGGTAATGTGGAATCTAAATCTCATTTAATAAAATTGAAGCTGGAATTAAGATCTAGAAGTTATCAAACTTGTGTTCCTTCTGAACCATGTTATGTTTCCAAAATAGGCATGCATGTTTACCTCTCAGATATTGACAAGTATGTACATTACTCATTTAAGTTCTTCTACAGTAATGGCCAGAACAGTCTAAAGACTGAGACTGTTCTAGTCTCTATTTGGACTCCCGGTGGTCCTCAAATATAAATGAATTCTACTTGACAAAAAAATTGTATCTGTATTCTAAACTCAACAACATCATTATTTTCTGTAGCTGGAAGGCACATAGTTATTACTAAGGATTGAAAATGATTTGGTAAAATCTAAATCTGCCGCTGTTAAAATGGTAACTTTTACTGTAGTACTCCTTGTTTCCTTAAATATATGTTTATATTATCCTAGTGGCTAGATATCTCAATTGTCAGAAAAGATCCTTGCTTCTTCACCTTTTAACTAGAACCAAGAAAATATGAGTGTTTGACAAAATAAACCAGTTCAAAAGATAAAAAAAAACCTTAAAGAATAAAATACAGGGAGCTGCATCTATAAAAATTCAGTTCTCTGTTTATAATTTTCACTGTTAAATTACATTGTAAAAATGACATACCGCAATCCATGGTTCACTTGTTCAGTGAATTTAAACATTAACTAACTGAGAAATTTTTTTAAGATTTTATAGGTTTATCAAGGAAAGTGAAAACTACGTTGAGCAAATAATCAAATGAAACAAAATCTTTAATGGAAAAGCTTATTTAGGTGCTAATCAGGGACATAGTTCTGTCAAATTAGCATGCTTCAGGTAGCAGGTCTCTGGTCTTGACAATGTGACGGATGATTCATAATAGAAATCAGTATTGTATACATACAGTTATGCTTTCTTTAATGGCACATGTTTTAAGCCAAATAAATCTAGAGAACAAGACAAGACAATTTTTTATAATTGCTAGAAAACATTATCATAACTCATGCAAAATGTTAGAAATAAGTATTCAGTAAGGTAATATATGCTGATGAAGGATATGCTCTCATTAAAAGAGAGAGCACCCTCTGGATCCAATCCCGTGGAACTTCAAACACTTTTTTTTCTAAAGTAACTTTAGGCAATATTGAGAAAAGCACCCCCATACAGTTCAAAGGAACTTTGCTTATACATTTTATACTGAGTGAAAGTAAAATAATCCATTTATCTTAGACTCAGAAACAGACAAAAAAGGTGTTATCAGATTTCTTATACTTACGGGACAGAACTGATAATCTTTGTTGATTTATTTCTTCACAAAAAGCAGGAAGAAATTTGTTTTCCAGCAAGATGAGTCTAGAACATGTATCTGGTAGTTGAAAACTTTATGTAGAAAAAGTTACTCAGTTTCCTGTTTCCTGAAAGAGAACTTAGTGCATGTGCTTGCTGGGTTAACCTTGGTTAAAGATCAAACTCCGACCAGATCACTCATCTTCCCTCCTCAACAGGACAGGAGGAGAAAGTATGATGAAAAATCTTATGGGTCAAGATAAAATCAGAGTGATGGCTTATTAGTTACTGTCAGAGGCAAAGCAGATTTGACTTGGGGGAAATTAATTTAACTTTTTGCCAAATAAAAGAGTTTGGGGATGGTAAGAATCAAAGATAAAATGTCTTTCCTCCCTCTCTCCCAGACTTATGTTCATGCCTTCATTCTTAACCTCTCTTCCCACCCCCTCTGCCCATTCTGCCCCTAGAAAAGCACAGAGGGCTGCAGTCAGTTCATAACAGCTTCCCTCTGGCATTCCTACTCTTCACACGTTTTTCCTGCTCCAGTGTCTGTCCTTCCAGAGGCCACAGTTCCCTGAGGAAATATTCACTGGACCCACCAAGGAGTCCTTTCCACGCACTGCAAAGCAATCTTAGCTTTGTCTCCTGGAGTCCCTCCTTATTTGCTGACCTTGGGCTTTGTAAGGGGTTAGCTCACTATTTTTGTTCTCTCCTCCTCTCACCATGTGGCATTTTCTGCCCTTTCTTACATATATTTTCCCCAAGGCACCACACCTGGCATTGATGGGCTCAGTTACATCCTGCACTGGGTCTATTACAGAGGTGACTGGAATTAGCTGTGTCCAGCACAGGGCAGTCCTAAACTCTCCTTACAGAGGCCTGCCTTGTAGCTCCTCACTGCCAAGACCTGGGCTCCTGCATCCAGACCATGTAAAAAACTGGGGTTTTAGTAAATTCATTCAAGTAAAAAAAAAAAAAAATCCTTGTAAATGTATTCTTTTAGGATTTGTAATGCCAAACATAACCACAAGGTGTATTAGCTCATAGTCTTAAAAGTAGGAGTTGTCTATGCAGATGGAAAATTCACATCATTAATCAAACATCATTAGGAACTTTGCACTGTTTTTTTTTTTGTTTGTTTTGTTCTGTTTTTTGTTTTTGTTTGTTTTTTTTTTAATTTTTGAATACCTGTTTTCACATGACATTTCTTTCTGGAGCATCTACTTGCTCTGCTAGGTATTCTGAAATCATCAGGTATAGGACAAAAACACAGACGAAAGATCAAGCTTTCTATAGGAGCTCAGATCACAGACTGAAAAAATATGGACTCAAGCTAAAGCTGTTTCTCGATACTGTAGATGTCAGTGGGAGAATAAATAGTGTGGTAGGTTGAAACTTAGCTGATGGACAAGTTGTTAACCCAATGAGAAAGCTGTTAACGCCTCTGTGATTTGCATATTTAAACTGCATGCAAGCATGCGAAATTCTTCCTTCTTAGTTCCAGCTTCCTGGGCCTCCAGGCCCGGAGGCCTGGGCCCGGGCAAGACCCTTTCCCCTCTTGCCCCCCCTCCCTTCCCCCAGTGCAGTGGCACGGGCCCTGGGTCGCTGTGGGAGAACCGGCCCGGAGTCGGGGGCAGCTAAGGAACAGCCGTAAGCTGCCACGTAGCCGAGAGCATACGGCACAGCTTCTGGGGACTGGCAGGCCACCCTTCCATACACATGGCTGGCATGGAGCTGGCGGGGGGTCAGCGGAGCCTCCTCTCCACAGCTCACGCCAAACCCAAAAGAACATCATACACAGCTGACGAGGCCTTCTTTTCTTCCAAGTCAGCGAGAAAGTAAAGGAAAGTAAGTTATGTGAGGGAGAAGAACATGGCGACTTCAAGGTCAGAGAGAAAGGGAGGTTGGGATGATGTGAGACGAAGCTAAAAATGGTGGCGGGAAAAAGACGGTGGAGGCACTTGTTGTTCTTCTTGCAAGCTGTGATAAAAACTGTAATATTACAGACTGTTTACTCTTTAATTCATTGACGTACACGGGGGGATGGAGAATCCACACGCGGCCTGTGAAGATGAGAAAATGTCTATGCCAAGATATATAGAAGTTGTGAAAGGCTTTTAGAGATTTTGAAGAGGAGAGCCTTTGTTTTCAGGCTAGAATAATTCATCCTTAAATGACTAAAACCATGTTTTAGTCAAAACCCCATGGTGTGGCCCATGACTGGCAGTGTGAAGGGACTGTGAGATTTCATGGGAGAGATATTTTTTAACTTCAACAAATTGTATTTACCAGGCTGATTGCTGAGTTGTGAAGAATTCCATGGCACAGCAGAAGAAACTCTTTTTCCTTAAGCATAAAAAGGACTCTTGAGAAATGCAACACTGACCAAATCCCATGTTTTGTTATCCTTTGTGCAAGTGGGATGGAGGGGGTACTGGAAGAAAGGGGAGTTGGCTTTAATTTCTTATTATTTCTTTTTTACTTTTAATTGTGTTAGTAATAAATCTCCTTTATACTGTAATTCCTAACGCATGTGCCTGTTTTGCCCTGTAGTTTTCCCATTTTCCTCCATAATTTTATTTCACCTTATGCATATGAAGTTTTAATTTTCTCCTTGTGCAAATAGATTTCATGTGCTTGATGTTTAACAGTGTCAAGCCACGACAATAGGAAAGAGCCAACTCTTATTTCCAGAGAAGACCCTGTCATAGGCTATCCAAGTTTACAGTAGAAATGCATTGGCTAATGGACTGACTAGTAGGAGTAGGCCAGGGTAACCAAGGAACCCGATCAGTGTTAAGGCATTCATGTTAATCTGAACTGGTTGCAGAATTACCATGAGGCTTTGGCAAGCCTGCAGTTTTCTCTGAGCCGTTTCCACAAGCCAGTGAGCTGGGGGGCTAGCTTAGTATTTTGGTTAGTAGGTTGCCTTACTGAGACCTCATAAAAGTACATTTTATTACCTCTTGTTTTTATCATGTATTCAGATTGTATTCCCAAAGCTTTGACTTTGATCTTGCGACTGTTTTGTTTAACTGCTGTCCTGAATTCTATGAGTTGTACTTTTTTGTTGTTGTTGTTTCCTCATATTGCCATGTTGACTCGCTGTACAGGCTGGAGTAATAATTCTTTTTAATTTTCTTGAGTTTGCTTTTACTCACCTTACAGTGTCGGGTGCTCTGTTGCCTTCCTGATATTTCCAACACCCCTCTACAGGGTGTCTTTCACAGACTACAGCCATGGGTGGGAGGAAAAGATACAAGATGGTGAAGTGTTGAATAGAAATTACTAGGCTAAAGGTTGATTTTACCTGGTGCTTATTAAGGAAGCAGCTGTGAAAAAAAATTCTTACATGTTGTTAGCTTCAGCTGCACCTTGGCCACAATTTCAGCTCTAAAACCAGCTGGGCAGCGGGGAGAGAAACTGGAGATACCAGGCTGAAGAGATGGTTAGGCCATGTGGTTTTTTCAGCCTTCTGCTATTGGAGGGGAGTGCTGAGAGCTGGAACCAGACAAAGGCTAGAAGCTTTCAAAATAAGCTGTCAAGCAGACAAACTGTATAACTCTCTAAAATAGCTGTATATTTGCACTATGTGAACTAAACGCACCAAATTAAATCAGGATTGGATTCTTACCCAGGAAAGAGATGCTAAAGCTGAGACACTATGTGAAAATATCACAGGCTATTGGACAGCAGAACAGACTGTTAGTGTAATGCTCTTTTCCAAAATTAATCTTTGAAGTGCATGTCAGATAATGATTTTCCAGAAGCAACTCCCCAATTAACTTCAGTGGTATTACTCATGACTGAAGTAGAGTCCATGTTTTGTAGATGACAGAATTTCTTTATCTGTGGGTTTACTCTCCACTTTTCTTAAGTTAGAACCCTGAAACTTCATTGGCACATTACCTGTAGTTTAGGTGTTATTCACCAGAAATAATTCTTCTATTTGTAGGACATTATCACAAATCAAATACACTAGGTCTAGAAGAGGTGATGTTTTATTAAACTTGTCTCCTCAAAATCATAAAAGAATTCTTTCTAAGCTTTGAAGCCTAGGTTTAAACAGGAAAGACTCATCATTACTGCAAATAAGAACCCAAATTCTTATGTTACTTGCTAATAAACTCATTCACAAGTAAAAGCTGGGAGATCTAAGGAAAAAGTGAAAAGCCATTCCAAAGAGATTAGGCTATCAGAGGAAAAGATTGTAAAATAATTAAGATATTACACAGTATTTGGATAAATAATCAGGAATGCCATGCACAAAAATTCAGGTTTTATACCACAACAACATTGTCTAGGAGCAAAATCCATCTTTTATTATTGATATTTTTAAGTACTTTAAGCTTTAAAAATACCCTGTTAATGTTATCCCACCAAGAAATGTTAGATAAATACAAGTGGGTTATTTTGCCATTACACATTTTTTCATACCTCTGCTTTTTGAAAGAGCTGGCTACTTCTTCCATGTGATGTTTTCTGTAATTTTATTCTCTACTAGGGTGTCTAAAGAAAAGATGGAATTGCAAACGACTGTCTGGAAGTTTTTCTCATCTGTTAAGTTGCTATCCTCTTACCATCTTGCTCTTATTTTTGAGCACATCTCATACCTTTTTCTATATCACCTTATGGTACTTGTGGATCTATAAATGTCTTCTTGAAAACATCATGCTGAAGGATATTTGGCACGTTCTCTGGACTTTATATATAGAAATAACCTGAACAGTGTGACCAAAGTGCAGCCCGAATACAAAGTTTTCCTTCTTTGAGACTTGACTATTAAAAGTGATAAAAATTGCACAAATTGAAGAAATTAATTAAAAAGGTCTCTGACCTGATGTTTGTGTGTCTTGATGTAATACGATGTAAGGTTGTTTTTAAAAACAAATACATAAAATACCAAGAAAGTCTTCTGGTCATGAAGATGTGGTGTTTTTTGGCACATGTATGAATTACATGTGTTAAAAACGAAGGTAAAAAATGCAAAATATCCCTTGGAAAACTGATCTTCCACATATTCTGTAGTGAAACAGTAGTAATTATATTCATTTTGAATCACTGAAATCTTTACATGTGCATTGGAATTGGGATTTCTGGAAATTAATCTTCTGAAGAAAGTCCCATATAAGTAGCACACGACTCAATATTAGAATCATTTAATCTAGCTGTACTATTTTAAGTAGAAAAAACATTCTACTTTTTATTTGATTTATGCTAGACTGAATGATGAGCTTCATGACAGTATTATTAGCCAGTGTTTCCAGCAGGTGTTAAGAGTCCTCCAAGAAAGCATCATGATATATCTAACTTGAATATATAAGGCAGGTGTTGATAAGGGTTACTGAGGGTTGTTCAGCCTCATTCTGTATAAACATTTGATGTGAATGATAAGATGGAAGGGTTTAGAATTGAATTTGGCTCTGAGAGCAGGACAGAATGGGATTTGTCAGCCTGTAAAAATGTACAAGCTTAAATAAGGTGAAATACCCATAGGAAATTTTAACAGTGCCTTTGATCATAGGTACTAGAAAGTTAATGGTTAGGTATGACAATATCTCAGTGCACTTTATCAGCTTGCTAAATGCTTGGACAAATATATGACTTGTGCTGGTAGTAGTAACGTACTAATTTCTCAGCCTGGTTCTGAGTATTACACATTTGAGTTAACTAGACTTCTTTTAAAACAAAGTCTAGTATCTTATTTATGAATGCATTAAAAATATTAACTGGAAAATGTCTTAAATGAGGTCTTCTATTCCTCAGAGATGTTGCAAAGATGACTTCTTAAATTCAATGGGGATTTCCTGGTTCATTCACATTCTACTTGAAGCAGAAATAATCAGACCTGTTCCTACCTACTCCCAGTATAAAGGTAAGTGACTAAAACCAGTCAGTTCAACCCTCAAAAACATTCCTGTTTTTCTTTAGCTTCATCTTGGAACAATGGGTGTTTGTTCACTTGTCATCAAGCAGCACCTCCAAGTTCTTCTCAGCAGGGCTGCTATCAATGAGAGCAAGGATGAACCTGCATTATCTGCTGCTGAACTGGTTTCTTCTGTGGTGGTATTCAGTTGCCCCAAATATTTATTCAACACCTCTAAATGACCTCTAAGAACTGCAAAATTCGCTTAGACTAAGTATGAGGAGTGTGGGGGTAGCTTCAGCATCATGCTGAACTATGATTTAAGTAAAGCTTTGTTCATAAAGTAATTAATTACCCTTTGGACATATTTCCTGTGGCTCTGTTTTAAAAAGTAGTGCAGAATGAGTTTTTATCCTACTGCTGTCACTGTTCCAGCTATTTGCTTATTTTTCCCATTTTAGAAACTGCCTTAGCCCAGGTTCTTAGATGGTATTAAGAGGATGCAATTACACTACACCCCTACAGATCAGGATTGGAAAGCCACTTGTGTTTAAGATGCACTTGATTTCAGTGTTATGAAGTCTAGGATGTCTTGTTCTTCCTACCTCTTTGCTAAAGCTGTTCTGTATAGTGTACTTTCAAGAGCCATAATTGTTTGTATTGCATCTGTTCGCTTTTAAGAGGATCCTATGGTGCAATTGCCAAAGGCTAGAAATGGAAAGGCATTGGAAATGAACAGGTATCCAACACTAGGATCTGTAGTA
Organism: Pachycephala philippinensis; assembly: GCA_013397055.1. Lineage (NCBI taxonomy): Eukaryota > Metazoa > Chordata > Aves > Passeriformes > Pachycephala > Pachycephala philippinensis. Next base: position 118,010 of record VWZT01014721.1, read on the forward strand.
GCTTGAGACATGAGTATTAGGTGTGGTGGGTCTTTCTAGGTTATAAATTCCAAAGGAAATAGGATCTGTTGCCTTTAAGACAAAGCTAGATTCTGCTCAGAAACCAGTTAATGGAACACAAGGAGTCCCTGTCTTCTCCTGAAGTAGTTTACTGGCACTCTGTTATTTGGCAGTAAAAGGTGTCTTCCACTGTTGGCACTTGCCAGTTCCAAGAATTGTCAAATGACGTCATCGTATCCAGTGAGGAACTGAGAAATACATTTTTTTAACAGCCATCAGCTACTAATCCAGACAAAACAGATTCAGGTATAAACTGCATCTATGTTTAGAAGAAGCCTAGAAAAATAACAATCAATGTGAAGATTCGAAAATCAAAAATTAGAACTCCAAAAGCTGAAAATTACACCAAATCATGGAAAGAAATAGAAAGTTCCTCTGACTAGAATGTTAGTTGAAGTAATTTGTGTACAGAAATGTGAAAACAGCCCTGCATTTAAGATGAGCACTAAGCCACAACATACCTACCATAGGCAGGACCCTATGCTCAATAGGATTGAGAAAGAATGGAAGAATCAGGATTCTGTAAGAAGAAAATGTAAGACTAAAAGTTTACAATGTATGACCCCAGGAAACGTGCTTTGCCAACTGTCTTTAGTGGAACTTTGTGCAAGAGAAAGATTAGTAAGGTCTAGGTTGCCAGGTGATCTGCCCTGAGCCAGAGACATTTGTCTATAGCACCTAACACAATATGAGGACAGTGTTGGGATTGTAAATAGCATAGTTAAAAAGAAAAAAACCAAACAAAACAGCAGTAATTCCAAAAGCCTAGATCCATCAGAACATCTTGCCCAAGTGGGTCAGTCTTGCCATGCTTAGGTTAGACATGCCCTAAATCTGAGCTGTTGCCATTTTACCAGGATAAGTAATAAAAACAATTGGAAAAAAAAAAAAATCTGACTTATCACTTAGAAAGGTGTTAGAAAAATGTTAAACATCTTTTCAGAGGAATGTATAGCAGAATATGAACCAAGTTTAGGAGATAAGTATATAGATCACCACATTTGCACTTTACTGGAGGACAATTTACTAGGTTGCGAGAAGCACTTCTAAACAGATAGGTTGCTATAAATCTGGATTGTGTAACTTATCACAACCAAAGTAATGTTGTTTTTGTTGCTTCCAGATTTAAATGTCTTAGTTTAGTAAAAATTCTTTTTACACTAAAAAAATACTTTAAAAATGTATGGAAAACCAAGTCATCAGTCTGGATTCCATCCTGTTCTTGCTTACACTTTAGAAAAGCTTTTCAACTGACTTTTAGCAGGAGTTGGATTTTTGGGGATTTTAAAAAACTGTATCATCTGTTTGATATAATACTGTAATATTTTCCCAAAACCTTCTTGTGATTTTTTTGGAAGAAGTTCCAAGCAGAAATGGTAGGTCAGTCAATCAGTGTTTGTTTTCAACAGCCTTGTTAGGATAAAAAGTGTCCTACACCATTTGATTTTCTGTCAGCATCAGAAAAAAACCTGATAGTGATTTCCCCTCTGGTGTTTTCAATGCACTTATATGAACAGACTTGCATTCTGATCTAAATTATGAAACTGATCTGTTTGCTCCTTGTGCTACAAGTATGAATGTCATCATGATATAAACAGAACATCTTCCATTCAGAGGGCAAAGCTGAAAAAAATTGTTCCTGGAACGTAATACTTTGGGTAAGATCATAGAAGCCTATTTTAGTCCTTTTATTACAAACATTATATTGTACTATCTTGAGAATGCCTTAGCTTTTTGAAATATATTTGTTATAGAAAGTGGAGCTACCCAGATATTATTTACTATACTTTTGCTATAGAGAGGAAAATGATAATGGATTACAAATATAGGTCCTTCTTCTAATCTTCATCTCCTGTATGGTTGAACTTTCAAGCTGCAACTCGAAAAAACCCCTAGTGTCCCTAGATTTTTTACACTAAATACTGCTATTAGTAAGTAAGTAATGAGAATAAAAGTAATTTTTTGAATAAATAAAAGGAACAAGAAGATGGTGAAAGCTATCTAATATAAACATTAGTGGGAGGACAATTGTTTTGATTGACACAAAGGAGACATAACAAACACCTTGTGAGAGGGAAAAATAAATAAAAAGTCCCAGGAGCCACTAAAATTGAAAACTGAAATCAAGCTACAATAGTTGAGGACTGTAACAGACTCAAATGATGTGTGGAGTGGATGCTAGTCAGAATCCACAGATAACCCTTTGGCAGGAATACATTCTGAAATGTTATTCATCCAAAATAAACTCAGGAGACACAGTAATCCTGCTGCACCTTATACCTAGAGCTGTATTTTGGCAGAAAGGGTAGTCAAACATTCACCAGAGATAGAGATTAGAGACTGTACTCGTAGAGATATTTTCATCTTCAGTGATATGGGAAATTCTAGAGGTATGTGAAAAAGTATCAAGGTGACAGACATGAAATATCTTTAATAAAGGAGTGACTAAAGAATCTGAAGTACTCTCCATGGGGAGAGGACTGTGCAGGATACCCTGTAACTCTAAATTAACAGGCTGATGATTTTCACATATGCAGCCTCTAGCAAACGCAGTGGGGAGGAAAAAAACACATAGCTGAAGCAATAATGGAAACATTTTGCTCCTGTCTAATTTGTTTTACCAGATTGTAGGTAGTGGAAATTAATTAATCACTTCTGTGCTTCGTTACTGGAAGTGAGTAAGTGACTTGCTCAGTGAACATTGTGTGGATTTGTAGGGAGGTAGGGGTGGGAACCAGGCAGCTGCAAGTTATAGCTGGAGGTTAAAGCTGAAACTCAGTGGCACTGTTGTTCTTTTAATTCCATGTGTCAAAAGGAAAAGTGTTCACGACCATACTATTTCTCTTATTTCTCTTAAGCTAAAAGCTTCCTTGCTTTTCATGAACTGCAGCATTCTTGATTTTGTATAGTATGTGCCATAGTCTTCAAGATACTGAGGTTGTTTTTCATACTTTATCCTTTTTATCCCTTTTTTTATCCTTTATTTTGTCACTTTGGTATATGCCAGTTACTGACACAGAAAAAAAAAAAACAAAACAAAACAAAACATTAAATCGTGCAATCTGAAAGTAATATAGTTTATTAGTAAGGTCTTCTGAGCTGCAATTCCAGTGCTAATGCAATGCATATACGAAATCAAAATGGATCTGGGTGTCATTAAAGGATTCCAACATTTACATCTCACGTAGGGCAATGGACCCTTCTTTCCGAAGTGTATTAGGAAAATGTTCAATAAAAGATAATACTTGGCTGACATAAGAGAAGAAAACATGAAGAAGTCATAGCTTTTGACAGAACAACTATTCTAATTTAAAAAAAAAAAAAGTAAAATCTGAGAAGCCATTCTGAAACAACATGCACATGACAGGACCATGAGCTGAAAAAAAAATATCAGAGGAACCTAGGCAGTAACAACAAAAGCTGCTCAATAGGGGATGCAAGAGTACTACTCCTCAGCATCTTAAATAGTCTGCTACATGTAAAAGAGTGTCAAATATTTACTTCTTTATTCAGAGTATTTGTACTGAAAAACCCCCAAACAACAACAGCAAAAAAACATCCCAAAACAGCTCTCAAAAACCAGACCATATTTTTTCCACTGTACTATAAAAACAAATTACTTTGGAGTCTGATATTATCTTGTAACTCTACCAGATGGAAATGGAAATGAACTGATGAAAGTAATAGTCACTAATAGAAGGGATCTATTAGTTTAAGAGATGTCATAGAATATTACAGCTATACAGCATCCCCAAGTTAACAGACTTTTCAGAATGAAGTATATACATCTCAAATAGTTTCATATAATAAGAAAGAGACATCAGATATTTATATGTTGTGTGATATGCTCACTAATGAGAAGTGTAGCCAGGATTATGTTCTAATGCTAAGAAGAGTGACTATTGCACCTGGAGAACTTTTGTACTGCAGAAATCAAAATTGTTGCAAGTGGTATTGGCTGAAAATGGATTTGAGACCAATACTGAACCTGAAAAATAAAATAAGCTGAATATAGATTTTTGAATAATGGATCTTTTGGCTACACTTACTGATTTACTTCTTTTGCTGACCTAATTAAAGTAACTGTATTGAATTACACGAATATATAATTAGCTTATTGGATTTTTAGGAAACATGCAATCAAAACTGAAAACAAAATCATGCAGTGTAAAATGCCGTATTTGTCTTCTTTATCCCCTTCCTACTCAATGTCAGTTTTGCATCTGTCACCGGCATTGTACCACCTGGGAGATTTCAATTAATTTTCCTACCTTTATGCTAAAGTGTTGACATTCATCTGTTGCAATATTTATCAATTGACTGGAACAAATGTGCCTACTAAAGTTTATATAAGAGATGAGCAAGAGTTCTGCACAACAAATTCATATGGGTGGACACACATGCAGAACAAACTATTGTGATGTGATTAAAATGAAGAGTTTCATAAAATTTTTACTGAATTAAAACTCTCTTAGTTTTCAAAGAACCATGGGAAGAGAAACAGTTATCCAACCAACTTTCCTTGACTATCCTTTACCAAAAGTTTCACAGACTTTGTGGGACTTGATAACAAAAGCAGCTTGTGGAGCTACAATAAAAAGAAATCTATGGTGCATCCAATGTATCTAGACAGAAAAGATGACCTGATTTTCTGTACTAGTTGACAGTGATTAATACATGAAGCTCCTTGCAAAGCAATCACACAGTGTGCTATAAAACTGAAAAGATGTACAGAGTGAAAATCACATAGAGCCCTGAGGTGCAAAATACTGAGAATGATTAAGTCCTCTTTCTTCTCTAGGAGATTGGGACCTCCAGCACCAGCTTCAGCACTCAGTCAACAGAATAAAACAGGTCACAAAAGAAAAAGGAAGGGAGATGGAGCATCAGATTATGTCAATTTAATTTAAAACAGTTAATTTGGGTCTCTGTCCAAAGTGCAGAGAAGCCAATATTTTGTGTTAAAAGGTTTTAGGCATGAAGCAATGGAAGGCTTTTAGCCTTGTTTGGGAAGTCAAAATGCTGGAGCAACATTCTGAGTATGTGCTACTTCTTTTTATGAAGTAGGAACAAAATTCATCCTATACGGATCAGAGAATTTGATTTAAAGTCCTCCTAAAATTCATTCATGCAGATGCGTTCTGTGAAAAACACAGATAATAGTCTGGAACAGGTAAATCCAGAAAAACTAGCCAGATACACTCTTACATACTGCAAGCAGGAATATACATGACTTAAGAGCTTTTATTAAAAAACAAAAAAACAAACAAACAAACGAACAAAACCCCCAAAACAAACAAACAAAAAATACCCCACCAAAACCAAACTCACAGTACTACCACAGTTGTCCTTTATGCTGTCCTGTGTGTCTGAAGTATTTCTTCATTACAGTAATTCTGAGCAGGGAATGGCACCTAGCATCAATAGCAGAAATCTGTTCTCTCATGATTTCTTGCCAGTGGCAGGTGTACAAAGGGAAGCTAATCTTCTACTTGTAACCCTTGGTCTGCTTTTTCTATTTCAGTCAGAGTTGTCCTACTCTATGACTTAGAGACATCCTCTTCAGTTTCTGCTACAGCGATCACTCAGAGCTATAGAAGAAAGCAGACTGGAAGCAACTACTAATCTGAACTCTGTGTCCCTGTTGAGGGAGTTCTAAGTGAGAAAAAGTCAAGCTAGTTGCAAGTTTGAGGTATTTTTATGGCCAAAGTTTTGCTTAACTGTTATTTGAGCATGTGCATCTGGGGGCAGAGTACAGAAGATCAAGGAGAGCAAGACTACTCCTAAGGTTCTTACAGTAAGCAGCTTAGAATATCAAAGAGAAAGTTTGGAGGAGCTAGGTTTTATTAATCCTCTCCCACTGTGCTGCTTCAGACAAGTGAGCTGAGGAAGGCACATGATTCACCCTTAAGTCTTCAAAAGGAGGTGCTCTTTCCTCCATCCCGTACTTCATATAAGGCTCCTGATTTGAGAGCAGCTCTGCAATACTCATGAGAATGTGCTTTTACTCTTTATAAGAAAAGAGATCATTGACACAATGGGTGTAAAAATTTTTAGCTTAAACCCATGGATAAGCATGAAGAAGCAGAGGTCGCTTTTGAAGATTAGAAGCAGTTTGATTGTTAAGTGCTACCTTCAATTAGTCTAATCTTCCTTTTCCTTAGACCGTGTTAGAACATTCTGGATAATAAAGTTTAATGTCTTGTTTGTCAGCTGAGCTTCATGGAAACCTTCTCTTTGCAGCTTTGCTAACTGTGGGCAAACCTTATAGTATTTTTTGGATGTTTAAAACTATGAGAGAACACTACCTGAGAACTACATTTAACAAGTATTTGGAAAAGCACCTCTTGATAATCTCATTGAAATGAGAAGGGTTCTAAAATGAAGGACATAGAATAGCAATATCCCTGGAATAAATATTAAAAGGACAAATATAATTATACGAACTAGATTGCATTGCTTAGTGGATAGAAAATACTATTCTGTCTGATTAACTAGGCTGGTACCAAGTACATATGAGAAGGCTTGAATTATCTAGACTTTCAAAACAGCCCAAGTTCTTTCTTCTGAAAGACTTTAATCCATCATTCAACTGAGTAGAACTGTGTGATTTATTATTTATTTGGAGCTTATTTATACATTTTGCTGTGTTCATGAGATTTTGTTTGGTTGCTGACAGGCCTGAACAGCAGGTTATCTAATATTTTCCCAGGAATATAAGAAATAATTAGAATCGGTTTAAAAAATAGAAGATCCCAGCCAGTGGACTGTCCTCGGGTGACTGTATGATACTGTATTCCCTACCATCTGCCCTATGCCAGACATGTGTTCTGTGCCTTTAAAGCTAGGTCTGGGAGAGGGGAGGGAAGCCGGTGGAATTCTTTTGGCAGCCTGTGTTCAAAAACACAGATAACTCGCTCTCTCTCACCCCAGCTCTCAGCTCTGCAGTAGGGAAGAGAGGTGCATTTTGCTTCTTAGCTAGCTTCTTGTTCGTTAGCTGAAGCAAGGAGTTTTCCTGGGACTTTGGCTTCTTTTTTCTTCTGGAACTGTTCAGCAGCACCAGAACATCACCGGGAGGCTCCACGCGGCACCCCAGCTCCGAAGAGAGCAGAGCCACACCTACAGAAAGGACTCTGAATCTAACCGGGTTTTCTCCACAGTGAGAGGTTTTATTATCTGACATTATTCATTTTTTCTTCCCTCTTGTGCCTGCGTGCACCCTGCTTGTTAAATAAATAGGGTTTTTTTTCACTTTCCTCCAAGGAATTTCTTTCCGAACCTGGTGGGGGAGGGGCTGCTGAAATCTGCCTTCTATTAGAGGATACGTTCTTTTGAGATGTTTCCTCCAAATTTGTCTCAAACCAGGACATGGACACAAATTACAATGAAGTCATAACATTTCTGGATTATCATTTACTTAATTAGACGCACTATTTTTTCCTTTTAGTGGGGAAAAAAGATCCAATCTATTGATATACATGATATTCACAAAACTGGTTGGTTGGTTGGTTGGTTTGCTTATGGATTTTTTGTTGCAAGCAAACTACCAAACTATAATTTTGTGCTTCAGTCAATAGAAAGTCTTTAAAACTTCAACACTGATTACTAGACTGGACTTTGCAGACCCTGGAAGAAGTTGCAGCTGATGTGATAGCTACAAGCACTCAAGCCTCATTATTACATCTTCATTTTCTCATTGTGCAGGCTAGCAGCCTACATTATTTAATGTAACTAGTGATCTTCCATGATTTAAAGAAAGAGAAAACTTAGTATCTTGACAATTCACATTGTAGTACTAGACAAATTGGAGTTTTGAGGGCAAGGAATTTAAAGAAAAATTTCTTAATTCAGTATTTTTTTTAACTTCAAATTTCAAGTTCTCAAAGATGTTGTTATAAATAAGGACTTTTTTTTCATTAGATATCTGTAGTTGTATATTACCCAAATTTTGGATACAGGGAAATGGGTGTGAATAGAATTTGATAAAATAACAAAAAGATTGGTTTTAATATATTTTCTCTGGACTATGTAATGTGCAGAATGATATGCAGTGGAACTACTCCCTAGTATAAAGTTATATAATTAAAAAAAGTTTTACAGGTCATATTTACAAAATATAGGTGTGAATACTTAACAAAAAACAAAACAAAACAACTCTGAAGATAATCAGACGTTTAGTAGAACAATAGTTTATGCTATTAAACTGTTTCTTAAAAGAAGCAATAAATATTAGGGAATATTAAGTAAGAAAATTGACTTCTCTGTGTATCCTGCTTGTGATTTTTTGTGTCCGTGCTCAAAATAACTGTATTGAAAATTTAGAAGGTACAGAGAAGAGGTATTAGTTAAAAAGAAAAACAAAAAAGGCAAGTTGGTGAGCCCAAACTGCCTGGTTTTTTTCTGAGAGAGAACTGCATGGTGATCAGTCTACAGGTAGCTCAGTGTGAACAAATGAACTGATCTTTTAGATAGAAATAAAATACTGTGAATGCCCATGTTTGGAAGTTAGACAGAGTAGATGTGAAATATAAATATGATGAGGTACATTTTAACTGTGAATCATTGATTAAGTATGATTTTGGTGGATTCCGCATCACTGAAATTCTATAATTCAAGATGGGATATTCCTCTGCTACATAGTATTTAGTCTAAAGGGAAATTACTTCTGATTTATTTCTGTTACAGAAACTCTTGCCTTTATCTGTGAACTAGAAAAGTATTAAAAGTTTGTTACACCTCTAAAGTGAAAGGCAGCTTCTGAAACAGGACCAGGAATTATTCAGTCCAATTAGGCTTAAATAAGTTCATATAAATATTTATAATTAATCTAGCCATTTAACTTAGTGTGATTTTCTGGTACTATATTGTCGTGGACAGCTTTCATATCTTATGCTGATTCTAAGAACAGAGAGAAAGAATAAAGAAAGTAGTCAGGGTTTCCTGTGCCAACATTTTAAATCCTTACAAAAATTTATAGGAACAAAGCAGACTGGTGTTCATTGTCTAAAAGAAAGCTCTTTATGCAAATAGTGGTCATGTGTGGATTCAGTCATTACATTTGCTTTGACCTTTGGGTGCAAAAAACTGTGAAAACAGACACAGAGAACAAAGCCTTTAGGTGGACTATTTTATGTTAAAAGCTCTATTAGAGTGCTTCTCAAGTGCATTTTTAAGAAGAAAAATTAAATTACAAAAGAGCTTTCTGATTAAAAAAATGATTGTGCTGAGTCTTTGGAAGAAATTTGAGTGGATTATTTTGAAAAACTGGCCAATTTCAAAGGAGTAGTTATCACAGTGGGAAAGGCTATAACTTGTAACTATAATAATATCTCTACAGGCATGATAAATGTATCTGTGATTGGACCAATTGGGATTTCATTGTCTGAAGCATTATGAATTTGTCACTACTGTTCAATTGTTTCCAGCAAAGTGACTCCATCATATTGTTCGCATTATTTGAAAGAAAAAAAAAAAAAAAATCAAAATGGAAGGGTTTAAAATTAGATTGTGTTCTGACTCCAGGCAATCAGTCCTTGTCCAGAATCATTTTCCTATCTGTTGATAGATTCTTGCTGTAATATTCACAATTCATTTGTGGCTAGTCACAGCCCATTAGCCATCTGTTCTCCTATTAAGCAACTTTCTTTTTATAATGTAAGTATTTAATTTTAATAAACTCTATCTGCTAAGCATTTATCTTACGCATAATAAGGAACTGTTTCAAACATGGTTACTGGGCCATATAAAAGTAATAATTTTTTTTATGTACTTCCTTGGAAATAAGAGGGAAAGACACTATTAGAATAGCTTGAAAATTCGAAAGTATTTAAAATACAGATTGTTGTGATAAGTACTACTTCTTTAAAGTGTGATATGAACAACAAGTTTTGCATGCTGAAACATTTGCCTAACTCGCCAGCACATGAATAGAAAGTGTACTTTGGAGTAGCTTTAATTTTTTAGATTACACCATGCAGCAAAGGTAAGATCTGCTAACAGCAATGTTTACAAAACATTTCAAACATGAGGTATAAATGACTAGTGTGTTTTTAAAAATACAGTTACTTGTCCTGCTTGTTTATGATTTTTTGGCAACTATAATGAAAAATATCAAAAAACAATTATGGAAATAATATCTATTAAGTTTAAAAAGCATAGTAGAAAATAAAAGAATTAGGACTGCTGGAGTGACTTTCAGTTTCAAAATATACACATGGGTGTTGTGATAGTATCTAATTACCGGAACATAATTAATTTCTGACAAATTTCTGAGTGAGACAGGATTCCCACAGAAATTCACATATGTGCCAACCTGAAGATTATGGAGGAACACTTGGGCTTCTAGTACTTGAATTTTACTGCAGCAATAAAATTACCAGTTTTTGTGGGAATGTTGCCATTTGGGAGGAGAAGGGTGGGTTTGTTTGTTTGTTTGTTTGTTTTTGTAGTTTTGGTTGGTTTGTTTTGGTTTTTTTGGGGTTTTTTTGGGTTTTGATATTTTTGTTGTTTGGAGTTTCATTGTGGCACACTGTGTTTTTTAAATTGAGTTATATAGGATAATAATAGAACTCACTCCGGCTATGAAGACTAGAGATCCTACCTGTGATCTGGAATTTCAGTAAATAGTTTGTGGAGAACTCTGTCTTTTTTGTCCCAGTCCCCTCCTGCTTTGTTTGGGTTTTTTTTAACAGTATTGAAGTCTTCATCTGCTTACCAGTCATCTTGGAAAAAAACCTGGTTATCCTATTCTTCAATTCTCTTGTGTTTTGGTTTCCTTTTTTCTCCTCACTTACTTTGTTTCTTGGCTCTTCATTTCTTTCACTTAAGCTAAAGATGTTCTCCTGCAGCTTCCACTGTGGTTGGTCTGGTTAGCATAAATCTGAATATTGCTCTCACTCCAGGAAAATGTTTTCCATCCTATTTTGAATTTAACAGGAAATAGTAAGGCTATAATGATAGCGCTGTTACTGTGTTATGTATAAAATAATAAAGTTTAGACTAAGAAGATGTACTTTAAAGATAAACAATTTGGTTTAAGTAAGACAATGTGTAAAAGTATTGCTCTAGCAAGACAGAAGGATCTTTCCTGTAGAAACGACTGTGGAAACTGTGGCATTCATATTCCCTAGAAATGTTCTGAACATGCATATACTTTTAAAATTTTCTCTTGAAACAGAAGAAAAATCTCCTGTGGGGAGAAATTCCAGAAGACTCTGAATTTAAAAATGAAAATATGACCATATTGTTTTAAATATTTGTATATATATAGAAAAAGAAGTTACTGTAGCAAAATTTCCTGGATAAATGAATTTTGTTCCACTCCCTTTGTGACATGGAACTTATTCTTCTGTAACTTCTGAATTCATGTATCCACTTCTGTATCCATTCTTCTGTAACTTGTGAATTCATCATGTATTTTAGGATGAAATTGAACAAGGGATAAAGGTCCTGAAGGCTAAATTCCAGCGTTTTATTCCAGTTATTTTGTTAAAGTAAAGGGCTGTCAGAGAAGAGAAGCTTCAACAAAGATTCTGCTGAAGGACCTTAGTGCTTTATCCTGGTTTCAACTGCAATAAGAGTTAATTTTCTTCTTACTAGCTGGTACAGTGCTGTGTTTTGGATTTAGTATGAAAATGTTGATAAAACACAGATGTTTTAGTTGCTGCTGAACAGTAATTTACCTAAATCATGGATTTTTCAGTGTCTCATGCTCTGCCAGTGAGGAGGTGCACAAGAGACTGACCTGAACTAGCCAAAGGGATATTCAATAGCATAGGACATCATGCCCAAAATATAAACTGTGGACACTTATCTTTGCTTGGGACCAAGCTGGACATTGGTCAACAGGTGGTGAGAAATTGTATTCTGCATCACTTGTTATTATTAGTATTATCATTATATTTTACCTTATTTCAATTATTGGACTCTTCTTATCTCAACCAACAAATGTTAATTTTTTACCTTGATTCTCCCTCCCATCCCATCAGGGTGGGGGGAATGTGGAGAGAAGTGAGTGAGCTTACTAAATGACAAGCTTACTTACATAATAAGCTCACTAAAAATTAAATAATATGGAAGATTACCTGTATGCCACAGAGGAAGCCAATATTCATTTGTTTGTCGTTCATGGAATTATTAAATTGATTCAGTTCAATTTTTTTCCTTTTTATTATTGCCAGTTACAGTGCCTTCAGAAAGCACAGAAATTGGATGGAATTTGAAGGAGCTGTGCTCTCAGCTCTAAGACTGTTTAATGGTTTAGAGTCTTTAGCTTCTTAAATTTCATCTAGTGTACAACTGAACTTTCAGAACAAAATCCCTGTCATTTAATGCTGAATTTCATTTTCTAAAGCTCCTATAGGGTTTCAGCAGTGAGACATTGGTGTAGTCTGATTTAAAGGTTTCATGGCAGCCAGAAGATTTTGAGTTAATAACAATACTAGGAGAAACCAATACTACATTGGGAAAACCACCATATCTGTCTAAATTTCAGAAAGCATTCTCTCCATTCATTGTTCCTGACCCCACTGTATTGTGCTTTCGTGTTTATTAAGAACTCGTGTCAGACCCTTTGTCTTTCTTAATGCATAAAAACTTGTGAATTTAAAACATTCTTCTTCCCAACTGGCTACTCTGGTAACAATCACATGCCTATTTTGGTGCCCAAAAGTTTTGCATCAATTTCTCACTAAAGCAGAAAATAGATTGCTGATGAAGTTTTGAAGTTTTACTGTTATTATACCGATTCCATCTCTCTTTATCTTTGACACTGTATTCAAAAGAAAAATAAAACAAATTGTCATCTTTCAGCTACGTTTAGATTAAACCAATACAGGTAAGAAGGAACATGATAGAAATGGAGATAAATATTGCAAACAATTTCAGGCAGAAGGTGAAAATGGATGGGTTCCTTAATATCCTCCCAGATCTCTTTTTCTTACTTGAGATATAATTTCGTTATTTCTAAGAGCAGAAGAAAGCTGAAAATTGAAAGGACAGAGCACACAGAATCTGGCCTAATCATTTTTGACATATGTAGGTATATATATGCTTCTGTTTTCCTAGGCCAGTGTTGGAAAGTTCTGCATTGTACTTGGACTGCCAGCAGTTTGGAAACCAATCCCAAATCTGTAATTGAAGTACTATGTGTTTGGAATTAAAATCCACAGCAGATCCTGAAGCCCACTTCCTAAACAGATTTTTTTTTTTTCAGAGGAAAAATATTTTTAGCAGCAAGGCATAAAAATATGTCCTAATACCAGTTAGAAAGAATGTTGGTTCCAGGCTAATTAGAATCAATTCCACATAAAATATAAAATAAGTAGTTGTTTTTTTGTTTTTAAATATGTATTCAGCAATAGGCCTTGATGTAAAATATTTTAGACCACACTCTGAAAACTGTGTAGATGTGCACTTATCAATGTCAGGACAGGGACTTCAGCTTGAAGATTCAATGGAAAAATGTTATGAACCAAATTCAATTTTATTGGGTTAATATTGATTTAAACATTTGCCATCTTCTTGCTTTCAGAGTTGCCCATTCACTTCAGAGAGTGTGATCAAAAAGTTCTCTCATCCTGAACGAATGTACTATTCATCTCATACAATATGAAGGGCCTCAGCAGGTGTAAATTGGCTTTGCTCCATTGAATTCAGTGAAACTGTGTCAGTTTTCCATGACTGGAAATGTGGCCATTTTAACTTACAGAATAGGTTAAGTTCAAAGAGGTCTTTAATCACAAGGTTTAACGAAGAATTATTCTTTCATCTGAATGTTGCCTTAACTCCAGCCTTGTCTGTCCTTCCCCTGAGCTCTACAGGCAGCATTAGTTTCATGATACAAGCAAAGATCTTTTATTGCTTTACACAGTTGTTAAAATCAGGTATTTAACAATTAAAATAAGAAGATCTTTTGCTTAATTTATATAGTGTTTATAAATGAAGTAGAGTTAGTTTTTTGTTGAAGGTTGTTTAATAGATTTTTCCTGGGAGTTGCTATAGTAACACAGTGCAATAATTGAACCTTAAAGGTGACATCTCATTTATGTTGAAAGATAATGCATGCAAAGGGAGAGACCATAGAAGTCTTTTTACTAAATCATTTAAGGTCTGTTTAAGAAGGGGTATTAAAATGGTAAAAATCCTGGCTTTTTTTCCCAGGTTATATTTAAGCAAAATATTAAAGATAAAAACCTGTTCAATCATTTTTCTCTCAGCTGATCAAGTAAAAAGGAACATAAATATTCCTTGAGTCCAATACAGAATTTTAAATTTTTATTTAACCTATAAATACAGTTCAAATTTGACTCATCAAGAACTAAGTCTGCTTTCACTATAAATGCTGCCATTCCACAGGGCTGCATTTCCATGCGGAAATCTGTAGTCATTCACTTGTTCACAAGACTATGAAAGAAAGAAATTTGTGGGGCATGGTGATATTCAGAAATTGATTTACTTTAGCATAACTGGTATCAGTGACAAGGCTTACGCATCATTTGTGGCTCAGCTAGGACACAGTTGAGCTGAAAAAGTGTCTGTTTTCCAGGTTTGACATCTAAGGGTTGCACCATGTATTATCATCAATATCAAAACTAGGTAGCAGGATTCTGAAAAAATGTACTGAAAGCTATTATTCTCCATCTGAATTATTGTAATCTATACATCTTGGAAAATTTCATTAATATTAAGTAATTCATGTGCAAACCATTAATTGATCCCTTTACATGATCTCCAGTATATACAGTACCAAACAATACTCAACCATATTAAAGGAAGCCTGGGGATACAATAACAGAAGATTAAGTGGAGTTTGTTTCCTGACATTTCACCTGCTTGAGCCATTGTTGAGGTAGAAATTGCAAGTTTGGTTTCATTTAGCTGTAGTTCAGAAGAGATGTTTTGGATCTGGTGGTGTGCTAAAGGACGTGACTGTATGGTTCACATCATTTAGAAGCGCTGTCAGGGCAGTGGGTTTTCTATCCTTCCAAGCCATGTAACTAAAGATATGAATTGAGAGATATGCCAGGTCACAGCTGGAAGGAAGGGCAGAGCAGAGATGCATTAGATGCTGTTAAAGTTGTGAGAAACATGAAGTATGAGGCATCAATTTATGTCACTCTGAACTTTTCTTTGCACTCAAAATTCAATCATCCACATTCAATAAAGAATCATGAGGCTACAACTTATAAACCTGTAAAAATGGGAAATATACAGGTCTTCTAAGAGGAAAATCATGGTGTTTTACTGTACTATTTCATAGATTAAGGGTATGAGTGGAATCTCAAAGTTACAAGAAGAGAAAGGAATTAAAATACTTTTGCTGATATAAGAATTATCTGAGAATAATATTATGAGCCTAAATCTTTCTCATTCTATAAAGTTAATTTATACCATGAGTCCTATACTTGAATGGGATTTAAAACTAATACATGAAGATGTGAGACTTTTAATAAGGCTGATACTAAGGTGAAATGATGTGGAGACTGTTAAAACCTATCCCTAATAACATGACAAAATCCTCATTTTTTTCTACAACATGACAAAAATTATAATGTATTTTGCCTTGAAATTGGCTCTGTTGGATGCTGCCTGCATACAGACAATATTTCCCTCTTCAGCAGAAGGTGTCAAGTAATTTTGTGATTTTTCTGAGTTGTGTTTGTTTGCCCCCAGCTTTCTTACAGGCTCCCTTTAGGTACTGGAAGTCTGGTATGAGGTCTCCCAGGAGTTTTCTCTTCTCCAGGCTGAACAACCCCAAGTCTTTCAGCCTTTCCTTATAGGGGAGGTGTTCCATGCCTCTAACCATCTCCATTACCATCCTCCAGACTTGTTTCATTAGGTCCACAGCTTGATACCAATGTCCATCAGGACATGGAGCTATTGACCACAACCCTTTTAATAAGAACTAAATTGCCAGAGTTATTTAAGTCACCATGTTCTATTTAGAGTTTTCTCACCAATGATTTTCAGTGAGATGTGGGCACCAAAATTAGAATTTATTCCTCCCAAAGAACTGGTATAGTGCATAGCAGAGAACTTTGCCACTAGCAAGGTGCTACAGGCATCAGGGATGTATCACTAAAGTCAGTGAGGTATTTAGTAATTGAAATGCAATGGTAGATCGATGCAGAATGCTCATTATGTTGAACATCCAGCTATGGGACTGCAAGTTGATTACACAGCAACCCTTCCTGGCCAGCTGCTGTGACTACACCACAGGTCTTCTGCACAGATACCAAGAGAAATTTAGCCTGATATTTTGAATTGGGCATGAGAAGGAAAAAAATGAAGTGGTTTTGTTTGTGGTTTGGTGGGGTTTTTTTTCTAATGTACTTTTATCTTAACACATGCACAGCAGCAGGTTGATCAGGACACTGGAAATCTCATGTAGTTCAAGAAGGCAGAATGCAAAGTTCTACACCTGCGGCATCACGACCCCATGCAGCTGCACAGACTGGGACTGACTGGTGAGTTAGCAGCCCTGCAGAAACATCCTGGAGTTTGAACTGAATGTAAGTGGACAGTGTTCACTGGAGAAGACAGATTGCATACTGAGCTACATTGCTGTGGCTAACATATCAAAAGAAGTTATTATCTCTTTTTATTCTGTGTCACTGATGCTGCATATGCAATACTTCCTATGCCTTTTAATCTCCCAGTTCAAAAACCTGTTGAGAAAACCAACAAGTCTAGTGGTGGAAAAATCAAAATAATCAGAATCAAGAAAACATGAACTAGAATAAGAAGCTGAGAAGGCTGGACTTTTTTAAAGCTGATTCAGTTTTTATTTAAGGGTAATTGACAGCTACCTGAAGAGGGGTTACAAAGGTCACAGACAAATCTTTCTCAGTTGTGGCAGAAGTGATAGAATGATGGTCATTAGTTGCAACTTGGAAATAGCTGTTGGCATATTAGATATTATCCTTTACTAGCCAAGTTGAAGGGGATGGGAGTGCAGATATATATATATATATGTATAACACTGTGTCAGTTTACTTAGACGTGTCATGGAACCTCCTTGGAGATTTCCAAGACTTCAGTAGGCAAAGCATGGCTGATGTGACCTAGTGCTGTGGAAATTTTCTCTTCAAGTAGAAATCAAATTAGGTGACTTCCAGAGACCCTTTTCAAAGAAACCTTTTATGACTCCATCAGCTGCTTAAAGTTCTTGCACTAGCTGCTGAATTACATCTGAAGGGAAAAAAATATCACAGTGGGGAAGTTGTCAGGAAGGTAAAAATGGCTGAGGAAAGAGTAGCCTCTCCCTATGTCCTCCACATCTCTAACCAGAGGAGTGTGTCCTTTCCCTCTGAGATGACACTCAGTTCATGTACAGATGCCACATGACTTAGGACAATTTATATAATGGATAGTTTTGCCCTATTAGAATTTTTTATTTATTATTTTTTAATTGGCCAATGGCTTTAAAATATGTGTGAATAATAGGGAGTGTATACTTGGTTATTGCTTGTTCCAGCAATTTTCTCGCTGTGGGACAAGTAGACTCATTTTTGCTTTTGAATGTTGAACTTCCTTGAGAGAGAAAAAATGATGTGAGTGTAAATTTCCTTTAAATAAACTTCCCCTAAATAAATTCAATTAAGCTTTTGTTGAGAAAAAAAAAATCTAACTCTAATACCCTTTTTTGCTATGTTTCTTCTTAATCTAGGCCAGGCAATACCTGGGTTTGATAGTTCACGGAAAACTGGAAAATGCTTCTTCTACTCAGTCAGAGGCAACTAAATGAAAACAGACGTTTTTCTAGTATTTACATTTCGACTTCTCTCTGAAGGCTGAAAACAAAGACTTTCTTTCTCTCGGTAATTCTCTGACAGATACTTCCAACTGTACAATTACTTTAAAATGCTTTTAGCTTTTATTAGGTTGTATGTCTAGTGTCTGGTCACAATAAACAAAGAAAAAGACCCATTGAGGATCAGATGATCAGACACATTAGAAGGAATGCTTGTACCTTTCTCCTAAGGCTATCACAGGAGAACAGTCAGCCCCATTCCCCACTGTGACCCACCAAGAGGGTTCCATCAAAGAAATTCCTTTCCTGGAATGCCTTGAAGACTGCAGTAAGCTACTGATACAGTAGTCAGTATGGGGCAGAAAGAGATTTGGGGAATGTGTAAAGCTTATTGTGGGATATTTTAAGTGGGAAACTGATTATGGGGTTCTTAGGTGGAAGGGAAAGGGACAATTAAAGGTAGATCAAGAAGGAACAAGCACATGAAAACGTGCACACGAACAAGCACATGAAAAGACAGAAGAAGAACAATGTTACAACCAGTTGACTACAAGCAGATGGCTACCCAGCAAATTTACCCACTTATGCCCTGTGGTTGTGATTGTACTGTGTCATGTCTTCTTTTGAAAGGCTGCTCTTCTTTTCCTGGGTGGAATATCCTGGGTTTGCACAGAACTAGTGAAATAACGAAGAGACAGATGTGAGAATTAGTTGCTGCAGGGATCATAAATCCAAAACAGCTTCCAGAAAGACAAGGGGACCTGAAGGTCAGCAATGGCAATCATCATCAGTCTGGACAACCAAGTCTGGACTTGTTGAGGGAACGGAGTTTAAATGTACTGGGTATGTATGTGTGTGTAATGAGAAGAAATCCAAGTACCATCAGCGGCAGCTGGGCTGTAAATCGCAGGTTCTTGTATGTCCTGGTGCGAGTGGTCAGGGAGACTCAGGATAACTGGGGAAGCTACTGGATAGACCTGAGTGCCCAAGGCCAGCTATTGGAGTGATCCATGTTGTCTGCTCACTTTTGTGCGTGTATTTCAGTAGCTGACTTCAGTACTGCACAGGTGGAGAGGAGGAACAGGACTGGCCCATCTGTGCTGTTCACATTTGTGGGAACGTTACTTTTCTTTTCCTACGTGTTCTGGTAAAATAACATTTGCTGCGTGCCCAGCTGAGTATGTACGTGTATCCACATATGGATAGTACATGAAATGCAAGTTTGTGTATATTTGCTGTCATCCTCACTGTTGGCCAAACCTGGGGACATGTAGCTGCAAAGTCATTGCATCTATTGGTCCATAGTATTTTTTTTTTTTTCCTAAGATACAAGATGGCAAAATAAAATTAAAAAAACATACTTCCTCAAGTTTGAAACAAATTAAAATGAACAAAAACAATAAAATGTTATCTTGTGAATGCTTAAAAAATTAAATACTAGCCAAAGATGACTGGCAGAGTTTGAGACTCATGGAATTTTTAATAGGAAAAAAAATAATCTCAGAAGAATGAGAGGGGGAAAAAATAGAAGTCAAAATCAAATATTCATCTATTTTGCCTAGATATATAGGCTATTTATGAACTCTGGAAGAAGCGGGTGGGAACCCTTTACTGTTGTTGCATACTACATCAAAGGCAAATCTTAGATATTGCAGAAGATTGTCGTAAAATTATTTCAAGCATGTATTAACCGGCTGTACTGGGAATAAACAATGGACTAAGTTATGTCTTTCAGAACCCCTGGGCAGTTTAAAGTTCATCATCAGAGATGGGAGTAGAGACTGTAGCTTCTGTTCCCAAAATATATGGGTAGTGCTTGATGTCTTGTGGAAAGTTGAAGAGTAGTTCCACCTGACTGGCTGGATATGTAAAGATTCAGCAAGAAGTCACTGAATTTGCTGGTCAGACACTACTGGGCAGTCAGGACCACAGACAGAGAATGATTCATTCAATTAGCATTTGTCATATATTAGACTTCCTCAAATATGGACCTAATGGACACACGATTTAAGTAAAAGACTCCAAAATCTCACTTTTTTTTCCTACGCTTCTCCAGGTTCATGTGTGATGACATGCTTTTTATTATCTGACAGTGGTACTGGGAAATGATTCTAGTTGCTGGTGTAGACTAAGGAATTCATCTTTCCTGTGTGAGTTTCAGATTGACATTTTGCTTAGGAGTAGTTTAAGTGTTTGTTTCTAGAAGTTCTTATATTGTTTGCACCTCCCCCATCAGCATCCAAGCTAATCCAACAGTTTTGTTCCTATCTGTTAATGAAAAGCTAAGAAAAGAGACAGAGAGACTCAGACTCAGAGCTTCTCAGCTCTGAGCTCCTTGACTCCTAAAGTCCCTTTCTTTCTCTGTCCAGCTCACATCACTGACTTGGTCTCCTAGTTTTTCACCTTGTGATATGTAATTGAGAGCCTGGACTACAGGCATAATTCTATTTATTGAAGTTTCTCTCATGGAATGAGGTCACAACTGCTTGACTTGTCCTTCTGTCATGTATTATCTGTCAAAGTCATGATAAAAATATTGTCAAGGGCAATTAACAATCAGTTATTGCATCCTTCCAGGAATTTGGCCCTGTGATAAACTGGTGAGGAAATTCCATTAGTAACTTGCGAATTTAATCTCTCATAATGAAGCCGTTTCAGTATTAGTCTCTTTGATAGCATAAGCACTCTCAGATCATATTTCGGTCTGACCCCAAGATTCTGTATCAGATTCCCACTACTGCATTAGGATGTTATTCTTGATTATCCTTGTACAAAATTATATAGTCCTATCTGTTACATTTATTATGTCTTAGACATCATTAACCCAAAATGTTGATTCACTATCGCTACCCTTTTACTGGCTTGCCAGGCTAGAACAGTATCTTTCAATACCTCCCTTCTGTCATGTTACTTCTCAGCATGATTTGCCATGAAATGTTGCCATGAAATTCATAAGGAAAATTTTGTTCTGTATGCTTGCCTCTCAAAACCCCAACATAATACTTCCAGTTACATTACTTAAATTGTAAAACGTCTGCTATTGTTCTGACAACTAGTGCAGTAATAAAAAGAATAAGTGTTTGAAAACTGAATATTTTGCATAGGTGACTTTAAAATTGATGTTATTTATGGAAAGGATTTTTTTAATATTATGTAAGTTTCAAAATTAAAATACAAATGCACTTGGTTTCTCCAATTATACAATTCATGAGGAGTATTTAAGAGTATTGTGCTGGTAGCTAAATTAGCTGAAGGCAAGTACGTGTTTAGCTCAAGTATTAGACATGAATATGATTTTGCTAATAACGGAATTGTTTCTTATTCAGTTGAAGTTCATAGGAGAGTTATATTGAATTTCTTTGGATCATGAGCTTAAAATATTGTCATACTTCTTAGAAAGATCCTGATTCATGTTTTGGCACCATGTAATGCTTTTTCTTTGCTCGTGCTGTTTGTTAGCCAGAGGCAATAGCTGTGCACTTACAACATAATTTCAATCAAAGCAGTAAAGTCACTTTTGCTGGTTATATACACCTTTTCTAGAAGGAATTTCCCTGTAACGTTTCTGTAATATCTGATTGCCTGCAAAATCAATTAAACAAAGCTTATAAGGTAGTGTGGGAGAATGAGAGAACTTTTAAAATTATAAGGGAAAGCCAGAGGAAAAGATATGAAATAATCTGCTACAGATTTGGAATTTGCTGTAAGTCTTTCATTATGTTGTTAGTTTTGTGCATTATTGTCTAAATATAATTTTCTTAAATGTCTGCAAGATCACTCTTTCCTAATACAGCCATACCAAATGAATTAAATACATGTATGGCATATTTTATTCTTCCCATGGAGAAACAGAAAACTATAATAAATTCTCATACAATATATTAATTTTATAATTCTGATTCTTATTTCTTAGTTGAAATTGATGGAAACTATTATTTTTAATATTTTATGGTTAAATTGAAAAATAAATGTTGGAGGGAAAGAGGAGCAAGGTATTCCCAAATATTCTGTAGTATTCTACTGATTCTGGACAATGATGTAAACTTAGACACTATTTAACTCTCAGCTGGTAGGCAGTATTGCGTTATGCAAGTTAACCTCCTCCTTTTACCTATGGAGGAGAATTTTACAGAGGAATAAAGAAACCTTTCTACCAATTTGGTTATTGAATTACATGTTTCTACAGTGTGTAAGGTTTTTGTCACAATAGCATTTGTAGCAATAAATAACTTTAATTTTTTTTTGGCCAGTTCTTCAAGTGGGTAAAACAGTCATCATTCAAACCCAGTACTTTCAAATGAATTGCTGTGATTTAAGTTTGTATTGTTGGTTACATTTTGAAAAGCGTAGAGCTGCATATTTTCAAGAGGGGCTGTGGGTGCACAGATTTTTATCTCTTACTGGATCCTTATAATGGGATTTATAACTGTGAGTCATGCTGGTGCCTTATGAAAAAAAATTAATCATCCCTGGAAATACATGTGCTACCTGACTACACAGTGAAACAGAGACCAGAGATTCAGGGTGAAGAGCAGAAACAGGATATGACCTGGCCAGATCTGTTACAGCTTCTGGTGACAGACTTTTTCATTGCTTTACCCAGGAACACAGAGGTAGACCTCTCTGGAGTCAGAGGACGTTTAGGCTTTGTGTGGCTGCTGGTCTGCCCCAAGAAAGAAAGGGTCAAAAATGTGCCTTCCTGTTCTGATTTGCAGAGTGGACAAAGAGGTGTTGGAGACAGAGCAGGTATTCCCAGCATCCTCACAGATGGGAAGCAAGGGGTAGTTGAGGTGTATTAGGGCTACCTTGTTGTTCCAGGCCTGGGAACAGATTGCTTGTAGCAGGGTTCTAATTGAAACTGCAGCTCATGGTGTGACCTTCACATCAACAAAGAGCAGTGTTGGAGCAATTACATTTCAAACCATGAACAAAGCAGCACTGCCAGCTAAGGCCAGGGCCTGACTGGCAATGCTCCTCTTTTCTTAGGAGACACCAGCCTCTCTGTGCTCCTCACCACTGAGACTGTTTCCCTGTTAGAACCAGGGGAAGGAGGAATCTTGTGCTGAGAGACAGTCCTTGCATTTGGGAGCAGTGGTAGTGTTGTTATGCTGCTCTATCCCAGCAGTGCTCGGTGCTGAGCAGCTGAGCTGCTCTGTGGGGACTGTGCACCATCTCCTGCCTGGCACACACCACCAGGATTCACCACCTTTGCCTTCAGGCTCGGACTTGTACCTGCTTAAGCAAGAGCTCTGTCATTGACCTTAAGTTAGGTTATGTTCAAGGCAGCCTTTTCTACCTGGTAATTCTGCACAGTCTGAGCAAGATGGGCCCATTTATGCAGGCTCTGATATGCAGGCTCACTCTGTTGTCTGGTACCTGTGAAGGTATCCCTTGCCAGCCACTTGGGAACTCATGGACAAGAAGGTACCCTGTTTAGGGTAAAAGACTGGAGAATTTATCCTGAGGGATGGAAATGTGTTCCAGTGTCTCAGAACAGGCTTTCAGTCTATAAAATGGGACTGTAGTAATTGTGGACGCTAAAATGTTTGACAGTATTGTGCAGGAAAAGAATGCCGCTTAGTGAAGCACTCAGCACTTGAAGGAGATGGAGTAATAGGGAAAGAATCTGAATTTACATGACATAGTCCATCCTATTTTGGCACATGGTAAGAAGAAAATATGGTACTAAAGAGTTGTTCAGATCTACCAGTAATAGATACTGCTCCAGCCAAGCAGTTTGATTACAAATCGATGCTATGCAGGGGTATGTAGGGCCAGGACTCAAATGTGGCTTATGGTCTTATTATGCCTTTGATTTTGTTTGCTTCTATTTCTTTGAGAGAGTTCTGAAAAAATCCTCTGGAAGGAGAAGGGAAATTGCTCTTCTTTTAGAAGCCACTGAGCTTGCTCAATACACAAAATACTTAAGAATTGAGAGGGTAAGGCTAGAGAAAAATTTCTATTTGCAATTTGAAGCCTGAACCTCATGGATATCAAGAAACTTTTGCAGACTGGGAACTGAGAGCCAGACCAGGGATGGCATGAACTATCCCAAGCGGCTGCAACTTTGAAAAAAGATCCCTGAATTGACTGTAAAAAAGGTCTTCCCTCCAAACCTGCAGTGTCCTGCAGGACAGGATCAAGGTCTGATATTCAACACCAGTGATGGAAAGAGGACATAGCAAGAGAGATTTTTGAACTAAAATGTTGCATTTTGAGCTTTGATTGTTTTTTTTCTTATACTGATGTTGCACTTGCACTCTTTGAAAGATGTGTTGTTGCTTCCAAATGTGCTTTGTAGTGCAGTTATGATTTCTTTGTGTTTGTGTTATAGAATCAATTACATTTTGGTTAGTGCTATGTACTTTACATGTGAGGTTCCTCAAGCAAATTTCCCTAGGTTCTTATATTCAGTCATCTAATTTATAGTAAGCAAATTACTTTCAATCATAAAGATAGATAAGTCATATAAATATTTGTTCCATCTCTTCCATTTTGCTTAGTACGTGGTGGGATTGCACATGCTTTACTTTATTTCAAATTCACCCATTTGCTTATGACCTTCCTGCATATTTTTCAGGTATTTAAGATTCTGGTTGGCATCACCAATGGTGAAGTCTGCCTACACCTCCATGTCACTTTTAAGTGAGCCTTATTTTCTAATTTCTTTCAAAGTGCGGTAAAAAATCCTGTATTCGCTGAAGCTTTGTACATTAATGTGCTAAAAAAGACACTTCCATTTGATATTTATTCTAAAACTTAGGGTATTTAAACAGTAGCTGCACTTATGGTAGGAAGCTGTTCAGCAAACACATCCAGAATGTGAATTCAGGTTTTTCCTTTCACACTCAAGTAAATCCACGTTATAAATGTATGCTGTGGGGTTTTGCCACTCTAATTTGACATATAGGAGTGATTTTCATACTTATTTTTATGTATAAGGTTTCATTAAGAAAAGATTACGTGACAGCTGGATACTTGTGGTTGCTCAAAAAAGTTCAATCTCCACACCTGGACTGTGACAGGCTTCAGTAAAAAAACTTTGAAATCCTATCCTTGCCATTTAGAAAAAGTTGTATCCCTAAGATCTAAGTCACAAATCATCAAAGTTAATTAGACCTCTAATTGCCCTGGTTTTCTAATAGCGTTAAGGGCTCAAATTACTTTAAAATTCACTCCTAACAATGACAAATTCCAGTCCAAAATGTGTAAGGCTCACTTTAGCAGAGAAATTTGGTTACAGAGAGTATTAGCAGCATTTGGCTGAGAACAGCCACGTTATACCAAGTAGCTTTCAAACCCTGAAGCAAAGAAAATTAAGTTAGGTCCAGAGTTTGTTACAAAATGGAGAGAGATGAAAAAAAAAGAGACAATGA
This sequence comes from Pachycephala philippinensis, assembly GCA_013397055.1. NCBI lineage: Eukaryota > Metazoa > Chordata > Aves > Passeriformes > Pachycephala > Pachycephala philippinensis. The sequence goes on from VWZT01014721.1 coordinate 143,198, forward strand.
GTATCAGGGACAATTTGTAATGCTGAGATAATGAACGTTCTGAATATAATGAAAGCCCTTTGATTTGGATCCTAAGTGCTGCATAATAGTTAGAAAAACTATGGGGAACTGTCCTGTGTCTGCAAACAAATTGACCAGACTAGCTAATAAACTTATTCTGCATCCAGCTTCCATGGTGAGATTACAGACCTGTAGAAGTAAATTTGAATTTCACGTTATGCATAATCAGACTAGTCAGTAAACCTAATATTAATGATAATAAAAAATTGGTTTTAGGGTGTTCATTAGTCTCATGTACTTATTTTTATTGTGGAGTACAGACCTGGATTTCCCATTAAATAATCTGAGGGGTCCTCTAGCTGATTTACAAGCCTGAGAATAATTGTATTTTAAGCAATACATTAGAAAGGGAAGAAAGCTCTCTCTTTTCTGGTATGTTTACATTTTTGCAATTTAGAAGATAATTTTTAATCCTTTACCTGATCACACTGTCCTCCAAACAGCAAAATATCAAGATTAAATTATACATCCTTCAAACAGCAAAATATCAAGATAAAATTATACAATGCTATTGCCAGTTTACAGCCTCAAGACAATTGGTGGTGATAGGTAAATTTCTAATGTCACTACCCTGAGAGGTTACGGGGCACTCAGGAATTGTACTTCTTGTTACTACATCTTGACCTTCAGTTTAGATGCATCTGGCAAGTATTGTTTGAATTCTTTATTCTAAACAGCCACCAGTTTTTGTCAGCTTGTAGAAACCCCAGACAGTGTGAGTTAAGCACAGTTTAACAATGTTGTAAGCACAACTTTGTGTAATATAACTGGAGTTTTTAATTGTGGTTCTTGTATTGATTATTTTCCGGCTACATCTGAAGTGTGCATACATCAGTAGTGAAATAAATTCTTCTTACAAGTTACTGTCTTCTGAGGGTTTTACTGTCTTCTACTGTGGGTTTCTGAGGTGGACAAGTTAACTCAGCAGCCATCTTTAAGTTATTGAAAATAAAATTAGAATCTGTACTATCAGTCTTGAGGTATGAATAGCATCTGTGGTGGTATAATTTCCAGCAGGAAGCACAAGTCTGTTGCTGAGTGTGTTGGCAATAAAAATTGGGGGAGATTTGGAATGATGGCAGCTGTGAAAACAGTTTTACAAAACTAGCCAGATTCTCCCTTTTAACAATATATGCCTGATGATACATATCTATTTTGTTTTGTGAAACTACATGAGAATTTTATATCAAGTAATATTGAAGTTTGCAGTCATTTCTTATGGGTAATACCAAGGGGCTTTTTTTACGTCTAAGATCCCTGAGAAATAATTTATACACTGTCATTCCACAGAAATCTAGCATTTCCTGAGCCACTTCAGTCCAAGTGGAGATGACAAGGTGTAGATTAAGAAATGGCAAGGAGGTGCCTGCATAATTTTGGCAAGCAGTAGGGCTACAAATAGAATTTAGCATCTTGATGCTGAGGCATTTCATCAAGATACCTGAGCATTAAGAGACTTTATTAGCTGAGGTAATGGTTCCCCTGGGGTGCTTCTCAACTGATTTTAATCTTTCATATTCATAGAAACTCTTCTTCATCCAGAAACTTTGAAAGGAAACTGAAAAATGCAGTTTTCAAATTAAAAGCTTTGCAATTCTGCAAAATATTTTGAGGAAATTTAAAGGGTTAAACTTTCATAAAATAATTCTCCTTGCTTTCTGCTTCTTGTATGTATTACACTTACTGAGGCAGTTGCCCTTAATATTCCATTTAGTTCAAGTCCTGAACTTGAAACTTTTTATCTAGCTAAAATGTTCCTTAAAGTAAGCATTAAGCATGCCTGGTTTTAGAGTGTGTATCTTCATGTTCCAGTCTCTTCTCAGCCCTTAAAGAAACATATTTTTATGCAAATTGAAAAAAAACTGCTCAAGGTAAAAGTTCAAGAGTATCTAATGTGTTTAAATATTGATGTATATTCTATTGCAATTTTTAAAATGTGCCTTGCCAGAGCTTAGAGGTGCATGCACAAATCAATTTAAAAGAACACATAGAGTCTTATGTGGAAGCATGAAAAGAGAATCTTCAGAAGAATTATCAGTCTGAGGAAGGCTTATTCTCACTAGCTAATTGAGAAAGGTGTGGTATAATGTAAAATATATATGCCCATTTGTGTTTTCTCTTTGTAAACTTAAAACTGAAAATGGAAAGTCTTCATTACTTTTGGCACAAGTAATAGAGCTGTATAGAAATTCGCTGCTAAATCTCAGTAGCATTTTTGATAATTCATTTGCATTCATCCAGTATAATGCAGTATAATTAAATAGGTTTTTAGACCAACAAAATATTTTGCTTAAAAGAATATTTTTTGTGGAGGAAAATTTAGTAAGGATGGAATGCCAGGAGAGGATGCAAGCTTAACTCATTATCTCAATTCAGGGGGGAAGAATAGCTGTAAGACTGCAGCTGTAAGGGTAACACGAGGCTAGTCCAAATGTCCTTGTGCATATTGTCCCACAGAAGTCTTCTAGGGTTCAGTAGATAACTGGCATTTCGGGAGGAAACCTAATCTTTGCTCTGGAAAGAGTGTCATCATCCAGAAACAAATGTTGAGAAAGATAGGCAGTGGTTATATTTATGTGCTGTGCTAATTTTATTTCCAAACTGTGGCCTTTATTGTTCTGGATCAGATACTATGTTAAAATACAAATAATTCCTTTGTCCAACTTAAGGTTAGGTGTCTTTCAGTGCTATCGCCCATTTAAAAGTAAGTAAAAGTTTTTACTTAAGCCAGTGTGTTACTACCAGAATTTTAACAGAATTGGTTTGATATGTATTATTATCTCTTGAAATTAGATGATATGCTGAAATAGATTGAAACTTACAGTTTAACTGGTGGTGAGTGTCAGAAGAATATCCTTGAATGTATTTCTTTTGTGATACATATTTATAAAGTCCAAAGTCACTGCTCTGAATTAATTTGATGGTTGGCATATACATGTCAATGATGTCAAGCACAATGATGTAATTTTTCAACACTGTAATTTTTCAACATTTTTTTTTAACACTGTATAACAACCTTGTAGGTCTCCCCTATGTGCCTTAAATGAGACAATTAGTGCACCTTTTATGAGGTTCCAGGTTTCCTGTGGCATAACATGCAGCTTTGGGAAGTACATCTCAATCAGCCTGTCACTAGGATTGGTTTCATTTTTTAAACCTCTAAGGCTGTGTCTGTGCTAGTAGATTAATCAACAAGCATTTCTAGGCACTGAAATATGATTGTATATTCCATCAAACTATTCCTATATTCCCTAAATATAAATTAGTGAATCCTAAACAGTTTCTTGGCACAGCTTGAGGTTTATATCACTCCAAGGGCCGTTCCAAATGTTCAGCTTCCTGAAGCAATCCCAGTGGTGGAGAATAAGAGAATTTGATCATAATTTTTGAATACTGTAAATCCAACAAGCTACTCCATGCTGCTTGTACTTGAGGAAAGTTCCTGGGCACGCTCAGTTAACTAGCGTAGCATGGGCATTGTCCTGACAGCCTTCCTTATACAAGAAACTGAAAGGGAAGTCTTTATTCTGTGCAAACTCTATATTTCTGGAAAACACAGGATCTAAATAAGAGTATTTTCTAACTTTTGCATCAGTTAAATTGGACTAAAACTCTTGTATATTCCTACTGTTAAAATAAAAATTAAACAAACTGTCTGCAGAGTGAAACAATACCAAGTGAGAATAAACAGACCCCAAATATCATCAAATTCAAATTTTACCACTCCTGTTATGTAATGAAGTATAACTGGTGAAGTCAGTTTGATGTCAAACCATGCTAATTGAATGGCATGAAATAATATTATTTGAATCAGAAGAAAATGAAATACAATAGATTCCTTTTTTCACAGTAGATTCTTGGTTTTTACTCACAGAAAGTATAAGGCTTCAAACAAAATCAAAGCTTCCTTCAGACCATTCTGAGCCTGTGAAAATTGAATTTCTTACAAAATCATTCTGATTAGAAAACTCCTGTCCAGCTCTTCCTTTGATGTATATGTACCAAATACTTGTCCAAATTAAATTTGTATTTCAAAATCTCTCCCTCTTCAGAGTCTTTCTGTAGTTAAGAGATTTTCAGAATATCAATAAAATATATTCGTGCTGGAATATCTGCAGTTATTACTGTGGGATAAAGCATTTTTTTTTTCCCCTTTAGATAGGCTTCCTAGGATAAAAGTAAAGAGGAGATGATTTAAAGTCAAGATTACCACTAATATGTGTGTGTTTGCATGGGTATTTATCTGCAAATTGTGTGTGTTAAATTACATGTGTGTTTACATTAATTTAAAATAATGTATTTTAAACATCTAGGGTTTTTTTCCCTTCCAGCCAGAATTGTAGCTATTACCATGCAGTGATCTGAACAGAAAACTAATTGCAGATCTGCTAAAAAAATATGATTATTTAAAAAATAAATATGTCTTGGTTCAAGAACAGAGAAATGCTTTATAGCTACATACATGTATAAATAATTGGATGCCAGTAGATGGTGCTCACTGTGTAGTATAATCTCTGGGGTTACCAAGACCAATAAAATTTGTTGCTGTGCAGTCAAACCGGCGTCTGTGCAACTCTTTACAGCTACTCTGAACAGATGGCAGGAATGTTCTGTCTAATTTAGTGTGTAGTACTAGCTTGAATACAGATCCATATACCACATGAAGACTTCTGAGAGGGTCCTTTCGCTGGCAATAGAAAGATTTCTACTGCCCTTGTGGGTGACAGTTTGAAGTAAACATGACGACCCAACAAGTGAAGATATATTGGGAGGGATTCAAAGGAGAAAAGGTGTGAAGGGACACTCTTGAAACAGCAGATAACTAATGTCAAGAAGAAGAAAACAAAAGATACCAGCAGTGGGTTGAGGAGAGAAAATAAAGTGATAGGCAAGTGGTTACAGCATTGAAGGAAATACTGATGGAAATGGCATAATAGCAATTGAAGTGGAATAAATAAAGCTAAATATGGAGAAAAGACACAGGAAACAGAAGATATTTAAGAAAATTAATAGACAAATATTAAGAAGGTAGATGTTGAGACAGTAATACATACAAGGAAAAAGACTCAATATGAGAAAAGGCAACGCAGTGAAGTGATTATGTGTACTACTAAGAAATAAATAGTATTGATCTTCTGATTTCACATGTGCCAATACTATGTTGGTGTACACTTTGAACAAGAAGAGTGAGGATTAAATTTCTAGCAGCTCTTGAATTCAATGCACTGACTTGTGCTCCCACTTAAAAAATTGTGAATATTAAATGTCTTTGGTTACTTTGCTTGGGGTAGGTCTATGTGGAGCATTGCTTTCTGTCTGTCTGCCAGCAGACTGTTACATTTAGAGACATATTGTAAGTGGTACTGTTGTCTCTGTGGGGTAACTTGCTGTGATGTTGCCTTTAGTTGTGATTTTGGTCCCAGGGACACTGCCTGGTGTCCCTCAGCAATCCTGGTGACTGGACTGTGCCATGGGACATGTTCTTTGGTTGATTTTGCCTGCCTGGCAATAGGGTTGATAAATCTAGGACATAGCAGCTGGAGAACATTACCAGTTCATCCAGAAGGTCTCACTTCATGTTCACTTCATTTTTCCATGGCACAGGTGTGGGCAAAAGGGTAAATATGGGCCCAGGGGACTTCTGCGCAGAAAACTCCAACTGAGAATAGAGCAAACAGGGAAATGAGTAAGGCCTATCTTCCTCTCTTCCAGCAGTTCACCAATAGATGGAAGCAGAGATCCTTCCCTAGACATACCACAGACAACCTATGGTTCCCTGTTTTCAGTTCTGCGGGGCTAAGGTCATGACATAAAAGCATCGAAATGACTTTGTGTGGTGGAAAAAGTGATGAAAGAGAGATGGGATTGTGGAGAGTAATATTAAAACAGCTGAGAATGTAAAAGTTATTTGTTAGATCTGTGTACACTAGTGCAACTTCATGATGTGGAGAGGTAAACAGAGCATCTATTTAAGAAATCATTTGTGTACCTAGAATTCTAAAATGTTTACAAGAAGAGTACTTAAAAGTTAATTAAAAAATATACAGACTTTTAAAACTCAGAAATTTAATACAGTTTTGATTGAACAGCTCTTTTCATCTATGTCCTGCTTTATAGGAAATGAAATTAAAGCACCTATAAGAAGAAGCTAAAATAAATGTAACTAAACTATGGAGCAAATAAAACTGTATAATGCTATTAGTATGGCTTATTAGAGGTTCAGTTGTTAGAATATCTTTAAACCTACTTCATCTACCAACCCCTTATTTGTCTTTGCTCTTTGTGAATATCATGTAAGAATTACTAGCATCTAAATTTAGTGAACACAGCTGATTACACACAAATTTGAAATGCAAAAGGATCTGATATACAATTCAGTCTGTTTAAGGTACATAATGGTAGTTAGCTTTAGCATCCCCAGGAACCTTGGTTGTAGAAACAGAGGAATCTTGCTCTGAAGATGGAAATGGTGTTTTAAAGATATAATCTAAGATTAGTCGTACCTGAGCTGTTTCTACATCTTACTAATAATTCTTGTGTTACATTACATAAAATATACATGTAAAATATTGGAATTATTCTTTCATTTTGGTATTTATTTAGCTGACTGGTTTTGCACAATTTTGTGCATTTAGAGGTTTTATACAATGCTGTTGTATAGGGCTGAGTTAGCATGCACATCACCAGTTAGAGTAATGGTGTTTCTCTGTCTAAGAGAGCACTGCAGCTGTCTGGCAGCCCATCCTGGATTGGATTGGGGTATTGTGTTTGGGACCTGGAACCAGCAGCCTGGTCACCCTTTCACTGAGCCTAGGCAGGTGTTACAAATAGGTGGGTGCATGGTGTGAAGTGCCAGTATGCAAGCTGGAGAGAGTCTGAGTCCTGCTCCAGCTCTGATTCAGTCTGTCTTTTCCAAGTGTGCCTCTCATTAAAGATATAAATACTCCCTTTGAAATCAATCGGACAATTCACACACTTAGTCAGGCATGTACTTTAAGTAGATTGCTGAAGTGGGACCATTCTGCACCATTGAAATGACTACACTCTTCAGGACAATGGAAAATCAGTCTCACAGTTATTTTAAATATGACTCAGAAAAAGATTAGATTTGCCTTCAAATGTCTTCTGGTGAAAATGAATGGTTCAAGCAGAATATGGAGAATCATCACTCACAACATCAGAAAAACAAATATAAAAATGTTTTCTCAGGTCATTTTGACAATGTTACACTTGATTTGTGGCACTGTATCAATATAGTTAAGGATGTGAATTATTATTCTAGCATTGCTTGTTTGGAGTAAGTGCTTGAAAGAAAACTAAGTGGTGATTATTCATGTTTCATCTTTTAAAAGACAAATATAAAATTGTGCACGCTCTGTAAATCTAAACACCTGCTGGTGTTCAGTACTGTTTTTCTTTCTTAAAGAATGTATGGCTCAGTCTGTACAGAGTTCTGCTCTGATTTCTTGCAATGGGGACTGTATATTAACTCTTAACAGAGATAAAATTTGATATGGGAAAAAACTCACAATGTTTTCACAACACAGATATTCTATTAGTAGAATAAAGAGAAAAGATAAACATAAATAGAACTTAAATTAGAGTTCACTGTTGACTTAAACCAACTAATGATGGTTATCAAAGGTCCTTGAGCACCCTTAGCAAGTGCAACCTAGTGCACTATGTAACTGGAACCCAGGCAAAAAAGCATAATGGGGAGTAGTTGAAGTTAAAGAACAATGTGGTCTCTCTGTCTGTATTGGGCTTAAGGTGCTGTCTTGCAGTAGCAGAATTTACTTGTTCTGTATGCTTGGATTTTATGACTCTGAAATCCCATTCCTGTTTCATTCCAGATTCTGCATTTTTCTCATCCAGCAAATCAACCTACATAATTGCAGAAAGGTCAGTTTTTGTTTTTATTTTTCTTCAGCAAACATTAGTTCTCTATTTATATCATTTTACTTAGTAGCTAATGCTTTCCATTATACTAGACAAATTTTTATTTATAAAATCCTCTTGACTTGTTGAACTGCCCCCATCTCTTTCCTTAATTGCCCAAATATAATTAGAGGTCTGGATAAAATGAATCACCTTGGCAAAAATTCATCCAGCTTTTTTGCCAAATTCAAAGACTGAGTGAGCGAGGGGAAAATGGTACATTGGCACACTTGATTTAAAAATAATTCTGAATGTAGCTGTGTGTAGTATTAATTCCAGCTGAAACTCTGGAGAGTGATTAATTAAAATGTATTGTTGTAAATCCTTTGTGAAATGCTCCAATACTAAGTGTAGCAGGCCAGACTGTGGTTCAGCATCTGTATCCTAGAAGAGAGTAAATTATCAGTGATCTCCTTGCATGGCCTTCTACAAGGAGGAGAAAATGGGATAGAAGCAGTAAATGTCTAGCTGCTATTTTTTATTTTCTTAGCAGTGGCCAAACATTGGCAGGAAAGTGTAAGGAGCAAAGACTGATAGCCAATATGTCTACATTGAGTCAAGAGGGGCCTGAAACTGTTGTAAAGTGGTATCTATAGCACCTCAATTAACTGATAAAGTAGGAAGGAGGGCAGGTCAGAAAACACCCTCTTTTCTTCTGTGTGTGGCATTCTTTGTGCCCTCAGAATGTCACCTGAGGAGGTTGTTTCCACAGTCTGAAAGACAGTTTAAGCCTTTCAGAGCATGAGTCCAGGGCTCAAATTTGGAAGAAGATTGGGGTGCACCAGCTGTGGTGCCCAGGAAAAAATAGGTACCTGCTTGTGGAGGTGTAATGGCATGGGCTCTGCCAGTAGTGGAGGTGGCTGAGGCACAACAAGCAAGGACAGCTCAGCAGCTTCGGCTCTTACAGAGGGTCTGTTCTAGGGAACATGGAACTAGGCAAAAAAAAGTAGGTGGGAGAACTGAAGGGAAAGGAAATGGTAACTTTAGTATGGTTAGGAGAGTCAAAACAGAAAAATCCCTGCAACTCAGAGATATGTGGTAAATAAACTTGGAAAGCTTTGGGAGGAATAAAGAGATTTTCTGCAGTGGATGGGAGAAGTAGGGAACAGCTCCCTAGGCAGTCTAAAAGACAAAAGAAGCAGTTTATTTGAACATTCAGGTAGAAGGGGCTTGGAACATCACCTGACTGCTCCTTCAGGAATATTAGACTGGTGGTAGTGTCTCTTTCACTTTGCCTCATCCCCCATGAGAAATATGAAAATGGTAAGTGAGAAAGGGAAGTGCCTTTCAAAAACACAATTGGTTTCTTGAGGTAGTACAGTTACTGCCACATCTACTGCTGTGGTTCAGTCTAGCTCCCAACGTTAGATTCCAGTTGTCCTTAAAGCAGGCTTCGTTCATAAACACAGGTGATTGGACACCCATGCTTGATCGTTCATGCCTGTGACAAAATTCCTAATGCTGACCTTGGTCCAGTTCATTATATTATCATTTACATATACAAATTTCCCTGAAGTTGTGGCTTCTTAGTATTTTAATCATCTAAGGTAACTCTGGGTTATATTTTCATACTACCAGCTATCACCAACTTATTGCTTAACTTTATACTCTGCTACAGTTTCTGCTTGAATCTTTTTGAACAATTAGTTCTCAAATAAATAACGATTTATAGCATTTTGTTCCTGGGGACTCTTCACTGCTCCTTTGCACCCTTTTGTCATGGTTACAACACCAACTCATAGTTGCTCTGAACTTTTTAGTGGATTTTTAATTTCATCTGACATCATTCTCATCCCTTTCCAGAAGAGACCCTTTCTTTTCATTTTCCTTTTAAATAAATACTTCTGTGCTTCAGTTATCAAAAAGTCATCTTTCAATTAATATCAAATGTCTTTAGGCCAGACACTCTGACCTGGACACAAAAAGTTGACAGCACACCTAATCCTTGAAATATCACTCACTGAAACATTAACAAGATGTATATGCACAAGCCAGAAATTTGTAAATGTGTGTGTCCAACCTGGAAAGCCAAGCCACAAATAGCAAACACAACAGTGTTTACAGGATGGATTAAAAAAACCAAGACCTTGCTATTAGAATACTCATAAAGAACTGGTTCAAAATAGACCTTCAGCTTTCTGTAGGTTTTACTAGATTTTTCTTTGATAAATGTGAACTAAAATGTTTTAAATATCTTCCCTTCTTTTCATTTTTGCTTTTTACTTACAGCTGCTTCTTTCACACTTCTCCTATTCATAAACATATGACAAAAAATAAACATCTGATTTGATAATTTTCTTCCTTCTGCTAGCTTTCTGACAGGCTACATTCATCTTCTACCATTTTTATATTCACAAGCTAAAATATGATGGTAGGAGGTGTTTTGACTGTTGAGAACATGCTCTCCCATCTGTGGCAGTATACAAAAGCATCTTCTTATAGAAGGGTTGTTTGGGGTTCTTTCTGGATAGATACCAAGATGTGTAAGTTTATTGATGAAACATCCTTAAGTGAGGAGAGATTGTAGCATAATTGCATGTTTTCCACATCCTGCATAAGATACGCTTCAATAGTACTCCACCTGCTCTTGGGTAAGTTTAGTTTCCTACGACAATTTCATCTGCAGCTTCTTTGTGAAGGGTTTGCATATAGAATATGACATTAAGCTCCAACATTTCTGAGTTTCATTTATCTCTGTTACCCATTAGGAAAGAAAGACGCTAGTATTTGCTCATCTTTACAGGGGTTACATATGAGACAAGCTAACCAGAAGAAGAAAGATTCTCAGACTACTTAACACATATCTGAATTCACTGTTGGTTCCATTTATCATGTAAACAATTACGAATGATGTAGACAAAGTAATGCACAACAACGAGGAGCAATAGAAAAATGCTGTCCCATGTACTTTTTTGTAAAGATCTTTCAAATAATTTCATTTTCTACATACTTTTCTCCTTCTCAGAAAAGAAGGAAAATGGCATTACCCAAATGTTTTTTTCATGCGAGGTTAAATTGTTAATGTAACTGTATCATAGGTAAAAAATATTATATGAGCATTCCTTAAGGATGGTAAAAGCTGGTGTAAGATCACTAATTCAAACTTGAGAATGTCATTTTTACATATTAGCCAACATCTGCATATTCACAAACGCAGATGCACAATGAATGTCCGAATAGTTTAATTTTCACAGTATGGGTCTGAAGAAGGGATTTCAGGTTATTAGTTCACAAAATCTCCTTCTGAGATGAGACTCTGAGTCATGTCAGTCAATCATGCATGGGTAGCAGAAAAGAAAAATTTAAGAATGTGGCAACAAAGATACCCTAGTTAAGTCTTGGAGAGAAAGTTAGACTACAAATCTGTCATTATTTTGAACACTTTGTGCCCCTGCACTGGATGCCAAAAAGGACTGTCATGGTCTAACCCCAGCAAGCAATCAAGTCTCGTGCAGCTGCTCTCTCCCCCTCCCACCAGTGGGATCGGCGAGAGAATCAGAAGGGTGAGAGCTAGAAAACTCATGGGTTGGGATAAAGACAGTTTAATAGAGACAGCACAGGCTGTGCACACAAGCAGAGAAAAAGCAAGCAATTCATTCTCCACTTCCCATGGGCAGGCAGGTGTTCAACCAGCCCTGGCAAAGCAGGGCTCCATCACGTGTAGCAATGTCTTGGGGAGACAAATTACATCACTCCAAATAACCCCCTCCCTCCTTCTTCTCCCCAGTTCATATACTGAGCATGATGTCATATCTCTGGAAAATCCCTTTGCTTGGCTGGGGTCACCTGACCCAGCTGTGTCTCCTCCCAATTTCCCAGGCACCCGCAGTCTCCTCACTAGTGTGACAGCACAAAAAGTGGGAAATAGCTTGGCTCCGTGTAAGCCCTGCTCAGAAACAGGAAAAAAACCACTCTATATCATCAACATTTTGTTCAGCAAAAATCCAAAATACAGCTCCATGCTAGGCATTGTGAAGAAAATCAGCTGTACCCCTGCCAAAACTAGCACATCTGGGTCACAGATGTGAGCATTGATTGCTGCACATCTTGCAGCAGTCAGCATCAGTTCAGGCAATGTTCCCAAGTTCTTCTTGAATCTGTATTTTCTAAAATCAAGATCTGTGTCTTGACTGGTAAGAGTATTGTGGGGAGTTGGGGGAAGTGCAGTTCTCTTATGTGTGGGTTTATTTGTAGACAAATTTGCCTCCTTTTTAGGACTGCTACTTGCCCTGCTAGTGCTGTCAGTCTTGAAAACCAGACTACCTTGACTTCACCACCAAAAGAGAAAACACCTTTCTTCACTTGAGATTGATACCTACCGATGTTAGTAATCTTATCTATGATTACAAGCCTCTGGAGAGACAAAAACCGTAAAGACTTGCTCATTTTGTAGATAATTTCATTCCATTGAAAATTAAGTGCGCATATCTGCTACTTTGTTCTTACATCTGCGGAAATGCTTAAAAAATATTTCTCTGAAGCTAAGAAGTCTTAGAATCGACAGAGCAACACATATTTTACAACATAAATAATGACATCTCAATGCAGAACAAGGTAGAATGTTGGACTCCCCTGATAGTCTTATTTGTCTATAAATATCAATAAAATAACTTTCTGCAATTTATGCTACAAATTGTATGCTGAAACAATGTATGAGCACCATTATTTTTACAAGCAGTTAGAAAGGTATTCTACTTTAGCAGATGATTAATACTAACAATTTGGATGTATTTTCAGTTCTAGAGGCCCATAACAAGTATCAGGAGCAGATTAAAGTGGAGTTAGCCACTCTTGGAAAGCCAGCAGGACACTATTTCACAGTTGTCTAGAAAATGAACACTCAAAAAAACTGGCAAAAGAATGTTTACCAGCCTAGAATAATTACTTCTGAAGATCTGAAGAGATTGGGTCCTTTCAAGACCTGGCCTGGACAGATTTTCAAGAACTAGAGTTAATTTAAAAGTAAAAATCAGTGTTTTAAAAGCTAGGCAAAACTCAGGCTGCCATATTCCCCCCACAACTGTGCCTTGTGGTTTATTCTCTGCTGCTCTGTTTCTTCAAACCTGTTTGTTTGCTGAAGAGAGGAGATGGGGCAAGGGACAGAAGTGATGGGAAGACTGCAGCTGTGCTAATGTAAATTGCCTGAAGTGAAGGAGCCAAAGCCACAGTGTCACAAGTAGTGGAGCAAATTAAAACTTGAGGAAGATTCCCATCTTGGCAGGGGATGAAATGCTCCTTGTAAGTGACTTTTCCTGGCTAATTATACTGGGAAAGTTAATAAGATTGGACATTTGATTAGCAAAACTCAGGTGACATAAATTTCATTCTAAGCATAAACTAGGAATAAAATTGAAGTATATAACAGAAGTAATGATTCATAGTGAGGGAACTAGAAAAATTTAAAAAATGAGAGGTAAGGCAACATACCTATGGTTTGAAAACCGTAGCATAATTGTGTGAGAAAAAAAATAGCATTGCTACCCTGCTTGATCCATGAATTAAACAGTGGTTAAGGCAATCTAGGAAAATGTATTATTGGGGAAAGCTGCAATTAACTGTCTTAAGTAAAAAAAATTACATGCTTTTTTTTTCTAAATTCTCATTTGACTAGTGCTACAACAAAGCATAATTTGATTTTATTCTATGGCATTTTGAAGCAATATTAAGACACTGAAGAGAATCAAAATCTTGTTTTTACGTATCTTCAGTTAGACTTTACTTTTGTTATGCATACCTTGTCCCTTTGAAGAAAATGGAAGTTCAATTTAAGGTAAGTTAAAAATGTTTCAATACTTGCTTCTCTCTTGTTTTCTCTAACAAATAAAAATGAAAAAAAATTCACGTTACTTATGTCTGGATTCTCATGTATTTTCATTCCTGCAGCTCATGCTCCAAGATTCAATCATTTTGGAGAACTTAGCATGTCATGGATTTATAAAGAAGGATTTTCAAGGAAAATTTATTATTGTGAAACAGCATATTGTTTTCTTTTGGAGTACAGGATGGCAAGCAAGAATTGTGGTAAAGATTAATCCTGCTTTTTCCATGCTGGTTGCTTTAATAGGTTCTCTTTGGAAAGCTAAAAGGTATAAATCCAGGGGAAAGCATACAAGAGCCTCTGACAAAGCATACGTTATGGAGATTGCTATATAGAATAATCTGCCATTGAGGATTAGAACAAGTCAAAGTTTGCCCAGTTTTATAGCCTTTAATATGGTCTATATAATTGGTTGGGGTTTATTTTTTTTATTAGTTGTGTTACAATTGTATTTAGACTCCAACTGAGAGCAGCGCCTTATTTTGCTATTTTGTGCTGGAGAAATATGTAGCTCACCATTGTCCCAAAAGATTTCAGGCTGAATAGACCAACAAGAGGCTAGGAAGAAACTGCAGACACAGCTCTGAAGGTCAGACAGGTATCTTGCTAATGACAGAATCCTTTTGCTGCAATGGGAATCAAGAAAACTCCATCTCAAAAGCATAAGTTGCTTGAATCTAGGAAAAACTGAGAAAAGAAATCAACGTTAAAGGTCATCTTATGTTTCCGTGTGTACCTGATAAGCCTGCAAAGTATCATGGGCTAATCTGATTTATAGTGTTAAAAAAGCCATAACTATTTGAAAACATAATCAATTGCAGCATTTTGGTGCTGAAGTGACGAGATTTTTAACAGTTTATGTTACTATACAGAATTGCTGGTGTTATCTGCTTTTTTTGGTTAGGAATTTTATTCATTATTTCTCTTTGGTAAAGACAGAGAAGGTTGGGGAAGAACTCTAGGAAAAAAATGCAGGATACACCACAGTAAGGTTGCACTGTGCAGTTAAAGGGAGACCAGGTCTTCTAGTTTTTCAAAACATAAAGACATTCAAGTCTTCATTATAGCAATTAAATATGAATATACATGAAATTTTTTATCATGATGGTGGTGAAACACTGGAAGAGGTTGCCCAAAGGAGCTGTGAGTTTCCCATCCCTGGAAATATTCAAGCTAGGTGAGGTTCTGAGGAACCTGATTTAGTTGAAGATGTCGTTGCTCATTATATGGGGATTGGATGACCTTTAAAGGTTCCTTCCAATACAAAGTATTCTATGGTTCTATGATATCATCCCCAATCCCTCTTTATTCCTAATTCTGACTGTTTCCAGAAAAACGTTTAACTGCTGTGTGTGTCAAAATGACACTTGAAATGACAATGATAATTTGACAAATATATGTATTCTATGCAGTAGTTAATGTTTTCAGTAGTATGAAATAAAAACTTAGCAATGAACCCTAGCTCTGAAAAATATCACGGTGTTCCAGCCTTGTAAAACTCTACATCATTATATACTGGCAGTATGTTTTATATAGAATTTTCCAGGGGAAATTCACTTCTTTTCTATGAAGTCTGTACACCATCGCTGTTACTCTGCCTGCTATTTTCCAACAGCATCATTCTCTCTTGGATCAAATGTATCATTAAATCTTCTTTCTTAGTGTCTTCACATTAGTTCAGTTCCTGTGATAGATGTTTAGTGCATGGTGTGTTTGTGTGTAGGAATTATTTGACACCAAAGTCATGATTAGTCCTGGTCTGTAGCATGCTCTCCAGTTTCTAGCACATGTCATTGCTTGCTAAGGTATAGAGATACACTCAGGTCATATTTCACTAAGGTGTCTTCACACAGGCTGCATGAATTCACATCAAAACTTAGAAACTGTGTGAAAGTTAGTCATTTAGCAGATAACATTTCTGTTATTCTGTCACGATGAGATCTTCCATACCTTTCCTTGATAATAACTAGAGAGAAAGAACACCTTTCAGCCTCACATCTCAAGCTGAAAGCTCAACTTGTGCAGTAATGATTTTGCTTAGGTTTTCTTGTCTGTTATAACATGTACCATGCAATTAGAAATTGCTTTTTTGAAAAGCAATTGGTGTTTCCAAAGACAGTAGTCATACATTTCTTGTAGAAGAAATTCCATTCTAAATTAATATTGACTTACCTGAATTCTTGTGTTGGAGAAACCATGACACTTTTAAGGTTCATCTTTCCTTGCAATATTTCCAGTATTTACTCATTTACACGAGAGTGGAGAGAATAATCTCTCTGACCATTTGTTGCAAATGAGTGTCTTAGGTTGTTCAAAGGATCAGCAAATGTATCAGCAAAACCAGGTTTAGTATTAAAGTAAAAGAGCGACAAAATCTGTTGTAAAAGTTCACTCTACTACTTACTAGATGGTTAAAGCACACAGAGAAAAAACGATCAATCTAAAATCAGCCGAAAATTATCTGTGTGGAGTCTGGGGATGTAGAAAGGGTAAGGATGGAAAAGGGTAAGGATAAAAAGGAATAAAAGAGATATTCCCATTGAGTCACAAGGTTTAGAATACACCCCCTTGCCCTGGACTTGACCAGTGATTTGGGCCTAAAGTTTTTAGCAGCACTTCAACTTAACAAGTACTAAATTTATAGCCCATTTTAAATAATTTAATGAAAGATTTTATAGAATTTACTATGAGCACAACAGTAACTCATTTATAGGCCTATCTTAATTAGGAAACTAACTTACTTAAGAATCTAAGAGCAAAGCTCATAATACATTTTCTATTGTATATTCACAGTCACACCTATACACACCTACAGTCACACCTAAAAGGAGTATGCATGAGATATATTCCTGTGAAAAATTCCCCTCAAATTCAGTGAAGTACTCACATATTGGCATCTTCACAATGGGCGAAAGGTGGAATCTCAAGGAGTGGGGGTGTCATCTCAGGCTCTGTTGGCATTGTTTGGTCCTCCAAGTACAGCAAACCTGAGAGTTCACTGTCTGTGAGAGGCCCCACTCAGAGGAAGGTTCAGGAGAGCTCAGAGGGTCTCACTCAGAACTGCTGTTCATGTGGTTGCACGAACATTGGATTTAGTCATTGTAATTTTCCACCCTAGCAGCAATTTGGGTGGCTAACATTCTTGGAAAGTTCAATAACAAAAATGTTGTTTCACTTGGGTTGTTATTCAGGCAAGAAAATTAAGTTACCAAAGCTGTTTGTTATAAAACAGGAGCTTGTTAGGCAGCACTGGTTCCTGGGAGCAGACAGTGTTTCTGAGAGCCTTAGGAGGAACTTAGTCCAGGTGCTATTTGTCAAGGCCAAGGCCTAATGAGCATTTCTGAAATCATGGTGTGGAACAAGGAAAGGATGTGGGGGGCATGTGCCATCACAACAATCTTTGAAAGTTGTCCTTTCTGTCCTAACAGAAACAGGGAGCCTAGCAGAACATGGACATAATGTCAGTAATGAAAAAATACAAGGAGGAAGCCTTCAAGGTTCAATTTCATATGGAATATGTTCTTATCAGATTGCATCATCCCTTCCTAGTGAAAATAAACTATACTGCATTGGAGGAAAAAAATATAATACTCAAGAAAGATTATATAAAAGGTCTTGTGAAGATCTCAAATGAATCAGCATTAGCTCTTATAGAAGCAAATCAGCATATCCTTATAATCCCTGCCAAAATTCAACTGCTGCTATCAAAACAAATCTATATTAATTTATTCAAGTGCTTACAGTAAATTTTAATAATTCAGTGCAACTGTTTCCTCCTAAATCAAACCATTGAAATCAGAATGCTTCAAACTCTTGCTGTTTTGTACAAGCCTAAATCAAGATCTATTTGAAAAAGTTATTTAAAAGGTAATAGTTTCAAACTTAAATCTTTCATTTAAATAACATTTTCATCAACTAAAATTTTTTCCACTGCAGATAAATGTGTTAGGTTTTTCTTTCTATCTGCATTTATTTCCTGTTAACATTGCTAGAGTATCCTGTTCAACCAAGAAGAACTTAACTGTGGGGTTTCCTTTCTTGCAATAATTTCTTAAATATTCTTTTAAATGTTTATATTTTTACACTTAAACACTGAGTTTGCTTTTCTAAGAGTATTCAGTAATTAAAAGGACAACATATTTTGTATTTAATTAATATTTGTATATGTAATTAGATAGTGTATTCCAAACTGAACCACTAGGCGATTTTGAAAAATAGTTACACTTTTATGTTCATATACATATCTTGTTCTTATTTTTGCAATTTTTTTTCTCCTTTCTGAACATCCTCTCTAATACTTCAGGGCATATGCATAAACGATAGATATTTGGTTTCCCTCAGCCCTAGCAATTGAAGGAGAGGATGATATGAAAATGAAGTCACTCTGTCTACAGAGGCGGTGGTCTGTACAAGGATTTGGGCTGCATTCATAGCAGGAAAGGGGTTAGTCTGTGAAACTGAGGGTGTCAGCAAAGAAAACCCTTGTTTTTAAAGGCTCGTCTCTTTAATCTTGTTTACCAGAAGTACCTACATGTTTTAGATACTGGCAGAGAACATCAGTTTTATGGTGATGCAGCAACGGCTAAAGAGAAAAAAAAAAGTTTGGGTGGACCATCTGAATCAGTCTGTATGTGTTAATGTTTTTTAAACAGACAACAATTGTTGAATTTCATCTGCCATCATATTGCCCATTCTTGAAAGGTTCTTCTAGAGCTCTTCACCTTCAACCTTTATTTTTATGACCTTGAATAACATAATGTCAGGTTTAATCCTCTCCCTATTCACCAGATTTTTATCATTATTTTATAAATATTCTCGACTGCAGAATTCAGTGGGCTTTCAGTCCTTGCTTTGTGAATACTGGCTTTTAATTGCTATATGTTATTAGCCCACCTTCTACTAGTTATTTATTCAAGGGAGCACATTTTCATTATCCTGCAACAGTTTAGTATTTTTTAAAGGTTTTGACACCCTGTGAAAATTTAAGTTGACCAAACTCACCAAATTTTCTGTTGTATACTTGTTTACTTGTTAAAGGAACTCAAATACATCTGTAAGGCGGACATGTCCTCTGAAAAAGTAGTATTTCTTGTGTCTGTCCTAAAACTTCTGGACAGCAATTTAAGCCTGCTTCTTCTGCATGTTGCCAGTGAATAGTGAAAACAGTTTTGAATACTGAGAACAACTTCTTTGTCCCTGCCTGCATCACCACTTTGAGTTTGTTTATTTGAAAGAATGACTGGTCTTATAAAGGGTTTTTCCTTTGAGTAAAATATTTCCTCTCCCTACTCCCTTTTCACTATGCATTTGACTGTTTTCTGATTGTTTATGTTGTGGAGAAAGCAATGGATTTGCTGCACCTACATTCTCCATTCTCTTTTATGCCCATAGCAGGGAATAACTCACACAGAAAAGTAACAGGTAATTATATTCCCTTATCGGACTGGAAGTTAACCAGCTCACAGTGAAGTTCTTAAAGAAAGAGAGCAGTTACTTAAATGAGTTCTGTATTTAATTTCTTCTTAGTCAGTCTCCGATTATGAGTGTACGTCAGGTTTTCCACAGCATCAAATGAATACTGATCCGTTTAACAATGCAATAGTCTATAAAGCAGCTGTCACAGCAGTAAAGACAACCATTTTAAAATCTAAGTTTGTGTATGCTGATTTGAGTCATTAGTCTTTCAGCCCATTTTGTATGGTTTAGTAAGTATGACCTCAAGTTATGTTTAATTGGTGAGACTGCAACAGTCCCTTATACTATGCTACCTCTCAAGAGCTTGCACGAATGCTTAATTTAATTGCTGACCTTGCTTTGTTCTCTTTTGGCACTCTTCCTCTCTTAGGAACCAAGGGAAGGAATTAGAGTTTTCAGGACCTCAGAGGTTTTTGGGTGGTACTTCCCATTCCCTGAATTTACCTTTTATTCCCTGGTAATGATGTCAGTGAGTAATGAATAGTCAGTGCAAAGCTGCTCTACCAAGCCAGTCTTACTTTGGTTTCCTTCTCAGTTGAGAAAAAGTCAGTAACCAAATACCGTGCATGGAAAACAATTGATCAGTCATGCTGGGTTCCTGCAAAAGTATACCACAAGATTGAGAGAGAACAGGAAGTTAACGTGCATCTGTGAAAAGGTGTTATCCATTTTCACTGATCCAGAAAATATGTGTTGAATGGCTGAAGAAATGACAGAAAACATATCCCGGGGTTGTTTCCTCCCTGGCATCCTCCCCTTTTGCATCCAATTTAGTGAGTACTATTTTCCTAAATTATAATTCTTTGTTTCATTCATATCATTTTTAGTAAGTACTAATTTGCTAAAAAAAAATTACACAGAATGTATCATCTCTACACATCATTGGGTAACTAGGGAGTTCTGATGTATTCTGGGACATCCTTAGGGAACTAAAAAAATGCTATAGGATTTCATGAAGAGAACATTATTATTAATACATTCATAATTTGGTCCCTGTTTGGTTTTAATCAGAACTGTATAGTTATTGTAGCATATTATATTAAATGAAAATCTCCTAGTTACTTCACATTATACTGCAGTGGGAAAATAATATCAATTTCATTAAATAGATTTTATTTTATTCATTAAACAACTAAGTAGTTTGCTTGTTTTTTTGGTGTATTGCTTATTTATCAAGTTTTCATTGGGACTTCAGGGACATCTCTCTATTAATGTGCATTTTATTTAGAACAGAACCATTTAGTTTTATTCCAAGGTAGGTTATTGCTAAACAGGACCAGCTATGATGGGATATGTAATAGCAGAAATGTTGTAGGTACTTTCATGGCCTGGCCTCTCTGAGTACAGTATCTTGAAACTCCATGTACAAAACAGGTTGAATGAAACCTGTGCACTTGCATGACCATAGGTATATGCAAAAAAAATTTCTTCAAATCACTAACGAGAGGCAGAGTTTGTAGCCAAAAAACAGTTTGTCACAAGCAGTACCTAGATATTGTTGCATCTGGTCTCATCAGACAAGCAGTACCTAGTTCTGCAAATACTGGGTTGGGAAATCACTAGGGTGTTTCGAGGAAAATAGGGCTGTGATTGTGACTGAACTGTTACTGAACATGGGACTGAACCAATAGTGCTGCATAGCTTTAGAGTTCAGTTTGTTTCCTCTCTATCAAATACCGAGACCACTGCAGCAGTTACTCCGTCTTTACCCAACTGATATGAGCAGAGTATGGTGGCTACAATGGAGATGGGTACCATCAATTCCAGGTGACTTTCAGAATTTTTAATCTGGACATTCATTCTTTTATGTTGATTTGCTGCTTGATTCAGTTCTGTGCCCCTCTCTCCTTCAGGCTCTTTGCTCCATCATCCCTCCGTTTTGCCTATTTGCTTTCTTTCTATGTTTTCATAGACCTTTTATTTCTTTCTCTTGAGTTATTTTCCCCCTTTCTGTCTTACCCTAATCAAATTCCTTCTGTCCTGACCAAATTTTTACCTCAGGAAATAAACAAGTGTGCACAGCTGCCAAAATAAAATAATAAAAAAAGGAAATCACACACTTCTGTGAGCATTTCAATCTTTGGCATGATTTATTCATGTGACAATAAAAACCAGGTGGTAATATTTTTCTTCCTGCGGAAATAGTGTTGTGCTATTGACAACTAAAACTTTGAGAAATGGAAATCCAGTTCCTTTTTTTTTTTTTTGTTCCACTTATGATAAAGTGATATGCAATCATACCCTTTAAAGCACATTCTTGATAAGATATATTGAGTTCTTGGCAAGCATGTATTTTTTATGTGGTGGCATAGACTTAAATTGATAAGCAGTACCAGCTGCTAAAGAGTTAACATTTTCTACACAGTTTTGTTGCCTCCCTTCCACTGTAGTGCTGGAATGGCAGTGGAATGTTGGCAACTATTCTAATATACTTTTTCTTCAAGAGGTGCATCAGTTGTTGATAAAATCAAATGGGTAGCTATTGATTAAGTTTCTTTGGTGGAGGTATTTGGCAGACTAAGCGGGGGAGAGAAGACACCTGTATGAAAATAAAGCAATCTTCTGACTTTGAATAGGTTCTGCTGGTTTGGACCAGATGGAATTGGAGTGTTGTTTAATGACAGGGGCTAAGGGATGGGCTGAGTTGGCTGAAACAGTCTGACTCAGGGAAGAGTCCTGAGCTCCCCAGTAAGCTCCACTAGCTAAGAAGTGACAATAGTGAATGATGCAGCACTGCGAATCAAGAGTCAATCTCTTTATTGTCAGAGAACTAACATTCTCCAATGGCATTTTACCATTCGGAATAACCTCTCAGCTAAGCCTCACTTAACTATAATAAGTTAAAATGTACTACCAAATATAGCTTTGTACACGAAAATAATCAAATGTGCTTCCTGTGATCTGAGAGTCAGATGCATGGCATGCTCTGACTTTAAGCATTTATTTTATGTATCTATACAAATTCACATTTGTGCATCTATGTACAGAAATTCTTTGTTATTGAACAATACAAAAAGAGTGTGAAAAATATAAGGATAATTCTTCATAAAAAACCATGTCATAATAATGCTATCACTTCCTTTTGATTTGGGTCCAGTCCACTAATCTCCTAATTTATAAATCTGTGTATTAGATTATGATATTTGATAGCAAGTAAATCTTCATAAACTTGTGCTATAGATCTGTGGCACTCAGAACTCCAGGAAATACAATAATTTAACTCAAAACCATCATGAAGCTTGCATCAGAAAGCAACCTTGACCATGGTGGTGCATTATGATTTATAAATAATAAGTCTGGGAATCTGAAAATATACACACAAAATATACATTCTTTTATATCTTAATCTTAAAAGGAAGTAAACAACAGCATTCCAGAGAGGAGTCCTTCATGGGCTGCAAGATGGATATTTATTCCAGTGTGGTCAAGTACATGGGCTGCAGGGAAATAAATTCCTCCGGCAAGGGTTGCAAGGGAATGTCTGGTACGTCACCTGGAGCACATCCTCACCCTCCTTGTCAGATCTTGTTGCTTGCAGGACTACTTCTCACACTTTCTCCTTTTTCCTCTGTCTTTAACTATGCTGTGCCAGAGGAACCTCACAAATGGACAACAACCTCCACTTTCTCCTGTTGTGGGTCCACTGTGGTGAAGGCTGAAACCAGCTGTGTCTGGGACAAGACTCCTTCTAATCTCCTGATAAAGAAGACATCCCTGTATCCCTGACATTGCTCAAAATCTTACCACCTACACACAATACAAGTGGCATTTCAGAGATGTATTTAGTTTTTCAGGCTTTTTGCAGCCATTAGAATTTGGACATGCAAAGTCTTTGATCATAGAATCATAGAATGCTTTGCCTTGGAAGGGACCTTAAAGATCATCTCCTTCCAAGCCCTCTGCCACGGGCAGGGAGAGGTTCCACTAGACCAGGTGTCTCAAACCCCTATCCAACCTGGCCTTGAACACTTTCACGAATGGGGCATCCACAGCTTTTCTGGAGAACCTGTTCCAGTACCCTCACAGTAAAGTATTTCTTCCTAGTATCTATCTAAACATACCCTCTTTTAGTTTAAAGCCATTGCCCCTTGTCTTATCACTACATGTCCTTGTGATAAGTCCCTCCAGCCTTCTTGTAGGCTCCCTTTAGGTACTAGAAGGTGCTATATGGTCCCCTTGGAGCCTGCTCTTCTCCAGGCTGAACAACCCCAACTCCCTCAGCCTGTCCTCATAGATGAGGGGTTCTAGACCTCTGATCATCTTTTGTGGCCCACCTCTGAGCTCCCTTCAGCAGATTCACATCCTTCTTATGCTGGGGAACCCAAACCTGGATGCAGCACTCCAGGTGGGGTCTCAGGAGAGCAGAGGAGAGGGAGAACAACACCTCGCTCGCCCTGCTAGCCATGCTTCTTTTGACGCAGCCCAGGACATCATTGGCTTTCTGGGCTGAAAACACACATTGCCAGCTCATATTGGCCTTCTCATCAACCAACACCCAAAAGTCCTTCTTCTCTGGGCCTCTCTCAATCCATTCTCAGCCCAGAGTCTATTTGAGCTTGGAATTGCTCCGATCCAGATGCAGCACCTTGCACTTGGCCTTGTTCAACTTCGTGAGGTTCACATGGGCCCACCTCTGAAGCCTGTCAAGGTCCATCTGGATGGCATCCCTTCCCTGGTGTCAACCAGACCACACACTTTGGTGTCATCAGCAAACTTGCACTCAATCCCACTCTCTGTGTTGCTGAAAAAGATATGAAACAGCATTGGTCCCAATACTGATCCCTGAGAAACAATGACTTCAAATTGCATGGAATTATGATAAGGGGAAGAACTTTGGATGTATTCTCAGTCTCGTGTCCTTATCTACACAGTGTGAGCACAGTTTTCTTGAATGGAGTGAAGGTCTACCAATTTCTGCTATGCTATGGATGGATTCAGTGTTTTCAGAGATGGCCCAGTTTGCCCCCAAGTACTTTTCCCAATATCCAAAATTATGAAGAAAAATTATGTTTAAAAATAAGAATCAACTTCTCCTTTATGAGCATTTCAGATGGAGCATTTTCAGATTGATATGATTAACTTAGAATTGCTAGAATATGCAGTTGACATGTGGGAAAGTCTGGTACAAGCCCCAGTTTTAATTGCATCAGGAAGGTGCTACAAGGCTTTGGGCTATTTTGCAGTCTACATCTTTCCTTCCTTTTTGTAGCTGTTCTACTTTTATTAAAGATATATGCCTGTGTACGTATATCATCAAATAAAAGGAGAGACATATTTTCATAAGGTATTTAGAGAATTTATACATTTCCAGTGCTCTGTTATGATTTTGGGTACATGCCACAATCAGTAAAATGTATTTTACTTTCTTCTTTATCATGCATACTGGTTTCACATAAATTCTGAGGAGAAAGAATGTCTTGAGCCTGAAGAAAAATCATTTATTGGATTTTGTTCATTTAGTATTAAAAAAATGGACAATGGCC
This sequence comes from Pachycephala philippinensis, assembly GCA_013397055.1. Taxonomy (NCBI): domain Eukaryota; kingdom Metazoa; phylum Chordata; class Aves; order Passeriformes; genus Pachycephala; species Pachycephala philippinensis. The sequence continues at coordinate 167,972 of VWZT01014721.1, forward strand.
AGAGCATTATACAGAGGGAATGACCATTTTAAATGTCTGTAATTTTCAGAGACTTTGCCAGTCTATTGGCAGCAATATAGAATGCTGTGAAGCAAGGCCACTATTAAAAATACAGTTGTTGGAAACATTTGGTAGTGATTAGATTGCTACTAACATTTTAAGCCTAAATGAAGGAGAAAATAAAATAATAAGATGAACAACCCTGAGAAAGGATTTCTTCCTAAGCTGAAATCATTAAACTCTGCAACCTACCTTTTCAAGGTCCTTCATTGTAATCCATTATCTTTCATTCCCCTTTGTACTACAAAATTGTCAGTTTGATGATATATTACACATAACAATGTCATTACATTGGCATAACATGACAACTGGGACTCATTTGAACTTTTAAAAATTTCTAATCCCTAAAATAAATTATGAACTGAAGACATTTCAGACATAGAAAATAAGTCACTTGTTAGAAAGAATAGGGTTCTCCATACGTTTTGGAGAATTACACTTTTCTGAGACATTTTCTTTTTCCTTTTTTTTTTTTTTCCTTAATGCATATAATAAACTTACCAGGAAATATAATCCATAGATGTCCTTAGGCTTCTTGTCCTTAGGGTTACTGAAGTACTGAGTCCTCCTGTAGATGACAACTCATCTGCATCAAATCTCACCACATTTTAATTACATTTCCTGGAAGCAAAATAAGAACTTTGCCGTAATTTTGATCAGAAAAATTGTAAACTGTTCTTACTTTAATTTTTTTCTTACCTTTAAAATTTTTTGGGGTACTCTTTCTCTCTTCCTCCTCTGTTGAACTGTCTTGATTCTTCATTTTGAGTATTCAGTGAGACTTACAGCAGACAGGAAATAGTAGACTGAGGGCTTTGGGGTCCATTGAGACCAGATGTATGCAGCCTCATTGTTTCCAGCCTGCTCAGCACTTGAGTATGCTAGCACAACCTTTGAAACATTGGAGTGTAACCATAGGGCCTTCTGGTCAGCCACAGCTTTTGAACCAACTATTTGCAGCAATGGAAGATGCTTATCTTGAATCTTATAGGCATATTTCTGTACTGAAGCAGAGCCTATTCAGGCAAAATAGAGCTTTCAAGAAGAAAAGGCATGGAAGGGTTGTCTCTTTGCACATTTAGTGAAGAAGGAATTCTGTGGATCAGCTTCAGGAAGAAGACAGGTTAAGCTCCTGCTCTGAATTGTTTTCTGAAGCAGTATCTTCAACAAGGATATCTTGTCTCTGGAGTTGTGCCTGGATGGTCTCTGACATTAAGAAGGCTGAGGGTGTTTATCAGTTTTTTGCATGTTTTGAATGCTGCAGAACTTCTCTGGAACTTGCTGGTTGCATGCAGGACTCTGTTTTGGAACAACACTTGAATATGTTTGTGTAGCTTCTACCTCATTTATTCTCTTTTGAGAAAAGGTGGTCTATGAGTTTCAGAATGGTGGTAATATTTCATGTTAATATTCAGGCATTCTGGTTTATAGGAGATTGAAAACTGAACGTGAAGCTGGAAGTGCAATTGTAGATATTTTTAAGGTCCTCTGCAGCTAGAATTCTGATGCAAACATTGTGCCTGTTTCTCTTACATGCTACTTTTTAATGAAACATCCTGTGCATGTGTCTCGTACTGGAATGTGAACATAATTAATGGCTCTGTCAGGAAATGTGTGCTCTCTGCACATTATAATAATGTGCTATAAATGAAAGCCAATTCTATTCCAAATTGTTGTGACTGTACCTCATACTAGGTTTGGGTTTTATTTTTAAGTTTTTAATATTAGAATTCTTGCTCTGTAGTGTATTGTAAAGTTCAGCAGACATAAGGAAGATTCAGATTTTTATTCTCTTGGCTTTATGAATAAATATAAAATGGGTATTCATTTTGCAGCTAGTATTTTAATGCTTCTCACAGATTTGCATGATGATTCAGCTCAGTTTTACCATTTTGCTGAATTAGCACAGTTAGTAAGGAAATAGCACTTGTTTCAATCAAAACCCATAGTCTTCCAGATTTCCAGATCTGCTTGAAGTAGCTGTAATATGTGTGCAAAAAAGTGAAAATGAGTAGCTTTATGGATGCCTTCAGCTTTGCTATTTGTTACCTGGTGCTAGAATAGCTGCAGCCTACTCTCCCTATAGGCTGCTTGTCCTGTAGAAATATTTCTATGGGGAAACCATGTTCTATGTAGTCTCTTTTAATGTTTTCACTTACATGTTACTGTTTTGCAGGTAGCAGCCCATATGTTCTGGTGATGTGTGGGGTATATACTCCTTTTTCTTTTTTGGAAAGGGCATCTGCAAAAGGTTGGCTAAAGGTATTTTCACTTGGGAAGGTATGATCCTTCTCAAGTATCTCAATATCACTCTGATGTTTTACCATGCACTTTGTGCTCATACATTGCCCACTTCACAGTTTAAGGGATATGTGAACAGGTGCTCCAGATGATAGCCTGAAGTATAATGCAGTCTTGTCAGAGCAGGTTGTTATAGAAATAAATGCATTATATCAAGTATTTCTTCCATTTGATGTTAATTGAAACTGAAATTAAAAATGTTATTCAAATAATATTATGTTAGGATTAAATATCTTAAAAGTAGACAGTAAAGCATAAAAATCTTTTTTCTTCAAATAGCTGAAAAAGTCTATAGACCCCTGTGGATTCTTTTTAGATGTAAAGGTTGGTTCATACAAACAGGAATAAAGAGTATGTAGAAGGAAAAACAGTTTGTGGAAGATTGTGGGGGAAACTGTTCCAAATGAACATCAGGTCGCATGAGTTTGACTGAACTAGAAGGTTAAATCCTTGTGTTGAGACACTAAAAAAATCTTTCAGTACAATTTTGCAGGAGTCTAAATTTAAGTTTCTGTCTTCCTAAGGGCAAAAAGTAAAAAAATCTTATATATGTAAAGCCAATAATTTTTCTTTGTGTAACTGAAGTCTTAAATAGCTATTTAAAGAATATTCATTGCTTCAAATTTGTGACAGAAAAATAAAGAAAAAACAAATGAAGAAACCCTCCTGTATTGTGGAAAAATCAGTAACAGTAATAAAGTAAAATTAATAAACATGGACTTCTTTTTATCTACCCCCTTCCTTGCATTTGTGCTCACCCTTCTTGCTTCACTGCTCTTTGAGTTCTTGCAGTTGACATCTTCAGTTGGACATGTAAGTTTTCAGGATCCTGAGTCTATTGATGAGAGCAATATGATGTTAATGGTAATTGCCTCCTCCTCACTGTAGGAGCTGCTTAGGGTCATTTTTATCATCTTCTAACACATACTGCAAACTTTCCTCTTTCTTTGCAGGTCTGTAGGTCCATGTTAAAGCTGAATTTGCTATGTGTGAAGTGTTTTGCATGTACTGGATACTTCTTGTTGTTTTCCTTGCTACCCTGCATTCCTTTAATTGTCCATAGTTGAGTTTATAGGTCTGGGCTCTCTAGAGCCAATCCTGGGTCACTTCTCTTACCATCCCATGCCAGTGCTCCTCTACATTGCACGCAAAGTTTGCAACCTGCTTTTAAACCCTCCACTGTCATACCAAGCCTGTGTTTCTCTACATTAAACCATCGTGTTAGAGCCATGAATATTTTGTTCTACACAGAATAGCTACTTGTTGCAAGAGTTTGTACAGGATTACAGTTATACAACACAAAGTTATGCAAAAATAAAACAAAATAGTCATAGCCACCTAGTCAGGCTGTTACAGCTAAACAAGCTAAAACAAAGTTCCAGGCAGGTCAAGAAAAGTAGAAAGTAACCCTGACAAAGCTCCATTCTGAGGCCTTGCAACATTAGTAGAACACTTACAGCCTAGTCTTAGCAATACTGTATTTAGTGGGCTATGGGGTTATGTTGCCCTCTCTGTAGGGCAGCTGGAGGGGGAGAATGCAGTTTCTGAATTCCAGTAAAGGATTCACGGGCTGCTCTTTTTATATTCTGAAGAGACAGAACTCTTTTACATATTTTTAAAGTCTGTGAGTTGTTTTTGTTTGTCTCTTTGTCTTTTTGAAGTTTTCCTGAACTTCTTTTGTTGGGATGAAATAAATTTAGTACCAAGCAGGTTTTGTTTCCTTAGCAGTGGCGTTCATATTCCTTACTTGCCTTCTGATCAAGGTGGCTCTTGAATTTATTAAACTGATATTTTTTTATATATTTCTCACGTAAAACAGTCTTCTGGGGAATATTTGATGCACCATAAAAGCCACAACAGTGATTGCTTTTAGAAAATTTTCCTTATTTAAACATCTTAAAAAATAAATAAGGCAAAAACTATGAAGTTTTTCCTTTAAAGCATGGAATTGACCAATCTGTATTTACAAGCCTGTGTATTTACTCTTACTGAAGTTTTAGTACTTTAATGATCGAAAAGCACACACCATTTGGAACTCCTGTAATTAACATGAAATTTTTTTTACAGTGTATGCACCAAATCATAATATTTTCAGTATTCTTCAAGTAACATATCTATAAGAAAAATTTGTGTGTTTCTTATATTTGGCAAAGATTCATGCAGAGCTGTAGTGATTCGAAGGTGAAAAGATGCATTATAATTTTCTAACTCTCTCAATAATCGGTATTGAAATACACACTCTATAATCAGTATTGAAAATTCACTATTTTGCTCGTAATTCTACCCAGTAATTGCTGTAAGGGGAGATTGTTCTCAGCCCCAAACAGAAGAGCTGGACCTTTAGATAGAAATAGCCCATTATTTATACTTTCAGGTTTATCTCAAAACATATGCTGTAATTAGACAGCTAAAGACTAGACTATGTACTTTAAAACACCACAATCAGTACATGAGTTATTCTTCTTAGTAAGAGAGAAATGTCTTAATCTTGAAAGTTCATCTAGATTGCAGCACAGTGATGTGTAACCTGCTGATTCAGAGACCAGCTGTCTCTGCAACACACCTTCCATACACACCTAGGTCCTTGAATTGGTTTAAGTCTCTGAACTGGGGGTTGAGGAGAAAAAAATATAATAAAAACAAAAAATATATATATTTTTATATAAACCAGCAAGTATTTCCTTTAATTTTCCTGTCACCTATCAGTAGATGGACAATTTACATGTTTTCCTCAAAAACCATCTAAATATGCAGTTAAATGCTTGAGCAGCCTCACTGAATGTGGGAAATAAATTAGTGTTTGCAGAATTTCTGGATGTAGCATGAGAACATACAGACCTTGAGGTTTAAAATCAAATCAGATGAAACAGCATATTGTCTTATTTAGAGCTACTGCCTCCCTTTGAAGGTAATAATTTTAAAGCATTAAAGGTTCATGTGATGAAATAGCTTGCAAGCCCTGTTTTTCTGTGACTACACCTCCTTAAAAGAAAGCTTGAAAATTAATGTTTAAAATACTATAAATGGCATTTAATTGTGCTCATTTTACTGAATAACTTATTAGTTTTAAGGCCCCCCCCAACTAATTTCAAAGCAGAAACAGCAAGAAATCTTATGTAGGTTTTTTTTAGAGCTAAAGGCTCTATCATCTCTCCTTCAGCTTCCCCTTGAAATCTGACTTTTTAAGTTGAAAACAAGGTGAATGACAATGCTATTAAGTACTGAAAAATATTTGTGTTCTATAACTATTTTTATAAAACATATCCAGTTTGCTATTGTATACCAGTAACCACCTGTATGCAATAAAAATAATAAATGGGAAATAACTTTAAAAAAAGCATATGATGAACAAGTGCTGTAACTACTTATTCTGTTTGACTTTGAGGAGATGTTGAGTGGATGGCTTGCATAACTAATTCTGTTTGCCAGTTTTACCAGGTGAGCTGAAGACAAATATTAAAAACTGAGCCTTTGGATGGTATAACCTTGTATAGCATTTAATCTAACATCAGAACTTCTTGTCTGAAGGCCTAGGTTTCTCCTTAATGCTGCTTTTATGAGTGAGTTCAAATCAGTCTTTACTCTGCATGCAATGAATTCAATTTCAATGCTTGTGGCCATTTTTTTCTTTTTCTGAATTTTGTTAGCATTCCTTATATATTCACAATATCCTCCCCCTCCCTTTCTTTTCCTCTTTTAAAAAAACATTAAGTCCTCTATCATCACACTTTGGAGAGCAGAAGAGTGAAGGAGGTTTTTGGATGCTGGTTTGTTTTGATTTGTTCTTTTTCTGAAGTGCAAGAAAGCCAGTAGGCTGCAGCCAGTCAGACTGTATTCTATTACACAATTACCCTGAGAGTCTTAAGTGCCCACTGGGGACCTAAGAGCACTCAATAAAAGAATCGTGTTGAGTTGTGCTGTGGCAGCAAAAAGGGGAAAAAAAATGCTTTGGATGCTGTAAAGTTAAATTGATCCCTACAGTGACAAGCGACAGCCATAGATAAGGTCACTGAGAATTTTACCCTTTCACTGAGCACTGAATCTTTGACCCAAGGTAAATCACTCTTCCTCCTTATGCAAACTATAGCTAAATTTGATCTGGGTAATGGAGACTCTGACACATCTGTGATGACAGAGGCTAGGCTTTTCACCTTTCTATGTGTGTATTTCTCAAGCAGTATCCAGCTAGAATTGTAAATGCTTCTGAGAATAACATTTTTTGAATTATGTCCAAAGCATGCTAAAATTTTCTAGGTAACTATCTGTGAACATGTGTTAAAATCCATATTCATTTTAACTAAGGATGAAGGACTTGGTGGACTAAGAACTAGATTTCATAAAAACTGTCCAGGGAAACTTCAAAGGTGCAAGTATTTTATCAATATATTTCTTACAAGGAATTCAGTGCTGCAGGTTATAATTTACATTGTAGAAAACCCCAGCTAATGCTCTTCAGGAGAAAATATTTGACTTTTGTTTAGGCTACAACTGATCTCTTGAACACTTTTGATTTTTCATAGATCAATTTACAAGGCATGAACCAAATAATAAAACCGTAGTCTACTGAATGGTTGAATGGATTGCAAGGGAAGAAATAAAATTAAAAAGTCTGTGCCATTAAAAACATGTGTGAAAGAAGTTTAATTAACTTCAAGCAAAAAATACATTTGATAGATTAGAAACATTCTTGATTTTCACTTAATTCTTCATTACGGGCCATACTTGGTAAAATATTTTACAGCTAAACTTTATGCATATTTTGAACTCCTTATTCAGCAAAGCACTCTGGCCTTGCCAAATTGAGGCTGTCGGTACCCTGTAGTAAATTCTGTGTCCCCAATCCTGGAAGCTATTTAAATTCTTAATGCTTATTGATTTCATTGAAGGTTATTCTGTGACTGGAGTATGCTTTAGTGTGCTTAAAGAAAAGCCACGTTGTTAAATTAAAATTTCACTCCCCTACATTTTTGTTTAGAAGCAGTGTAGGCAATATTTTATTCCAGTTTAGTAAGTCCAGAGACAGTTTGTGAGAATCACAGCTGTTCATTAGCAGCTGGATTGCTTCACTTGTTAATGTATTTTGAGATAGAGCTAAAATAAGTATAGGTGAACAGGCACAGTTTGTATTTTGACTCTTTATCTTTCTGTATAAATATGTATTTTACTTTAAGCAAGTGCATTTGCATTTTATGGATTTGGAGAGCCTATCCTGCCTGCATGTCAAAATGTCACGTGCTGAACAATTGTAACATTGTGCAAGCTTCTAAAAAGAACCCATAACTAAATACATTAATTAATATTTTATGCTTTGCATTATGATTTTCAAATCTGTATTTAAAAGTAGGCCACTGAACCTTCATTTCTTTGAAATAGTAGACCATATGATATCATATAAATTGCACAAAGAATGGTTACAAAAACGCTCTTATTCTTTAACATGCTCAACATGCTTCTTCTGCCCATTTCATGGCTCTGTAAATTCTGTCATTTACCACAGTGGTTTCCACTAGGAAATTAAGTTAAAAAAGCTATATCTGATATAAAATGAAGAATTTATTTGCTAATATGAATACGCATTCTTCTGAAAAGTATCATCATTTAAGGGTAGTGTTGTAATCATGTAGAAGTTTCTTACTGTTTACATTGATGGAGGAGATTCAGATCTGACTTTAACTTTTTCTTGTCATCATTAACAATTAAAAAGCTTCCATATTTTATTTTTGAATGCATAAGTAAATAATAAATTTAAACACAATCATAAATTTCAGAACTGAATGCAAATGCTCAAAAATTTTTTGTAAGTTGTGATTTTTGCAGTGAGTTAGTCTAATCACTGTTATGAAAATCACAACAGCCTGCAGGATTTATCAAAATTATGTAGAGAATGAAAGTGTTTGTCATGAACGTATGTGCTACATGTGAAATAGTAACTATTGGTTCCTCTGTTTTATGCACACATCTATCCTGTTTATGAAAATTTTGTTTCCTTTTGTTTGTTTGCTTGGTTTTGTTTGTTGTATTTGGTTGTTGTTTTGTTTTGGGGAGCATTGTGACTATAGTTCTAATTAGTACTTTCTGACTAAGTAGATTGACTATATAGTGGAAAACCAAAATGGTATTATTTATGAGTTTATATTATTCTGTTAAGTACAAAGGATTAGCAACTAAAACAACATAACACAGGATTTGGACAGTGTTTTAAATTACAGAATTTGAGAAATAAGAAGAAAATCCTTTCCTTGTATAAAATGGCACAAGTGTCAGGATCTATCTTGACTTTTTAGAGAAGGCTAATGCAGAACCGATACTGAAATCAAAAAAATATTTTATTTCTTAGTATAAGCCTTATGATGTGGTAGCTGAAGGAAATGGTGATTCACTTTATGACAAGGGTGATTAAATTTATGCAAAATGCTTTTGAGACAGGTATTTTATAGATCTGGTAATTTAAAAGTGATGTTCTCTTTTGTGCATGACAAACAATGTGAGGATAGTTGGAATAATTCACTGTTGATGCACGTGTATGCAGAAAGTGTCCTAAATATATGGAACTATCTAATGAATGATCATTTTCCACTGTTCAAGTAGTGGGAAAAAAAGCCTTATGAAAGTGAAGCAATGAATTTTTTAAAGATTATGAAATCATGTACTAGGACTATCATGCAGCTGTAACAAGAATCCTTAATAAATTATGTTTAGAGGCTTAAGATAGAAAAAATACTCGAGGCCACTAGCAGGAAGACTTTACTTAAGATTTAACCATCTTTTTTCAGTTGCTTCCCAACCCTGCACTTCATTCATATGCTGACTTCTCATTCTATGTTCTGTTTCTGTCTGCGTTGCATCTTCTGAAATACCTCAGCTTTGTCCATCTCAAGGTTCACACAGTTTTTTTCTTCTGATTAACTTCTGTTTACAGTCATCAAAGAGCAATCCTGACCAGTCATTGGTAGAAATTATCTGTAAAAGGAATTTTGTCACATGGGAAGTGTTGAGATTTTTTGTCCTCAATCTGTTCAAAAGTGAAAATACAGAACCCCCTTTCTTCTGATGGAAAACTGTTTCAAAAATACCTTTGTATACATTAGAATATTTTTCTTGAGTAACATTAACATTAAACTGTATGTTTGTCAGGTATTTCTGATGACTATTGAAGGCACTGGGTAATTGTCTCTTTTATCTTATTATCCTTTATACTTCCTGCTTTCTTTTGCCCCAACTTAATGGGTAGATTACACTGAATACATGCCAATTTTTCATTTCACTGTCAATTTCTAGTGGGAAATATCCTGTAGAAAACACCATCCAGAAACCTCTTTCAAATAATGGGTTTGGATTAAACAGCTTTTCCTTTGAGGGGGACATTCCATGAATGCAGTATATGGAACTTCCTGTGTAGATTAAAAAAGAAAATAGATTCTCTAGTCTGGTTATGGCCCTTTGGCTCCACTGAGACTCTGTAAATGACTTTATGCAACCATAAATAACCAGAAGAACATTTTCCTGCAGGCACATCTGTGCCACAGATGAGCCATTAGTTTTTCCCCTTTGGGTCCTGTGCTGGTAAGAGGCATGTTGAGAGTGATGTAGCTGACCTTCATCACTCCGATGAATCCTGTAGTGGCACTGGCTTCATTAAAGACCCAGTGTCACTAGCATTAGAGTGGCCATGGAGCAGATTGTCAGATGAGGAATATCTGCTCTCTAAAGACCATCATCATTTGCACTGAGTGGAAACTGTGTAGTTGAGCTGTAGCTTAATTCTGAATCCTTCTATGTGCAAGAGTTCGTGGCCCAGTCTGTAAGTGCAGTTAATTCAGTACTGACTTGCTCAGGACATCCTCAGCAAGGAAATCTGCCACTTCAGTATTACTCCATGAATACTTGAACAAAACGAGTTACATTTATTAGCAAAGACTGCTGCTTAATGGGGAGAATCAGGTTTTTTTAATGAAGAAATCTTCAGATGGAAATGGCACTTATGCCTTTGGCTGCCTCATATGAGATTGATTCTGTCCACTTACTTTTCTAAGAGCTTTCTGTCCTTCCAAAACTGTGATGCAGAGCAGCATATGCTGAACCACTGTGCCAAGTGGCTCACAGCCGAATTTGCTGTTGTTCCTTTTTTCCCTGTCACAGTACTGAAACAGTCCTCTCTCAGACAAATGAAACCATCTATCAGCATGATTGATTGTGAAGTTCCCCAAATAATAATTCTTTTGAAATGTTTTTTGCTAACCAAGGAACCCTCTTAATGGAGTTCTAGGTTAATCTGAAGGAGTTTGCTCTTAGATTTTGCTCAGCAGTCTTCATTCTCCAGCCTTCCTGAACTTTGTCAGCTATACATTTTGCAATGGTATTTCAGAAGCTGGACACCTAAGCTATCTTCCCTCTTCTCAAAGTGAGCCTTTCAGGAACAAAACAACCAGTTAATAGTTTATTTTGAAAGCTGAATTCCATAATACTGCCTCATCTTTTTGTCATCTAACCATTGATTATTGAAAGAGTGTTACCTTCTAGGCTGTCAAGACTTTCTCTAGTTAACTGAGCATTTTCTCAACCAGGTTGTCTTTGCAGACTCTCAGTGAACCAGGTTAGGTTAGAACATGCAGTAGCCCCTCAGCAATACTGTAGTAATAAATGTTATTTTCACCAAAAGTTAAAAGAGTCTTCAAACTATTGTCTCTGAGAGTAAATTACCTCAGAACTAAAGCTCTGCAACTATAGCAATTTTGGCTGTTTTCCTGGGGGAAAAGGTTAATCAGCCTCATAGCATTCTGCAAATCCATTTTTGTTTGAAGAACAGCAAAATATAAAAGTCAGATGAGCCAAGAGTAGCCCTGAGAAATAGTTTTGTACCAAGGTATAGATAAGGGTGTGTGTGAAAGAGAGAGATGGTGCAGGGTTCTCTCTGGATCTTGGTAAGAAAGGTATGAGAAAAAATGGCTCAATAAAATAGCTGTTTCAATAAGATAGAGTAAAAAGAGGAATGCAGATGGCAAGTAAATCTTGTATCCCTTCAGAGGCTGGGACCCCTGCTTTCATGCAGCTTTGGATTGACCCCAAATGTGTTTTTGCATTACATGCAGTGAAGATCTTGTCTGTGGATGCAAATCCTTTTTTTGGTAATTCAAACAGTTCTATAAATCACTAACTATTTGACATACAATGGTTTTCCTGTCAGAATCACTGGAGAGATACTTTGTTAAGAACTAGTCCTGTCAGGAACAAACTAGAAGCACCAGAAGGATGCATTATAGCTCGATCCAAACTGGAGAAATCAGTGCTTATGAAACACAGGTATTTATGTCAAAAGGCTACAGCATACAGGAAAAAAGTGTTTTATAGATTATTGAAGATTTTATGCATGAGGAGAAAAGCAGTTTTGAATTCCCTATGGTCTAATAACTAAGAAGTTGTTAAAGTAGGGTGAGATTTTACTTCTTTTAGAGACAATGACAAAATTCCCATGATTTATATGTGAAATAAATTTTTTATAGAAAAGGCTGACTAGCACTTCCAAAAAATATATTTTTTAAGCTTTAAATTCTAATTTAATTCTTAAGCTTAAATGCTTCTAGAATTTCTCAATAAAATCTGTTACAGACTGATTCTTTGCTAATGCCTGTTCTTTTAGCAAATATGCAAATATGTCTTAGAAAGCAGGTGGACACAATTTCATACTGTGTTGGTGGTTTTAATATTTATTGTAAATGATACAGCAAATTATTGAACACTACTTGGGAACAGCTTGTGTTCATAGCAGGTCAGGAGGTTTAAGCTTTCATGACCACAGCATATGCTGCACATTGGGGAACTTGCCCAGAGACTTTCCATTCCGTGGTACTCTGGCAATTGTGGTTGCTGATCTAGACAGTATCCTATTTCTGATTTATTTTAAGTGAAGACTGCTTTGAATCATGACACTGAAAACACATGTGAGAGAATTTTCTAATTTTTTTTTTTTTTTCAGGATACTTGCTTGGATGTGATAGCATATTTCAATAAAAATTGCATAATACTCTAAAACCTTAATTTCTGAGCCAAAACCCTTACTTTTTTTTTTCCTATAACTTATTAACTCCCCTCGTTTGTATTGTATTCTTTTTTGATCCACAACTTGTTCTGCTGCCTTTGAGTAAACTGTCGTGAGAGTTGTGCACCTTCCCAGTATCACTAAGAGTATATTGGCATTACAGGTTATACTTACTTGTTGACTGATGGCTGTGAATTCACTTTCATGATTTACATGTGGACTCATCTGTGTTGTTTCCTTCCTATACATTCAGAGACACATACTGTCATCTGCACATCCCTCCTATGCTAATTGACATGATGAAGATCTGCCAACTGCAGAGGGATAACACAGGTTTTTTCTGTGCTCTGCAGTATATGAAGCTGATTATTTTTGTGGGTGAAATGCAAGACATTACATCTTCTCTTCACAACTCTTACAGCTGAAGTGATTTTGCCTTGTATATTCATTTTACCTTATATACACAATCATCTTGAAAACCTGAAAACTAGTTTTTACTGCTAGATCATAGATGTTAATTAAACCGTGGAACCATTAGAGAGTTGTGGGACAATAGACAGTCAGAGAAGCTTTAGAGAACATTTTACATCTTTCTGCCTTGTGTAAGTATGTTGAACTTTCAAGACAAATGTAGTATATTAATGAATATTTGGGTTGAAATAATGTGTGAAGGAGTTATTACTTTTACCAATTTGAACATCAGCTTCTGGAATTGCAGAACTATCATAAATTTGTGGCCTCTTTCCACCTTGCATATATGTAATGCCTATTGGTTTTTACCGAATTTCTGAATGGGAAAACACACCATCATGAGGGGTCCTGAGACATTGCAGTTGCAGTGTGATTTATCCCATATCTGTGCAGAAACAGTTCACTAATCGTCATCTAAAAGCTGGTTCTGCTAAATGTTACACAGCTTTTTCATTTCGTTAGTGTTTGTGATTCATATTCAGGCAGCTGTTACCAGCAAATTGTGTTGTTTTTCTGAAAGGGAAGCCTCTAACAGCGGTTAATAAAAACCTGAAAAAGAATCGTATTTTTTTAGTAAAAAATTCCATCTCATATTGCAATTGTTAATGGAACATCAACATGGAGTTTTCTCCCTAGAAAACCAGGCAAAATTGTCAACCACAAAATAAATTTTTCCTTCTGTTCTGCAGAATTACGTGGAGCAGTTGCCTACATTGATGACCACAAGGGAAGTACAGGATCTAAGAAGTAGATACTCATTTAGCTACTTACCCATAACAGAATGCTGACGATGACCATGGACACATTTAGTGGACTCTGGGTACGATGGTGCTTCCTGCATACCAGTATATCCAGTCAGACTGGGGTGCCTTCTATAAAATATTGGAAATTCTTCCAAAAGAAGAGAATTACCAGAATAAGAATCAGAGTTTGGGGAACCTAACTCTTGAGGGGAAGATTCTTTGAGAGTTCATACTCCAATTCAAAGAGTTAATTTTTCTTCACAGTAAAAATGTAAAAGTATGTAAAAGAACCTCGTATGAATAGATCATCAGAAGACTGCCAGAGCTTCTTGTCTCTAGAATTAAGAATGTTGTCACATTGAATAGAATGTGTCAGAGCTGTAATTCATAGTCAAATCATTTGCAACAAAGAAAGAGGAAATGTTGTCTATGGATGCAACTGATTAGCAGAAGAGCAGTTTTAAGCAAATATATAAATTACATGCAAAGCTTTTAGAAAAAAAAAGTTATGAAAACACTTTGTGCTTCTGTGTCTAAACTTTTTCTTTGTCTGAAGTGTTTAAATGTCTTTAAATGCTTGAGATCATGAAGAACTTGGGGAAAGGAAAAAGCAATCTACTGAATTGTTCTATAGCCTCTGCTTTGCATAAAGCTGGATATACATTGGATATTCACTGCGACTGTACTGGACATAGCAGTACTCCTGAGTGATAGTGGTGTGACATACTGGGTATTGGCCTACTACTCAAACAGTCGGATAAATTATTTTTTATCCTCTCACGTATTCTTTTTTTTTTTTTTTAAAGGTTATCTGCTCAGCCTTGTGTTCCTATAACTAACATTCAATAGTGACTGCGATGGATTTGCATGTGACATCAACAGAAAGTTCACCATAGAAGAGTTGACCAAGAAAAATTCCATTTAATTTTCTGTCTTTCATACTGTCTTTCATTGTTCTGCTAGAATGAGTAGAATAGACACGTTAAAATTATAAAACAGCTCTGAATTTTTACAGATTGGGTGCAAATTGATGTCTTTTTCCATTTACAAATTTGAATAATTTCATATGCAAATTCCATGCCAATATCAAATAACCAAATTATATCTTTCAAGAAATTTAATCCGTTTTTCACTATCCGCTATCCATAAATGAAAATCTCCCACACAGACTCATGTGAGATAGTCAATACTTGCAACTAGATTGAATTTCTTTAGCTGTGTCTTACTTCCAGGTATCTGTGGTTATGGGTCCTCAACCAATAGCCTGGTTTTCTCTCCCAAGCCCTCCTCCAAAATGACACTGGCAGATGCCATAGCTTATGGAAAGTGCCCTTTTTTTTTGATGTATGATCTGGTTAAGAATTTCTGTGGAGGACAATTGCCACATCAAAATATAGAAAGCAGCTGAATATTTTGCTTCTTCTGTTGCAATAGAACACAAATTCTTTTAAAAGTTAAGCATATCTATAGATCCACAACTTGTTATTACTAGTTAAAATAATAAATTTAGAGTTCAGCTAACAGCTAAGCAAATCTCTTGCTTTTTCCATTTCTGCTTCTATTCAGGAAATACCACACTCACTTTTATAACCCAATTGCATTCAATTTCCGTAGAAATTAGAAGGCAATAAAAGAAGAAGAAGAAGTGGTGTTATCCTTCTACTATAGTATCTGTAGACATTTGCTTCAAATAAATAATTATTCTATTTTATCTGTGGTTCATGGTGCTTCTTTTTTCATAAAGCAGCACAGAAGAGCTCTTCAGAGTTTCAGAAGAAAGGCAGAAAGCTTTTGTGAAAATACAGTGGAATTTTTGTCCTAAGAGTCTGTTTGTTGTGTAAAACTCCTGGAATGCTAGCACATTATTAAAAGGCAGCAAGAGAAGCATACCAGCTAATTGTTGCAGTAGGACTTGTTGAAGTTCAAGAACACCAGGAAAAAGAATGAATATTGTTCCTGCTGTGCTTGATTGTAATTGTTCAGATTTAGCAGCAAAATACCAGTTCAATTAATCAAGTTAAAATATGTAAATCCAAGGGAGTAAAAAAAACCCCAAAACTTTGAGCATTATGTAAATGAGAGATAAACATCAGATGTATGAAGGAATTATTAGAGAAGACATGTTATAGATCTGGTGGCAGAATATGCAAGATATAGACAGTCCTAAGGGCTGGGATGTGTAGCCTAAGACGAATAATATAACTTCAGTAACATAAAAAATCAAATAGCTGTATTTGTACACTGACAGAAGAGACATACTTCATTGTTAAAAAAAAAAAAAAGGGATCTGGTGGGTTATGTGGAAGGTTGTAAATGCCTGCAACTCAGCAGAACTTGCCCATGGTAACTGCTTTATAAAGTACAGTCATAGGTAGGCTCATAAACTGGCTCAGCTAATGCCTGTATATGCAGTCAGTGTTATCAAAATCTTGAGTGTCTGCAAAATCCAAACTATAAAATTAAGTTAGAAGAGGCTGTGCTTCCAGTGATGTTGTCAACTGAGCATCTAGGTGTTATAATCTTGCAAGCCCACAAAAAGAGATGATAGAAGCAAATCAGAGCTTGAAATCAACCTGGACCTTTCAGAAGACAGTCTCACTCCAAACTAAATTATTAAAAAAGAATGAGATCCTAAGGTTGTAATTTGATATTGTTAAAATGGATTCGGAGTTGCTCCTGCTTATAGCTGAGAACTAGGCTTGGGACTCAAAGACCACAATATCAATTTGACAAACTGCTTTTGTGTAAACCACAGGAAAAAAAATAACACAAAGTATTACAAATACATTCTAGAATAAGATGTAGGGTATTTTTACAGGTAAAAATAATTCCACTCATTGCTCTCACATATTGCCACAAATCAGTTATAAGGAAATCTCTTTTCTTTGAATGAGCACTGTTTAACTCACTTTAATTACAAATGGAGACTTGGCAGAGCAAACTTTGCATATTTGTGGAAGTCTGAGTTCTTTAAATGGAATTATATTTTTAATAGGAAACTTTCATAAACTTTCATATTGGTCTATGAATGTTAACAAAGGTGAAACAGACTGGTCTTCTCATTAATTAATCTCGTATTTAAGGAATAGCACTGGTGGTGGAGTCAGAGAGTTCATCCCAAAGAAATCATAACATGGAAACAGCAAGTGAACAATGATCCTTCTCTCCTTCTCTCTTTCTCGTCAGTATACTGCCTGTGAAAGGCTAATATAATTTCAGTACAGAATTTATCAGTATTATTCAGTACAGAATCACAAGAGTGTTGGGAGTATACATAAGACAGAAAAGAAAGATTTGAAGAGAACAGTCATTCTCCCCTAAATTCAAAGCTATTTCTCTTGAGTACAGTCATCTGAATATGATTTGGCTTCTCAAAAAGAATTCTCTGCATATTGTTTTTACCGGTTTCATTTCCTATAAGGTGATATCCAGTAGAAAAGTAGGAAAAGGTAGTGCTGGCTAATAAAATAAATATTCTACTAGTATTTGAAATGTTACTAGGACTGCTCATAGTCAGTAGAAGTCAGTAAATAACTCATTTATGGGGTAAGAAATAATGGCATGCCTCTTAAAAATGTTTTTATTAAAGGTAATGTAAAAGCTCTGGAAAATTTTGCTGACATATGCTGTCAGGAATTAACTTTATTTTATATAACTGCTATCTTGGCAGATGGAAGAAAATTCTTAAGTCTGTCAAGCCAAATGACCTATGTGTCTACTTGATTCTCCTCTCTTACCAACCTCTCCGAAGTTGTTCCAGTTTTCTCTAAAAGCATGCCCTAATTATTATAAATTGTTCTATTAAATGTTGGAATTTATGGCCAATAGTATTCAAAGATGAGGTGTAGCAGACGGACACACTATGTGGACAGACATGTTTTTCTGGGGATCCTTGGCAGGATGTTACCAGGGGTCAGGAGCAAGGGGTACCAGTCACACAGACTGGGCAAAAAACTCAAGTCCATTTTGCTTGGGGAAGGAGAGGAGGGGAAAACCACACCTTTACTACATGTGGTTGTGTGAAGCAGACATCTGCAGAGGCTCTCTTAATTTGTGTGTCAAGTAGAAAAGCTCACACTGACTTAAGATTTCAATTGTTGGATTTGGATGGAATTCCCAAAGTCAGCCTCACTTACTTTACTTTCAGATCTTAAAGTGAATGGTGTGGCACTTCAAATGTCATCACGTTTTGAAACTAATGATCAACTTTTCTAAATATGAGAAAAAATCTCCACAAAATAGAAAGAATGAAAAAAATAATCCTTTTATTTGCACATGGAAAAGTAGTGGTGTTTAATTGAGCAACCCAATAGAAGAAATTGCAGTTGGCTCAACAGGCCATTGTACTTCAGGATTCAATAATATGCCATGAATTGGAAAGGGCTTTTGAAAGTGACTGATGGGTAAGTGACTGATGAGGTGGAACTTTGTCAATACTACAGGGAAGAGAAGAAAATATATACCCATGGCGATTATGAGTTTGTTGGCTTGTTTTTGGTTGTTTTTTTTTTTAATAAAAGACCAGGAGGTAAGCATACACTGAAATAAGGACGTAATTTTCTGAAGTCTCTGTAAGAATCAGAAAGGTCAAGGTTTCCTTTAATTTTTGCCCTGACGTTATTGAAAGGTTCACAGAAGCTTAAGCATATTTTCAAGAGCTTTGTGACCTTTCTTGAAGCAATGCCAAATAAGCAGTAATAAAATGTTTCTTTAGAAACACCTCCCTTACTATTTTAAGATTCTGTTTTCCTCCAAGTGCCTTTTTGTTGCCACTGGTGGTGATAGCAAGAGATCCATAGCATCGGAATAAATATTACACAAGATCCTTGCAAAACAGATGCCTTTAGAAATTGTTTTCCATCCTCTCATTATCACAGAAAGCAGTCTTTCAACCATCTTCGAAATCCCTCCCAAAAACGTGCTCTGAGCTCATCTACTTGTGTCTGTGAGCCACCTGCACGTACATCTGGGTAGGAAATGTTGGTCATATCGGCCATCATTACCAATTGTTCTTCTGTTTTCCATTTCCAAGGACTTAATTTTGCACTATCTTCTCTTTCTGTTTACATTACATGCAAATATTTTGCTTGGTAATGCTAAAGCGAACAGTGACTACAGCTCCATATGATCAGTGTTGTTCCACATGGTAGCTGGAATCTATTCAATTTAGTGACCTTCACTGGTTTTTCGAGTGGGATTTCTTTTGGTCAGGCTTCCTAATTAGATTTCTGGATTAACATTAGAAATACCCTCCAGGGTGATAGCTGAGGGATTTTCAGTCCTGCCTTTTGTCTCTGACCTTGGCCACTATCAATGTGTTTGCATTTTAAACTACTGTGCTTGAATATGGGTGGGTTAACAAAGGGTCCTGGGCACTCTTAAGCAGTATTACACTATATTGAGTTGCACTATATATTATGTACACTATGTAATATAGTATTATGCTCTATTACAGTATAGACTGCTTTGCCTCATATCGTTCTGTACCGTGGCTAGATTTGACATTGCCTGTAAATGTTTAGGCAGCTGCGGGTCTAAGTTTGATAGCTGTTAAGGTTCTCAGGATACACAGAGATGAAATGGCCTTTACTGCCTCTCAATTAAAGAGAAGGAAGCGATGAATTGGCTGTGAAAACCCTGTTAGAAATCTGTTATCAGGAAGACTTTTGATGCCTCTCCAGCCTTTTTTCATTTTGAAACTTCAGGTTTTGAATGTCTTTTGTGGTGTCCTAGTGTCGCTCTTGAAGCGGCCGAATGACACACGTACACACGTATAGTGCCTCCACTAAGGGCCAAAAAGCCTTTTGTTAACACAGCGGCTTCTTTTTATACACTTCTGTCTGTTATCATTTGTGTTACATGGTCATTGGCTGCTAAGTTACTACAATAGACTCATTGGCTATTATTAACTGCAATATATTACCATTGGCTACCTATAGCATAAGTATTCAAGCATGCAGAAAAATACCAGGTGCAGAGATGTTGCTGTTTTTCTCCTTCTATTGTTTAACTTTCTTGATTCTGTTGATACTACATTTTCATGTGTAAAAACTAATAATTTTTCTTCTCACAGGCTTTTGTCACGAATAGAAGCTAACCATCTCTGAGTTAAGATCTGTGAAGCCTTCAGACTAGCTGTTGGCCTCAACATCCTAGCACTTTTTTTCTGATATGTTTAAGGAATATGTACTTGGGAAGAAAAATTCCTATTGTTACTTCAAGTATTCTGCCTTTTATGGTGGATTCAGATCTTTCTTCATTTTGTCTCACAGTCCTTTGTGTATGGAGCAATAGAGAGGGGAACCAAAATCAAACAATGTGGTAAAGGTTGAAGTATCTTTGATAGGATTATAGAATGTGTTGCAGACTGTGTCTGAACAAAACAGGATCATAGAAAAGACGACAGGTCAACTTGTTGCTTGCTGCAGAAAATTGAGAGGCAATGGAAAAATGTCTATGTATGTAAGAGAAAGCAAGGAACTCAGATTAAGAAGCTGGCAGAATCAGCAGAGAAAGAAGCCAAGAAAAACAGATGCCAGATCTAAATACCAATTCTGTAAGGACTGAATCACTTATTCAGCAGCCATACATTGACTGCCTACAATAATTGACATGGGTACAATGCTGTTGTCTGCTTGGGGAAGAGTTTTTGCATAGTCAGATTGAAATTATTCAGAGAGGTCAAAAATGGCTGTGAAATCAACTCTATTTTTTGTTCATACAGATACTATAATGATCCAGATGTCTGCCCTTCTACAAATCATTAAGCAGCTCTCTGGGCTATAAACATAGTGTTCAAAACATATTTGACAATTTAGATTACACATTGCTGTCTGATACTTTTAATGTAAGCGTGTGTCCAAATACACTTTCAAATGTATTTGCAATATCTATTATAATCATATTTTTGTCAACTTATGCTTAGTGATAAAAGATAATAGAGACTGTAAAAATATGGATTAGAATTATCCATGTTGTGTTGGTTAATCCTGTATGGTTTGGAACTTATTCAAAAAACTATCGTTGATATGACAAGGCATTTGTTCATGCTCAAAAATGTCAAAGTCTTCTCTCACTTTTGAGTTTGTTGTTAAATTTTGTAAAAGCCTAGCATGTAGGATGAAGGGACCTTGAGAGCCACCAAATTCATTTTGCTGTTCCATTCAGGACAAACTGTACAACAAATTTTCTGATAACTGTTTGTCTAATCTGTTTCTTAAAGCCTCTAATGAAAGAGACTCTCTGGTCACATTCTGTAAATCAGTGATAAGCAAAAAGAACACAGTGGAAAATGGGCTTTGAGCTATCCAAGTTCTGCGGGTAAATAATTACTTGGAGAAGCCTTCACCGTATGGTTCACACTCTTTTCATTGAACCATTCCTAGTCTTGCTGTTTATGTAGATAGATACAGTAAGAAAAGATACATTTAAAGCAGTCAATAGATACATGCTATTAAGCCATAGTACTGCACAAATTAGAAAGTAGAAATAAAAGAGTGTTGATTGTAGTGTTTCTGGATGATGGCTTTTTCAAGTAAGGTTTTTTTTTCTCTCAGAGTCTTACATACTAAATAATTTTAATAAATACCCCAATATTTTAGGTTTATTTTCTGCAAAAGCTTGTCTGTTTTTTAAGATGGAAGAGCAAATTGTTATAGCTGTTTTTCCATGCGGTGAACTTAACAGATTTTTATTAACAGTATGTTGGTATTACAGATGCTTTGGATTCCTCGACATTTAGAAGTAAGCAAGGAAGGCAACCCTGAGTTTCCATAATATATACAGTTGGATGCTGCCAGTGGAGTGTGTAGTTTTATACAGCACTGTATAAAGCAAGGCTATAGGTTATTTACTAATTTAATATTAAAGAAATATCCACTCATTCTGATCTTAGAATTCGGGAGACACTGATGGAAACAAATCTTGCCTGCCACTCCAATGCTTAATGTTGAAAGATGGGTTTGTTTTGGAACTGGTGCTGTAACACTGTTACCAAAATGAGTAAGTATTTTCAGAGTTACCATAGGGCAGTATCTTAATACCATAATAATTCTCTAACCTGGAAGAGGAAGGTAAGTATGATATCTTATAAACGAGTGGTAAATGTTTGCTCTTAAAAAAATGACCTGTTTACTGAATGTTAAGTCGTAAAAGTAAAATGTCCAATAAAATTAAGACTTCTGTCTATTATAGATTAATAATTTTTCCTTGGTGCTCTCCTTAAGTGCAAAGATAGTATACTGATCATTACACTAATTAAGCTGCTTAGTTTGTGTATATTTGAAAATTTATCCTTGCATTTTCAACTTAATATGTTGATCTCTTCTGTTTTAAACTGCTGTGAAGGTGTTGCAGAATGTTTCTAGACAGTTATGTTTCAGCTGAGATGTGAATAAAAGTCGGTGTAGGATAAAGTGATTCTGATGTATAGTTGATGAAGTACATTAGGACTGCATAAGAGAAAGAGCTAGCAAGACAGCTAGCTTGATGTGTATGTCCAGCAAGAGATTAATTCTTGACCAAGGATATATCTTCTAAATAAGCCAGGTGCAGCAGACTGCTTGCTGTTGGGAGATAAAATTATGGAAATATAACTTTTCTTTTAAAATTGAGATAAAACTATTTTTAAAATTTTACCTGCAGAATTTTTCAGTGGCCATCAAATCTTGAAAATATTTCTCTAATTTGTGCTGTCTTTATAGAGACTGACAAGTTTCTCCTCTCAGTTGCCTATCTAAAACTTATTCTAAATAATGCAGGGAACAGGATTAAAAAGAGAATTTGAATCCAAGAAAAACTGTTCACAAATGAAAGCTGATACCTGACTGGAAAAGTACCGCCAATTCTCAGTTAACAGAAGAAAAAAAGCAGAACAGAATGTTATTTCAGCTCAATTGTAAAACCCAATGCATATAGATCAGAAACTCTTAGAAACTGAGTGGTAAAAGTGGAAAAGTTTGTCAGAAGAAACAGGGGGAAGAAATATGGTCACAATAGGGGTTGTGGATAATACACACAAAATGTGGTAAATAAATAAATATCCCTTCAGAAATCAGTAGGAAAAGAAGTTAAGCTTGCAGGTTATTTAAAAGGTTTTCAGAATTCATGGATTAGTTATTTAGACTATATTACATTCATGGAGTCAAATAAATTTGAAGTTCATTTGGAGACATCAATGAGTGACAGTAGTTATAGAACCTAATATGCTTTTAAGAGCTGTAGTGGCTCCAGCCAAAGGCCAAGTTGTGTTCTGTTGCCCCCAACATCCACAAGTGAATGGCTTGAAAAAGGAAGAGCAGGACAAGGTTATAAAATGACACTTCTGTGTAATGCTAATTTCACGCTCCAGCTATTTTCACACTGAAAATCTCCTGAGTCTATGTGGCCCTATTAATTTGCAACCCACCACAAATTTCTCTTCCATAAACCATTTCAGTCTCCCAGTCAACCAACCTACATGAAATTCGTGGATCCACATTAGTTTTTACAAGGTCTTTTGCACCTACTTTTGTTTGTCTTGAAATGTGTTCCTAGTGGCTCTATTTGACACATCCTGTTTCCTGCACTGGAAAAGAAAGAGATCAATTTCTGTCCATCTTATTTTATGCCACTTGTAATTCTATTATCCTCTATCATTTCTCCTTTCATTTTTTTCTTTTCCACAAGGAAAAGTGACAAGTCATTTCATAGGTCAGTATACAGAAATCATAGAGACATTTTCTAATGAAATAAAAACATATATATAAAGTGCTAAAGTTTTCTAATGTGTGGTAAAACTTAAAGTAGAATAAATTGTATGGTGTGACTACCAATTTAGCACTCACCAAATAGAATATTGGAGAGAGGTGTGACATATTCATAGAGATTTAGCCAGATCAATATACTTCTGTTGATTTTATTGGTTGTATGTAGAGTTTGAAGTGATAATTTCTGTTCCTTTACCATGCAGAATTGAGCAAGTGATGAAGACTGCTTTCTCTTTATCTCTGTTTTCCTTTGGTGTTACATAGTTTAACCAGTGCCACAGAACAGGGTTAAGTACAGAGGCAGTTGATTGTTGAGCTAATCAAATTTCTCATCAGATAAACTGGAATATTTTGTGTTTAATATTCCTGCTCTTCTAAACCATTTGCAATAGGTTTGTTGTTATCAGAATTTTCCTTATTTTCTGCTTTTTGTCTCTTCACTGCAGACCAGTGGTTTTTTCCTGTTTTACACAGTCTCAACTCCTTCTTTTCATACATTTTCACCCTTGTTGGTCTGAGGCTGTTTTAGTGATTTCCCCCTATGCTATTTAAGACCATCATTATCACTGATCAGAATGACTCTGAATAAAAGCTGAACCTCCTGTTATAGCAGTATGGGAGGCAATTTACAATGCCTGCCATTTGTCACTACAAAATCAGCTTTAGAACAAATTCTAAGAGAAGAATTTGACACTGAAAAGCCTCCTACCAGCTAAAAAATTTTCTCTTATCACTACCGAAGGCCCTTAGCTAGCTGAGGGAAAACTGTGCCACAAGTAGTCATTCAAAGACATGAGAATTTGTGTTTCAAGACCAAATTCTAAATGTATTAGTTTCCTATTTCTTCTGCATGTCCTTTCTTGACTAGAGATATTTTTGCGGTTTAGTAACTATTATTTTAAAGACTAGAAACATAATTGTTCTTTCTCATATATTTCCTCTTCTCATGAAATCTAATGAAGGGATTGTTTTATATTGACAATATTCCCTCATTGATAAAAACCTCCATCCTCTATGTGGCTCTGGAGCTCCCTGCTCACCAAATCTTAGTCCTTGAAACGCTTCTTTGATACTGCTACTCTCCCATTTTAAAAAGAGGTGTTCAAAGAAAAATAGTCTTAATTTCTCTCTCTGACCTGGCACTGTCTGCCTTCTGACCCCAGCTCCAGATGCAAAGAACCTTACTCATTTCCATCTGGGGACAAATATTTCTAGTCAAGAGACACATCAAATCTTCTTCTTCCCTTTTCCTTTTCTTCCTTCCTACAAGCGACATAAAGAACTGCAATGAAAAATAAAAGCATGAATAAATAAGCATTCAGAGGATCCAGCAACAAATCACCCAGAAGCAAAGCAATACAGAGAAGGAAGCTGAAAAGAACCATCACGTTTATCAGCAGGCAGTGATCAGGGAAAAAAAATAACTTGTTTGAGGTAGTCACCCATGGCGAGTACACGGCAAGGACATCTGGATACACATTGTTAGTTTGCTTCTGTGATTGTTCCTTATGAAGGCTGTTTCACAGATGACCAGTTTGTTAACTAACCTTCATTATAGACCTTCTGGTATTTAACCTTGTATATTTTAACACCAGCAACTCTCTTGAGAAATTACAGAGATGTCGTAGCAGGATGAAAAGAACTATTTTTTTTCTCCCCAGGTTGTTGTAACTGAATGTAAGGAAACAAGAACCCGGAACCTGAGACATCTTCTCTTTGTGTGGTCTAGAGCTGAGTGGTCTAAAATTCTGATATTGATGAAGGAGGAGGTTGCCTATTTTGTTGCTGACAGAATGGGAATTAGATCAAACTGAGATTGGATTTGAATGCAAATTCCTGGACTGCTTAAACAATTCCTACATTTTTCTGGAATGAAGCAGGAAGGGAGACATAGCTTATGAAGTGTCTTATACATGCCTTTGAGTCACTTTTCTCTGAGATCCAACAATCCACTCAAGAATCTTAGAAACAACCAGAAAGGATTTGTTGAAATTAAAGTCAGACATGTCATCCTATGTATTCTGAAACTAAGAATATGTGAGAAGACTTAATTTTTTTCTTTTCTTTTTTTACTGTTCTTTTCCAGAAAA
The DNA here is from genome assembly GCA_013397055.1 of Pachycephala philippinensis. Taxonomy (NCBI): domain Eukaryota; kingdom Metazoa; phylum Chordata; class Aves; order Passeriformes; genus Pachycephala; species Pachycephala philippinensis. Next base: position 193,419 of record VWZT01014721.1, read on the forward strand.
AGGAAAGTTATGATGGGTTGGTCCCAGCTGGTAGCCAATCTCACACTTGGCTACTCTCTAACTCCCCCTCCTCAGTATGACAGGGGAAGAAGAGAAAAAACAGAAATGAGAAACATTTCAGATCAATATGGAGTCAGGAAGATCACTTATTATCATTGTCAGTGAAACAGACTTTATTTGTGATGAATAAATTTATTATCAATGAGAATAAATATGGAATTACTTATTTGGGTATTGGAAGGAAAAGGACAATAAAGCATTTACATACTTAGAGAAAACAGCTTTCCTCCCCTTTTCTCCATACTCAACTTCACCCCAAATTCCTCCTTCCTCCTTGTTATTGCCACAAGTTACACTCCGTCCCTACAGTGAGGCAATGCACCATGGATTAGGCTGGGGAACGTGTGTGTGTGTATGTGAGAGTTACAGTCAGTCCATTCCTTACTTTTCACTTTTTTTCTCTGCTCTGGTGTAGGTTCTCTGTACCACTGCAGAAGAGAAAAGTGCCTGAGTTTGGATAGAGTTAGCTTGATTTTTTTTTTTTTTTTTTTTAAGTGAATATGTCTTACAGTATGTGAATACTTAGAATTCCAGCCTGGTACTTCTGCGATAAAAATCAACAGGATGTGGCTCATACAGGAACCAGCTATTTTTAGGTAAAACTCCTGAAGCGGGATATAATTTTAAGTCTTCTCTGCATTTTTATTTCTGAAGCTGCTTGCCAGGCTTGAATGATACATGATTAATAATTGAGCACATCATATTTATACATTCCTTTACAATAGATGCATGAGAAGATTAAGGGGGCAGGGGAGGAAAAGGCAAAAATATGTTTCTATGGTAGATCCTGCCAGAAAGACACGAGCCAGAAGTGACGGTGATTTTTATACCTATCTATATGTGTTTAATTTTTATCTATTACTTTCTACACTCCTTCATTTTCATACATGTCCCATTCCCTCTTGCTCAAATGGATCAGTAGAAAGATTGTCATAGCTGCATTAGGATTAAGGCTAGACTGGTTATTTCTCCTAAAATATGTGCTGTTTCATGAGGATAGAAGTCAGTTTAAAAATCAATACAAGGTATGTTTCTCCTAAGTAGGGTTCTATGTAGTCAGCAGAATGGCCAAAAATCTTAGGCTAAGTTGACACTTTTTCTTGGCATGTGACAATTATATGCTTGTACTTCCAACCAGAGCAAAATAATATTGTCAATCAACTTCATTACAACATCTTATAAATTTAAAAAAAAAAGTTTCAGTTACTCTGCCTTAAAGTGCTAGTGCTAATGCTCTACTCGTGATACATTGAAGTAATTACCACATCTACCTTTCTTCCCACTAAGAATTGCTGGCAGTCAATTGATCATAAACCACCAAAGTCTTCCTTTTGAAGCTTAAAAACTTCTGCAGAGAAGGCTGTGAAAAAACATGTTGTTTTTCACAGTTCTATTCAAAAGGAAATAGGAGTTATAGTGTGAAAATTTTGAAAATTTTGAAACAAGACTTTGTTGGAAGGGAAGTTTAAAAAGGCATAGTACAGCATTACACTCTTAGCAATTGCCATGGTCCTTTCTGTGTTCCCAGTCAGAAAAATCTCTGAAATCTCTGCAGTGTCCAATTTTGCAGAGTATAATGGGGTCCACCTTATTCAGTATCTAGTGTTCAGTGGTAGCCATATCTATATGCTTCTCAGAGATAAGCAGAACTATTCTCCTGGAATACTTTGCACATGCAATTATATGTCTAAGGGCTATTTAATCGTCACCAGCAGTAGGTGTTTGTTGTCTTCAGTTTTGAAACATGAAGATTCATATTCACAGAATCATAGAATAATTTAGTTTAGAAAGGACCTTTAAGATCATCGAGCCCAGCTATTAATTTAACAAGTCAAATCCACTACTAAATCATATCCCTAAATGACAAATCTAAATATCTTTTAAATACCTCTAGGGATGGTGACTCAACCATTTCTCTGTGCAGCCTGTTTCAGTGTTTGACAACCCTTTTGGTGAGATAGTTTTTCCTTATATCCAAACTAAGGTCTTCCAGCACAAATTGAGGTAATTTCCTCTCATCTTGGTTCTTGTTGCTTGGTAGAAGAGACTGACCCCCACCTTACTGCAGCCTCCTTTCAGGTACTTGTAGAGAGCAATCAGGTCCTTCCTAAGCCTCCTTCTCTCCAGGCTAAACAACCCCAACTCCTTCAGCCACTCCTCATCAGACTTGTGCTCCAGATCCTTCACCAGCTTGCTGGCCCTTCCCTGGACATGTTCCAGCACCTCAATATCTTTCTTGTAGTGAGGGGACCAAAACTAACCAGAGAGATTTGAGGCACGGCCTCACCAGTGCCAAGTACAGAGGGAGGAACAGTTCCCCAGTCCTGCTTTCTACAGAATCACACAAGCCTTTTAAAAAACTCTTCTACTGGATCTGTAGGTTTTGTTATTAAGTGTCCAGTTTCAGTTAGAATTTTACTATTTATCTTTAGTGCCCATATAGTTCTTGGGATACAGTGATTTCAGCCATCACAGCTTCATTTTGAGTTAAGAGCTTTATCTCACTGCCACATTCTGGTATCAGTGTTGTCAGGAATAATGAGTCTAAACCTGCAGGTTGTTTTCTTCAGCAGCATACAACACAAACATATGTCATGTCATTTTATTACTTTCAGAGTTTATTATGTAGCTTGTTTCATATATGTCATAATATATTTTCTGCTTGTTTACCCATTAACCACTAAAATGGTGTTTTCATTGATTCTGACACATTGAGCACATTCGTCTTTCTCCGGAATACCTACAGTTAGTACAGAAACAAATTATTCCAGTATTAGGAACTTTGTGTGCTGGTTTATTAGGAGATCTTGTGTCAGCTTCCTAAATGGTGTTCCTTTGAAATTCCCCCTGATGGCTGAGGGTTTTGTTTTTTTTTTTTTTTTTTTTTGTTTTGTTTTTGTTTTTTTTTTTTTTTTTTTTTTTTTGGGTTTTTTTTTTGTTTTTTTTTTTTTTTTTTGGAGAGCCAGAGATAGCTGTGATTGTTTTAAAACATTTCTGCCACTCCACTTGTTTGCTACCATCTTACAGATAGGAAGTCAGAGCCTTCAAAGATGACTTGGTGAAACAGATTGTTCAAGTGCTTCTCATCCACTTCAGCAATGTCGTACAGTTTAATATCTTAAATTGTTGAAACAGAATACGGACTACAAATAGAGCAATCCACAAGAAAGTGAGGACAAATAGGATATTTTAGAATTTTGCAATAGGAATGTTTCCAGTAAATCCTCCTTTTTGCCATATGTGATGGCAAATCTTTCTGAACAGTGCCTCAAATATAACTCGTTTATAACAAACTCATCTTACAGTATAATATTACATCTTTCTTTTCCTAAGGAAAACCTGATTTTATTTGTCCAGTGAATATGCTTGAAGGCCCACATACTTCCATACAACTGCCGTGGTGTTTTTCCGTGTTACATATTTCCAAGGACTACCAAAAGCCTAGTCTGATGAAAAAAAACCTGTGGCTAATAAGAAAAAAAATCACTGTATATTCCCAGAACAGAATTGACATTATTGCTGACAACTACTGATCAGTAGGAAAAGTGTGAAGAAAACACAAGTCTTCCATCTGCTTCATCCATCTGCTGAGAAAAGGAGCTGCGTTACCACTAGCAGGTCTGTCTCTATAATTGTGTGTTCTGTGTACATTTTCATGACAAATGGCTTAAATACCTATATTGTTTATCTTTATACTTAACTGTATTAAATAGCATTTAATTTTGCAAGCAGCTCTGTTTGCTATTTTTTGAAACAAAATGCCTAATAGAGCATAATTCCCAGATTTCTCCTTAAATTTCCTGACTATAAATCAGTGACTCTTTTAAGTGCCTAATAAAAGAGTTTGGTTTAATATTAGATATACTTGATAATTCATATTGAATATTTTTTGTCTGAGGATTTTGGCACAATGTGTCATTTGGCTTCTTTCTATTTGCTTATATTCTATTTCAATTTTGACATAGCTTTCAAAATTGAAAGAAATAAAGTTGGGATGTAAACTTCAGGTCAAATAGTATTCTCCAAGTCCATCTGTGGAGGTTATTGTTGAGGACAGCAGTTTTGTTGGACGTCTATATTGGCAGTGTCAATCACAAACACAGAGAGTAAGGGAGACCCCTGAGGAATTTTGTTCAATATTCATTATTTTGCAATATTCTATATTTTATTTGTCCTATGGGTTGGGAGCTTTAGAAAGGAAACAACTTTTCTAGTTACACAAATCCTGTCCAGAGGCGGGAGCAGCCTCTATCTAGCAGCTCCAGGCATTAATATTTCTAGAATCCCGACAACGCCAGATATTCTGCCCCTGTGCCCAGTTCTCATGTATACTCAGTAGCTCCTGTGGTTTGCACACGAATGACAGCAGAGTTGCATTCATTATTTCTGCTGCTGCATATACATCATAAGTTCTTCAAAATGTACTCCCTTGCTGCGTCCAAGAAGTATACCGGAAAGGTTAAAGCTAAAATTCAGATCACTATCACCCGAATCACTCCAAGAGCTTTCTTCTGGTCACCTCCTTTCCTCAGCATTTTCATTCCTGCCTAGAAGGAAGTCCAGATGAAGAGGGGTTTTGTTTTTGTTTTCTGGGGTTTTTTTCCCATTAGTGCAAGTAGTTCTGACACATAAAAAGCTTTAGAATACTACTGGGAGACTTTTTAAGCCTGTTCTGTTCTCTTGAATGCTGAGAACTATTTAGAAATAAAACCCCAAGAAACTACCTACAATGCTTATGAATTATGTAAACATTGCCTTACTTTTTAAAATAAAGTTAACTAAGTGATACAAAAAGATTTTTCTGTTAAAAATAGTAAAAAAAAAATAAATAAAAAAGGTGTAAGTATAGAAAATTATTACTCTGTACTATATATTCATCTCCTGAATGCCCTCATGATTAATAATCATACGTAGGACAGAGATGGTGAAAAGGAGACAGCTGAGTCTCTTTGTGGTTACCACTGTGCAGTCGCAAAAGGTGGACAAAACCCTTCCCTGTTTGAAGTCCTAACTGCAAGACCTTCTTTCATATCTGTGGGGAGAGTAATAGTTTTGGAAGAAAAAGCTTTGCATTTTGCTAAAGAAATTGCATTCAATTTCATTATGTTTCACCTTGTTGCAAAGTTGAACTATCAATCTCATTTTTTATAGCAGTGATTTGTTTTGTTAGTCCCTGTGAAGGTTCTTCGTTGTTGGCTGTTGTAGGGAAACAGAAAGAGTCACACCTCCGTTTTCTCTCTTACACAGGATTTCGATTAGTAGGTGAACAACCAGGAACCACTTTCCCCTGTCTTTTTTTCAGTGCTTAGCCCCACTGAGCAGATTAAATATATGAACAAAAAGAATATATCTTGTGCCAGAATCACCAAAGAAAAAGACATTAAGGTGGTTTAGTAAACATGTTGACATTTATTTTTAATAAAGTGTGGATTCCTCCTTTTCTATTATGATGAAAAAACAACATTTTGAAAACCTGAACCAGTGCTGGTTAACATCCAAAAACTAAAGTGTATTGTAGATGATCAGAAAGATAGGAACCTATTTTTTTCATAAATATGGTTTCCAGTAGTTTAAAGGGTCTTCTAAATCATTTGGTATTTGAGACAATCAGCAGCAATGAACATAGTCTTCTATCAGAAGTAGCAAAAGAAGTTATTATTTCCTTCCTTCTCAATTTTATATATAAGGATAATATATATAATATATATAACTTTTCTTAAAAATCTAAACCCCATATAATTTAAAAGGTTATAGTTATACAAGTCATTTTAATAAGGAATTTGCTTCTTCAAAGATTTAAATGAAATGGTTTATTTTAAGCAGCTGGTTGTCAGACACAATCTTCTCTCTTGTTTTTCAAGTTCATGGCATATAAAAACAAGAAAGGAATTAACAGTCTATTATGTGTGTTTTGGCTTCCTTATGAGCTGTCAGTCAGTNAAAATATTTTGAGGCGATAGGACAATGTAAACAGTGAGAGTTTAGATTGCTACTAAATGAAAATATTGTTTTTTTCCCCCTAGATTTTTCTTAACAAAGGTGACATTATTTTATCCCGTCACCTTGTAAGGAGTAGTAAGATACATATTATTGTTTTAGATTGAAATGTTGGCAAAAAGAGAACAGCAAAAAAAGGAGAAATTAAATAAGATTGCAATTAAATTTGACTCTCAAGAAAGCACACTTTGGTTTCTTTGCATGTATCTCCACCAATTGATTGTAATTCATTGTTACAGACAAATTTTTCTTCTTGTATTGTTTGGATGAATAGCACTAGAAAAATTATGTATAATCTTTCAACTATGTTAATGTATGTGCAAACTTTATGACTGTGAAATCAAATAAATCAATATTTAGGAAGCTCAGAACAAAAGACTGAAGGCATTTATGGTGAGTTGCATTAATCAATTTACTGTGTGCTTATCATTGTTTAGTTGAGCTAATCATGGAAGATTAACCTTTAAAAATTTATATTACAAAGTATGATGATCCCATTCTTAGTTCCTAATGCTTTTAGCTCTACAAACAACATTTGACATTTACCAATAGTAATATCATGGACAAATGTTCTCATACCCTGCAAATGACAAAGGTTTGAATTGTTTTCTTTCCTCTCTCTCGTTTTTTTTTTTTTTTTTCCTTTTCTTGAGGAAGGAATTGAAGATTGACAGCAGTGCTGGTTTTGGTTTTTTTGGGGAGGGGTTTTTTGGTTGCTTTTTTTTTTAATGATGACTCGAATGATGACATCACTTGAGATCATTAGAAGTTAAGATCATTAGAAATTAAAGATCACTAGAAGTTAAATGTTTAACACTGAAAAATATTCAGCAAGCATTCAGATTTTTGCACTGGTCACTGCTTCCTCATTTTATTTGAATGAAGCAGAAGTACTTTAAAGAATAAATGTGAAAAAACTGTTTCTAGGGTATGTTCTGATCTTGAATCACAGTAGCACTGAATTACATGAAAAAGTATGAACTTCCAAACAGTCTTATTGCTTTTGCCATGGTGTCTCATGTTTATACCTACTTCTGATCTTTGCCTTCAGGTAGTGCTGCAATATAAATATTCAATATTGAGAATGAAAAAGAAATAACAATTACTTCTGATAGATTCAGTGTTTACCATTCGAATTTTCTAGTAACTTTCTTAATAGGAAATCTGAGGAACTGTCAATCTTAAATTGGTCTGCCAAGCTTTTTTAAATCCATGGTCTGAGCCCTCCTCATGCTCCACAAATTCCTTTGCAAAGTCTACCAAATACAATTAAGAAAGAGAAGTTCAAACATGTTATGCAGCCACTTCTATGCATGAAGTTCCACAGCTTAAAAGAATATTGGTAACCCATTAAAAAGGAGAATTTTTGAGACAGGCTCTGTAGCAGTGCTAGTCCCTGACAATAGTACCAAAGTGCCACAGATCTTTTTTCCATGTACTACAAAGGCTGTCATTGGCATCTCATGGGGCTGGAACATGTTTCTTTTAGCCTGATGATACATCAGATCTCAAAGTGTGTGAGTATAGTTGGCACATACCTTGAAATAAAAAAGAGTTTCATACTCACCCATGCTTATTCTTCTATGAAAAACAAAACCTGTTGGAACGATCTGAAGAAAGTCACATATGCAATGAGGCTTTGGGGAAACAAATTGAGAAGCATGAGTCATGTAAAAGACCACCTCAAAACTGGACTCTTTTTGTAGAAAGGTTAAGGACATTGAGTTGAGAGAGGTTACTACTGCTAGATGCAAACTGCCCTTCTAGACACCCAACTCAACAGGGAGCTTTTCAGGATTTAATTAAGCCACTTTTTTTTTAATCTATTTGTGTTAAATCCAAACTAGAACTGCACATGGCAGAAAATGGTAGTAGCTCCATACCTACGCCAAATATTACTCATAACAAAATTCTTAGAAAAAAGGGGGGGTACTGTATCTTAACTTCCATTTTGAGAAACTCTAGGAGCTCCAGGCAGATTCTCAATTTGAAGAACAGGTATTAAGACCCAGTATAGAATTTAGAAATGCAATACTTGCTCCTGTTAGGAGATGTTGCTGCTGCATCCACACAGATTGGCAGAAACTAAAGCTGTGCTCTAGATCTGCAACCAGAAGGGCTGGATTAGCCTCATCTGAAGAATTTTGGTATGTTGTCCTGAGAGGGGAAGGAGGACAATTTCTGTGTCCCCTAAGCATCTCATGGAAAATTTAAAGGCTTTTCAAAAGTCCTGCAGATTTCTTTTGTCCCTTTTTTGCTGACACAGTTGAACAACAGCAGATCACAATATGGTAATATCTTGTGGCTTGCATCACACTAATCCAAGTGGTCTAGAATTCTGCTTTTAATTTCAGCTCGTTCTTTAATCTGAATTCCTAGTACATGGTGATTTATATCCAAGCAGCTAACAGCATAAAGCAAAACACAGTATCAGTTCAACACAGTAACAATTTTAGCAACGTGAGGCTAAACTGCTCTGTCAAATGCCACATGTCATGATGGGTAGTCTCGATGACTGTGCATACATGGAATATTCATACAAGATATATGGATACAGTAAACAAATGAAACACATGTGACATTAAGCATTTGGTTCCAGTTAAGACCAATGGAAACTGAAGTTTCCAAGCTCTCCAAGGCAGGAGATTCTCACATCATCCAGTCATAGATAACAATTTCACAGGGAAAATGTAGATTTTTCTCCAGAGCTCTCAAAGTTTGGTTCCACAGGTGTTTTCAGAAAGTGAGACTTAAAAAAAGTTCTGACCCTTGACTCTTTTTTTTTTTCCTCTTTGTGTCCTCTCTGATCCACAATATTAGGTTTGATTCAGAACATTTTAATGGGGGCAGTTTTTAATTTCTTTGACAGTAGGCTGATAAACTGTTATAACTGTGGAGAAAAACTTTCTCAATACACAACATTCCAAGTGGGTCTTAAATTTTATGTTGAAATAAAATAAATTTTGACCTTTTTCTCCTGATGGTTACTCCTGATTTGTTTGTATAACACCAAACTTCTGCCCTCTTTATTCCTGCTAAGACTTTTCGAAAACCAAAGACTGATTATTTCCAGTCAAGCTTATACACCAAAATGTATGGGAAATTAGATCTGCCCAAATATGTTATCTTCTTCCGAAGCATTAGGTTTACTAAATGTTGATTCTATGCCTTTATTTGTTCTTTATCCTTTGAAAGTAATGGGGGAAGACATCAGACTTATGAGCATTTTGAAATAAAATGTTAGGCCTGTAGACCACAGACTGGTGAGATATTAAATATACTTTTTAAATTTCTTCTGCAGTACTTGCAAAGTGAGGAGAAATCACACAGCTGACCACATTGCAGCTACTTAATGCTGCTATAAATAGATCATAATAAGCATGTGGTGTATGTGATTGTCTGTGCTGATAAATGAAAGGGTGTGAATTTTTCAGCATCAGTGGAAAGACGGGGAAAAGAAAAAAACCTTCCTGACTGCAGCTGCAAATGGCAGCAATTTTGCCTTCCTGCATTAATGAATGTAATTCATGTAATGCATATTACATCATTCAACAGCAAAATTCTCACATTCAGTTCACAGACAAAAAGTATTTTAATTAAGAATATCAATGAGTAATGACAATCCACTTCCAGAAAAAGCAAAGAAAGACACTTCTTTGGCCATGTAGAAGGAGCTGTGATGCAAATATATTTTATCAGTGTAATAAATTCACTTTCCTAAAACTCTTTACCAAAAGAACATCCTTAAAGACATGTTCTGGTTTATTTGTCTGTTTTCTGTTTCTAACCTTCCTTTATGTGCAGTATTTGACTGCAAACTGTCATTTTACAGTCTCTAGTGATTGAATCACTTCATCTTCTATAAACATCACAAGTTCAAAGAGCTTTCAGCATCTGAACTCCAACACAACATACAAACTAAAATAATTCATTGTCTAGAGACCATAACAAATTTTAATGTGCATTTACAGAGTAAACAGAGGGCTGAAGGGGGTCAAACCAGTCAAAGTGAAGATATGCATTACAAAATCCACACATTACTGAATTACAAACTAAAAAGTGATGTTTTGTCAAAAAAGGAAATAAAGGTGTTTCTTGGTGGCACGACATATAGATAATATTAAAAACTGCTTGCATGAGGACCAAAGTATGTCTACTCTGAAGTTATATCACACAGACTGTAAGCAATTTACAGAATTTAAGTTAGTTTTGCATATACAGGAGTTGCAAAATTAGAGAAAACACACTGAAATATAGAACGCACACACACAAAAAAAAGGATGTATATATATAAACCTCCACACAGTCATCAGGGGTTGGCCTAAATTGGTACTTGCCACCATTGAACAAGAAACAAACAGAAAGACAGGAAAAAACCTCACAGGGAAAAAAAATAATATATTAAAAAGCAAAAAGAAAAAAAAAATCTCGAAAGAAAAATATCCTCATATGTTTTTCAGAAACAACATCCCCTAGTCTGCTGAGCTGCTTTGTAGAATATATTTTCTCCTCCCTATTCCTCATGCAAAAACAAAAGAAAAAAAGAAAAAAAAAGGCTTTTTGATAAAGCTTGTGTGTATTTTGTTTATGTTAAATCACTATGGTTTGTTTCATTATTTGGCCTCTTTTTGCTTCCAGGCTGGAACGGTTCTTTCAGCGTAGGAAACCAAATGTCATCCATGGTTAATTCTGTAATACTGAGGACTCGCAGGCCAACCCCTGAGAAGTCAAGGATGAGGCTTCTCCTTGCCGAAATAAAAGGAAACTAGGTCTTGCTGTTACAAAACATTTGATTACATCATACCAGTTCTCTTCAAATAAAATATCAGTGATAGGCCAAAGAAAATAAGATATATCAAGAAAACATGTGGTATCCTCTTCTTTTTTATAATATTTATTTTATTTTATTTTATTTTATTTATTTAGTAATTTTGTTTGTACTTCCTGAAGAAGGTGCTCCTTGTGTAGAGATTTAGAGTACATTGGGTGCAGAGTGGTGGTTGGAGGTTAGGGTCAACTTTGCTGTCCGCTCCGTGGATTTTACAGGCGATTTGCTCTTTGCTTTAAGAAGAGAAAGTGATATTGGAAAAAGTCAGCACTTTTAGATTAAAGCAAAGCACCCTTCACAAAGCCACAAACAAGAAGCAGGACAGAAAGTCCATGGCTTGTAGCTATCCTCGCACCTGCGGAAGAAGTTATAAGATATTCGCTCATCTTGCAGATTTCCAATGCTCCTTATAAGGCTGTTTTAAACATATACATTTATTTATTTAATTAGCTCGCCAGGTTGGCTCTGGTGCCCATGAATGTCTTGGCATGCACTGCAAATAACAACACATACAAAGTATTTCAGTCCCAGGGACGTTTTTTTGTTTTGCTTTGCTTTTTTTTTTTCTTGTCTGTCTTTTTAAACAATATTACCCAGTGAAACCATAAACCAAGAGGAACAAAGCCAAACACCTTCCTCCTCAGAGTGTTCTTTACAAAACCATTTCCAGCATCACATCATTGACTGCTAACAAAAAAAGTCATCTGGTGGCTAAAGAGTGTTTTCTTGTAAATCAGAGGAGATACAGGAGAATGGCTGTGCTATTTACAAGGGGGAAACAGATTGCGAAGAGGTTTGGACTATTTATTTTTGAGAAAATGTATTTCCCCAATCTTTTTTTTTTCTTTTTAAAAAGCTATGAAAACAAATAATTATTTCTAAACCCATGACTTTATATTTAGCATGCTAGCAGAATAAAACCATTTGGGGCTAAACTAATTGAACAGAAATGTTCATACACCAAGGACATCAGTATTTAGATGTCTTACATGCCAAGTCTCAGTGCTTGGTAACTCCCTATATCACCTAGAATTACATTCAGAATTTGAAACTAATTACTTGAGGTCAAAACTATAAATGTAATTTGGTAGCATTATAAGTAGAGGTTCAGATTATAACAGGTAGATGCATGATTAATAGATTTTATATCTGTGTTGTATATTTGAAAAGGATAAATATTATCAATGGTTAGAGCCATCAGTCCTGTAACAAGGTAACAATGGTGTTATAAGCAGTCCATGATAATGCTGGACTTGTAATAAATGTTTTGTTTTTTTTTTTTAATCTATTAATCATGCATAAGATATTTTTGTAAAGAACTTAATATTAAACTGAATGATGGATTTCACTGCAGCCCCAAAAAGCACATTTATCTTATCATAAAGAATATACACAATGAAAGCAAAAAGAACTCCAGGCAAGTGCTCGTTTTTTAAAATTTTCAGATGTAACACCATTCTCTGTATCTGATAACTGTAAGTGCAGCAAGAAGTATTTCTGTTCCTGTCTTTAATAATTTTTTTCCCTCTTGAAATGGGGATTAATCTAAATCCCAGATTTTAGATAAACACTGCTTACTGTGGTAAATACATGGTGTGAGACGTCATATATACAGTGGTTGCCATAAAACACTCTTAGTCCTCAGTCACATACACAAGACCTTCTAAGCAATAGTGATATTTCAATTATACATGTGTGAACTGAATCGCTAAATGAATATTAACTTTTACATGAAAACTTGTCGCAAAGACATTACTAACATTTTTCCAAGAGAAGTCCAAGGGAACTCTGAGCTTAGTTTCTACTGAAAGAAGACAGGAGTGGGAAGCCTGCTTTTCTCTTGCATGTCTGATAATGTTACTTGTACTACACTGCTGTAGTTTGGTGTGCTTCCCAGGACACTTATTCTGTATTACAAACAAGCAAACACACAAGCAAATTTGCTGCAACTTTTTCCTGTGGATTGTTCTCACACAGATAGTATTTACAATCTTGAACCCAAGAGTTCAATTTCTGGATTTGGTTTTACTGTAGCATGACTTTGTTCTCTCTCTGTGTAAAATTTGTCATTTGACAGATTTTTATGAAGGCTTTTCTTTCCCTAATGAGGTTAGCAAAAATTAGTTAGAATCTTTCTTAGTGTTAGATCATTTCCTGGTGTATTGAATTATTTTCACTTGTTTTATTTCATTTAAAAGTTTTTCTTTTTGATTGAACCAAGGAAATACGTCTCACTACAACTCTAAAGAGGTCTTTGGAGATACACTTCATCTGCACAAAATATGTATAATGCAACTTGCAAGAATCTCATGATTGGATGTTAAAAGAGTTTTTATAACAATTAATGATGTTACAATTTGAGAATTTTAAAGCTGTAATGTGCAGAACAGAAAAAGTATGACATAAAATAAGTTTAACTTAAAATATGTCACAGTGGGAAAAGTAGCACCGTATTAGCAGACCAAATATTCTCTGATTTTTGTTTTCATTTTGCTTTTTTCAATAAAACAATCTGTAGATCCCCAAACTAGTGGGTAATTTATAATGCATAAACATAACCTTTTTATTTATAATGTTCTGTTTTTGCATAAATCATGACTTCCCTCCAATTCACTTCATATGTTCTGCATGCATGTTCTTCTCTAAACAGCAAGTTTGTTTATCTTCCAGGGGATTTAGGTTAGAGTACATGCAGTAACTGCAAGCTAAAGCAATTCTGAACATACTGGAAAAAACTAGGGGAAATAACAGCTAAAACAATTTCAGTTTCTATTTGAAGAAAGAGGCTATTAGGATTGTTGGAAAAAACTGTAATAGATGGTGCCCTCTGCAAGGTTTTGGGAACTGGTTAGTAGATCTTAATCTGGTTTAATAGTTTCCAAAATGCTGTCTAATCAAAACAGAGATATTTTCGGTAATATATCAGCCCACATGAAATTGACTTGCAATACAGAGTGACATATATGGCTATTAGGTGTGCTCTCATCTTATCAGTGATGCTTTATGAAAATAAATTGAAGTTTAACTATACTCAGGGTTCATTTTTTTTTCTAGAGTTGTGAAAAAGAATTGTATTTTTTCTTTCATGAACCCAAGTATTTGTATAGATTTTGGGAGAGTGAAAGCTGCAAAGGTAGAATAAGAAAATAGCAAAACTGAAAGCAGCATTTTCAGATTTTTTTCCTATTTCTGTTCTTTCATTTTGGTCATATTTTATTATTTTGTTTTTCATCTTGAAAAAAAATAAGTGACAAAAACTATTCATAAATTTCCATTTTGACTTAGAATCTGGAAGTCATAGGGTGCATAAATCAGAGACTCGATTCCACCATATCCAAATTCAGACTTTCCATACAGGTGTGTTTTTAGTGTACCATTATGACTAGGATTTGAATAATATCACCTGAACCGTGAGCAAAGCAATATAGGTTAAAACCTGTCTATCTGGCTGTCGATCTGATAAATTGATTACTCATTATCCCACCATTTCAAGCATTATTTTCTAATTAACATAATGAGAGCTCAAAGAAATTTTATTGCAGGTCAACAACACCGGGTAAAGCTCGACTGCAACTATGTAATCCTCAAACACAGTCACTCGAAAGAAGAACTGTAGTATAATGTATGCATATATTATTTCTACATTATTAGTTAAACTCCACTTGATGTGTGGGTCAGACATTCTCGGAGTTTCACCTGTAAGCCACTGGGATCCAGTTAAATTTTTCTTGTGTCATGTAACTCCCCATTAGTTGACTTTCATTTCCTGCCACTAACATATATCCAAAAGGGCAAATGTTCCTGAAATACTTAGCCTTCTCCTGTAAACAAATGCTGTATTGTCAAAGGCATGTGATTATAAGTTTTTGTGGAACAGCATGGAAGATTAGTTCATGCCATTGAAGTGTCTGAAACTGTGTTTTATTCAAATTTATGGTTTACTTAAATGTTAGGAACACAAAGTAAAAATGATAAATAAATATGACCCCAGTGTTTAAAATAAAAAAAAAAAAAGTCTCTGTCACAAATGCTTGTATTTCATGGCTCATAGTGTATGGACCCCACAGCTAAACATCAATTTTTTCTGTTAATGAAATTACTTTTAGAGCATCTAAGTATAAAATAAAGCCATCAGAAGTTATAAATTATTAGTAAAATGCAACTGGTCAAAAAGAGAGTTACTCACTGCATGCCTGAATGACTATGATCGCTTGCCTTCACTAAGATATTGATCAGACAAAATTTGTGTCTGATACATGGGATTTGGGGATGCAAGCAGGGATGGTTGAGTAATTTTGCCCATTTATTTTTCACAGCTGGATGAAACACTGAACTGTAAACTAAGCAGCTGCCTCAGGAACTACAATTTTAGCATCTTCTATTTGTAAGAATACCTTACATGGTAAATTACCCTGGGTCTCAAACAGTTTACATCTGCCAGAATTGAAGTTTAGCAAGTTTGGCATTCCTTGTGCTTTCTAAGGTTTAGGATATCTCTGGGATGTAATAGCTTCCAGCATTCTGAGCCTCAGTACCTGTCAGAGCCTCTGAAAACTGTCTCCTTACAGTTATGTGTACAATGCACAGTGTATTCTCATACAAATAACAGAAGGAATCTGAAAATTCAACAGCATTTCTTTAGTATTTTACTGAATATATAAGTTTAGTTAGGATATCGTTGGGTTTCTTTTAAGTAGTAGCTCACTGATCACAGGAAAGACTAATGCCTTAGTAGAGTCCTGGTTTTGTGCTGACCAGTACAGGACAAATACAGCCAGTCACACAAAACTTCATCCCAGATTCTCTGTATGTATTACATTAGGCAAAAACATCAATACATATATTTCAGAGACATATATTTGGGCTGTGCTGGGTACGAGTTAATTTGGTTGTTCTACTGATTTCTGAAATCACAGAGGTGTTGAAACCTTAGAAGTTTCATTTTTCAGGAATTTGTGCTAAGGCTTTCCATCTTTAAGTGCCTGGCCTGCTGTTTTGCAACTCTTAGCTTTGCTTTATATTGTTAGATTTGAAATACTCTTCTTGTCAGCCCCAGCTGAACCACAGTTGAAACCTCATGAAATCATAATTTTGCATTATTTCCATGTAAAGTAAGTAAAAGTTCATGTGATACCTGCCTTAATTTTACTGGGGACATAAATGAACCATAAGATTACTTGGAGGATATTTGCAGTTTTTATATCCATAAAGATAGGTAAAACCAAGTACAGCTGATTTTATTTGAAGTTTTATTTGAATACATCTCACATAGATTCTTCCCCTCTGGCCTACCAGTTGCTATCATTCTTATTCCTCTGAATTGCATAAATCACAATTGTGATCTCACAAAAGAGATATTCTATACTGATGGGATAAATATACCCACACTCAGGAAGAAATTTTCTTATCCACAAATGTAAGGTCCCCCTTTCCCTATTTGGGGGAATGACTTCTCAAGTGTGTTTTAGGGCTCAGTCATCTGTGTTTGATTTTGGGGAGCTGAATGACTGAAAGAAGATGAGCACTAAGTATCATTCATATTCAATGAAAATCCTTTTTCTAAGGCTTTCACTCCATCTTTCTCCATTGGCTGTACAGTAATCAGCTTAAAATAGGGTGATTTGTTCATCAGATCCTGCAGAGGGCAAATGAATTTATCTTACACACCAGAAGAAATTTAGAACAGGTTATGTATTGAATTTCCCTGAAGTCTACTTAGACTTTATACTTAGCATGTAGCTCTGTTCATCGTATGTTTATTCCTTTTCTCTTAGTGATGCCCAGAAGAGCAGATGAGAAAGAGAGATGGAATTCTAGATGGATGGCTAATCCTTAGCTTTTACCAGGTAAGGCACCCAGAGATGCTCAATCTTGTCATGGAGCAAAAAAAGTTACAACTTTCCAACCCTGAATAGAGGAGAGAGTTCTTCCAGAAATATGAGCCACGTCTTCCAGAGCTCTTTCTGAGTTAAGGCAGGTCACAGCCTTTAACTTGCTGCCAGCTACACCTCAAGTCATGTTCTAATGCAAACTTGAGATGGAATTACTTGGAAGATAAAAAACTAGAGGAGACCTTAAATATTGGTAGCACGTAGGAAAAATGATACTTGGCTTCAGGCAGTGGTCCAGAACAAGCCATAGTAAAACTGTGAGGACAGACAACAGATAGCAGTATGAAAGAAGGAAGAAAGAGGAGTGGGACTTTGAATGACTTCTGCATTTGCACAATGCCAAGATGGACAGAAGTAGAATTAGGGGTATACTGGTGTGAACAAACCTGGGATTTTACATTCAGATCACTTTCTACATCATTCCTGACATTAACTCCTACCTAGAGAAACATTTAATTCTTGTCATTTTTGTCTTTCTACTAGAACATATTTGAGAGTCATCATTCCGTGTTTAATTCTTCAAAAAGTGCTCTTGTTCATATCTCATTCTTCAATCTCACGAGTAGAGCCAGGCTTCCTAATTGGGCCATCATGCACTCTGAAGAAGCTAAGAGAATCTCTAATGTCATTCTCAAAGATGAAAACAAGATTATCAAAATGATTCAACCCTGTCATCCTTTTCCCTTGAACATACAGGAGGGAGGTGTGAGATCCTTAAACATATAATTAAAATGGGCAGTACATCAACATTTATAGATGTTTGTAGTTTTCTGATGCAAATAGCCAAAACTGAGTGTCGAGTTTGAACACAGCTTTTCAGAAAGATTAACTGGACAGTGTACTTGGCCCATTTCTCAAACTTCCCTGACTTTCTCAGGAGGATGACATTCTGGCTATCTGGGGCTCCCTGTCACAAATGTCCAAACATCAGCCATTTGTAGCAGATATCCTAATTCTCTTCTTTCCTTTAGCTGGTGTTTGAACTTGCAAAGTTTTAAAATCTCTTCACATGTATAAGTAATGCGTTGACTTCAGCTGTTTCAGTGAGAGAGTGCTTTTTGGGAAAATGGTTGCTAAAAGAGGTGTTTGCACATAGTCTGTGAAATATCAGTGTTAGCTATTTAAATAAAACTTGTGTGAGAAGCAGTCCAGGAAGCAGTGCCTATTGCAGTAGTTCAAAGCTGAGGGGGAGGGGTGCAAGCTCAAGCAAATGCAGTCGACAACTGGTATTGTTTTAGAACAACTGGCAGCAGGTTTTTTGACTGCTCTTATCATCACTGGGCACCTTTCTCTCTCATCCTTCTCTTTCATCCTGTCTCTCAAAACCATGGATAAAATATATCTTAGACATTTTTTTTAAATGTGTGACAGAAAAAACATAAACTGCTGCATTTGTATTTACCTGTATGAAATGGCTGATTCTAAAGCAAATGCAGTTTTTTTCTGACTGTCCTGTGATAATTCATCTTCATCCTATTCTTTCATATAGTTATGTCCTATACTGAATGAAGGTGGAATTTAGGCTGTTAACAAAAATGATTGAATTGACTCTTCTTTTAGTAACCAGTTTGTGCTGTTGTAACTAAACGTGACTCCAACAGAAATTGCTCAGCATTTTTGTTATCTATCTATAAATGTGTGTATATTTGATATATGCCACATTTAATTAAACTGTTAATGGAGCCATTTTTGAAAGATACCATAAAGTTACAACCGGAGTTTTATTTGAAGAAAAAGAGAATTGCATTTGTCTTTTCTCCACTTTGCTTTTTGCATCTCGTTAATTCTTTCATCTATTGGAAAGGAAATTTAAGTGGGTGATACTTCAACAGCACTGTCATGAAAAACATATACAAAGAGGGTTATTGTAACACAGACAGAATGAAAATTATGATTTTTTGCAAATATTTAAATATGTGACATGCAACACCTTTTCTCATTTTTCACACCTGACACTTAGACTCATGTTTGACATACAGTCAACCTGGTCTCCTGTTTATATCATTTATATAAGAGCTATTTTCATAGAATTCAGCTAAGCTTCCACTGGATGAGTGTGTTCTCTTCTGTCGGATTCCTAGATGGTAAGTGTTTTGAGGCAGGGACCATTCCTCTGATCCTTTGTTTGCCTGGTGGATAATGCAGTTGTTATAGAGATTAGAACAATGCCTCTGACTAACAGAAGGTGCCTCTGTCTAAGAGCTGTGACTCACAAGTTCTTAATGGGTTTAGCTGGAGCAGTTTAAAATGATAGTGCCTCCATCTCTCTGCCTCCCCCTCTTAGGGAAATTAAACCCCCAATAGTAGGAGTGACACAAGCAAACCCAAAGCCATCTCTTCATCTGTCTCAATTTAAGAGTTCTGTTTTAGTTTATCAACTGCCATAGATGCCTTTATGACAATATAGAGGCTTGACACTGTGAACTGGGAAAGCTGAGCAGTAGACATCTATTTCCTCCTGCCGTGCAGATTTGGGGCAATAACCTCTGACTGGAGCAAGATGTGGCAACATTTTAAACTGCAAGAGCTAAATCAGTGTTCACAACCTAAAGACTTCACCCTTGTTATTTCTGTGCTGAAAATAACAAAAAAATACATAGTATCACCCCTACAACCACAGTAGACTAGTTTGAAAATGGTGGATTGTGAGAATGAAGCTCAAAGTATTTGTGCCAAATACATCTGAGATGTGGGATCAGTCATAACCATGAAATATCATTAATCAATATTCAAAGCCTCTTCAGGTAAAAGATGATCACTGAATAGAAGATATTGAATGTATGGTAATAATTCAGGAAAGTATAAAATAGGTAATTGACCTGTTATTTTGGCAGTCTTTTAGACAGGCACAACCTATGTAGTCATATTACCTAATATTATAATTCTACTAAAGGGCCTTGCACACTCTGAATGTATAGCTCCCTGTGAGACCTAATCCTTGACAAAACATCTTGTCTTTTCAATTCTTTCTTTCAGTGGCACAGAATGAACTGGAGATGTATACACCGTCTTCTGCAGTCCTGTTGAAGTCATTTTTATAATCCTTATAGCCCTGTGGCTGTGATTTGGTGGCCAAAATCCTCAGTCAGTGCCACAGGAAACAACAGCAGCTGAGGTAATAACAGCAGTAGAAATAGGCAGCAGCAGAAGCATCCAGATTTATTCTTTGTATTTTTGTTGATTGATGAACACACAGATTGAATGTTTGAAGCACTGCAAATGCAGCTGTGCAACTAACTTTCACATTTTTATTCCCAAAAATTAGGCAGTTTTTTCCCAAGATGGTAGTATTCATGAGTAGGTGGGGGAACAAACTTCAGTGAGGTGGATCTGACTAGAACACCCACACACAGACAGGATAACAATTTGCACTGCCAAAAAGTACAGTGGCAACTTCCTTATCATAGGGTAAAACAGAGTTTGGAGCAGTCTTCTCTTCTCAAGGTAGGCAGCAAGATCATTAGTTGCTCTTCAAATACCATCCAGCTTCATCATCAACAAAGAAGGATTAATTGATTATTACTGTAGCATAAAGATAGGAACAGTTTCTGGAATATCTTTAAAGCTTTCGAATTATCTAATCAAATATAAAATCCCTCTCCATAGAATAAAAAGATACTGAAATTGTTGAGCTTTCTAGCTAGTCTAGGCTAAGGTTTCAAAGAGAAACACTAGAAAAAAGTTGATCAAAGGTGAAGAAAAACCACATAGAAAAAAAATGAAGCAACAAAATCCACAATCAAGAATGCCCTCTCCCCCGAATCTGTGAGCTGAAAAGAGCAGTTTTCAGGTGTTTTCCTTCCCTTCATTCAGTTCCCAGTAACCTCCACTGTCCTAAACTTTTTCAGGTGGTACAAGCAGGGCAAAGCTTCAATTCTTCTTATAATTCACTCTCACATTATGAGTAGAAGAGAATTCATCTTTATCCTCATCCTTTAGCCAAATTTTTTGCTATTTTACATGAATGACATCCTTTAGACTTCAGCAGGGTTTGTATCCGTTCCAGCCAGCAGATAATTCTTTTCATTTTTTGTGATGCAAAGGATTTTCATAATGAAATAGGGCACCATAGATGGGAAACTTTCTGCTTCTCATCTGAAAAAGGTGAAAATATCCTCCGCTTTTCTGTATATCTGTCAAGTAACAAATGGGTTGTGTTCTGAAGCAAGGAAATCCCATCAGTTATTTCAAGAGCAGGCCCTGTCACATATGCTGCAATCTCTGATGACCCAGTGCAATCTGTCTGATTGTGAAGCAATGAAAAGCAATTTGAGTGAGCTGACAAACAAATCATGCACAGCTTCCCCCCACCCTTTTTTTTTTCCTCTTCTTCCTTTATTTTCTTCTCCTTGTTTGCTGAATGTGTGGCCCACCTGCAATCTTTCTAGTGGTTATTTACCAAAGGAAGTTGTGTCAGCCATGTAGAACAGAACTACTGTGATTCTGCTACTCAGGGAACTCTTGAGTGGTCTCCTACCAGATCCTTGTATGTGAACTTTGTTCTAAAGGTGAGGTTAGTCTGAAAGGTTTATTTTTAAGCAGCTAAAAGAAAGGAAGACATATGATTAAGTGCGTATGTAGCAAAGACAGACAGTGAAACACACTGGTAATGTGACAAAAAGAATAGAAAAGATCGCAGTACACGTGCATTATATAAACTACAATGTAGATGGGTAAAGGGCAAAATTATTGTCTTAGACTTTGTACATTTAGTTTCAGCTGTGTCTGTTCTCACTGTCTCTTGATTGGCTTCATAAGAAGCAAATAATTATTGCAGCATCCATTTTTACATAAATATGAGTTTCAGTGAAGCTGTTCTGGGTCTAGGTGAACTAAGCAATAGGAACAGGAGTTTAAGTACTTGTATGCATTTTGTTCTATCAATAAATATGCACATACAAGAAATTAAGATCTGGGGTTTTTAGGAGAAACATAAGGCATTAGTGCATTGATTATACATTGGAAATCCTGGCCTTAAAGAAAGCAAAGGGTGTGGGGCTAGCTGCTGTAAAGACCTTGCTTTGTCAATGAATTTATTCAGAGCATATCAGCCCTTCTCAGAAGATGTTTACAGTATCAAGGTCAAGAACTAGCTAGTTATTAAGCTAATATTAAGCTAAACCAACTAACATGGTTTCTTCAGTATACATTATTTCGAGAAGCTAAAAAAAGTAGAGCAGCATCTTTTCATGAAGAGGGAATCAAAGTGTGTATTTCAAGTAAAAACAGAGATTGCAGTATTTGCAAGTATTCCTGAGAACAGCAGAATAAGGTTCAGAACAAGAACAAAACGGTCACTTGGCTTTTGTTTTCATGAAGTCCAAAGGAAACAGAGACTTGACTGTTTGCTATGCCACAGTCAAAGTAATGGTTGGTGGCTCCCAACATTATGGTCACTCAGTTTCTAAAACAGCAACTATGAAAGCCAGATTCTCTTAGTGAAGAAAGCAGTAATGGTGGTGACTGTCACCTTAGTGGAGGCTAGAGCAGACATTTTGTTCCTTTGCTTTAAGAGGAGATGGAACATAAATTAAAAAGAATAAAAAACCCAACACAGAAGCTGGTTTATATCTTAAAAGATTCCAAACTGGACATAAAATTTGTGCTCAAAATAGGTTGATGATGAAAGATTTCTAGATTCTCTAGATAAAAATGGAGACAGGAAGTAATGTCCTCAGTTTATCAGTATCAAGAGACAGAAGAAAAATGTTTTCATCGCCTTTTTTTTGCTTTCATGTCTGACGATCAGCTTCTCAGTGTGATTTATGACACCAAAAATCCAGGTCATTCTGCCTATGTAAGTACCACCTTCGCCTTTGAGTTCCTTTTCAAGTCACTCACTGGAACTCTGCCATTATCACAGGAAGTTTTGGCATGTAGATAGCTTAACAGGTGAATTTGTTACTTCATGAAAGAACAAAAAGTTGCTAGAAATGTGCAGAGTCTGTATGTAAGCAGTCAGAAAATTGACCTAATTGTCACTTCTTCATTTGTAATTCTCTGAGACTGATCTTCTTGAGTCTGAAAAGCAACTAATGGCTTTGAGTGCTTTAACAGAGCATTGGCAGAACAGGAGGAGCTTGGTGCATATAGTCATTCTCAGCACAACAAATCCTTCAGCTGGTTTGGTTGCTATAAATGTTGAGTGATTTGAATGCAGACAGCAGAGTTAGTTTAGATTTGTATCCATGAAACAATGACATTTGCTGCAGCTTGGAGATTATTTAGCTTCCTTTCTCCTGAATTAATTTTAGCTCTTGGACCCCACTTAATTGAAGCATTCCTTAGAATTACAAAGCTTTGTCATAACTCTGTACTTTTACCTTTGGACTAAGGTTGTTATGAATTATGCAGAAAAAAAATGTCTGTCACTCCACCTACATAGGACATTTTCTGGATATATGCAGATT
This sequence comes from Pachycephala philippinensis, assembly GCA_013397055.1. Classification (NCBI taxonomy): domain Eukaryota; kingdom Metazoa; phylum Chordata; class Aves; order Passeriformes; genus Pachycephala; species Pachycephala philippinensis. The sequence goes on from VWZT01014721.1 coordinate 216,605, forward strand.
ACTCTGTCAAATTACTCAGATTCCCGTTAAGCTGTGATGAGTTACTTCATTTGCTGCAGCCCATAATTACGAAATGAAAGGGTCAAGCTGTGTTGGCTTTGACTTCTGCTGTCCTGACTTTTTTGACTTTGAGGTAGTCATTTAGTGCTTCTTAGTACATTATATGAAGATTCTCTGTGGCAGATGTTCTCATTAGCTATTTCTTCCTATACTGAATCTCCATTATGCTTAAAGTAATAAATATAATTTTTTTTTACACTCACATAATATTTTTCAGAGCAGTTCAAAATACTGAATGGACCTCATAGCACTTGTCAGCCATGGCTATATAGCTCCCTGACAGTTATCATAGATATTCTTACTTTTGAGCAAAGTAGGAGAATAGCAGAAATATCTATTCAGCCGGGAAGTGCTGATGTTTTAAAATGGTAGTGACTGCAAACTGCTTTTATACAGCTACATAGTAAATATCTATTGTCAAGAAATAAAAGAAATTCTGCAATGAACTTCAGGATAGAAGGAGTTGAGTAGAATGCTATCTACCTTTTAAAAATAAATTTTAGGTAAAAATATTCATATAATCAGAATCAATTTTTCATATATTAGTATCCGAGTTCTTCAGCAGTAGCTGAATACAGAATTCCCAATAATTTCACAGTGTCATGTTTCCCATTGTTGTAAATGTATTTCACAATAATCTGTGAGGGTGGCAGTAAAAATTATTGTTTGCCAATAACTACGTACCAGCTCTCTAATACTGGAGAATATTTGATACAATCACCTATGGTTAATAGCACTTTTCTCTTCCAAGTAGTATTGCTGAAGTCAATGTTTTACTCAACATGAACAAACATCACAACCTGTACCTCTTTCAAGTACAAATATGTACTTAATCATGATACATTTGTATTCAAACGTGTTTTTATGTTCTAGGCTGGATGGATACATTGCTTACATATACTGTAATCACACAGCAGTCTTATGAATGCATTTCTGCTTTCTTTGAGGTCTCACAACTGACCCTCAGCTCTCCTCTCCCTCAGCTGACGCTGCTCCTCTAAGTTAGATAAAGCTAAAATTCCCCACTTCCTTGTCCTCCTGTGGGTATTCCTATTACTGTAGAACAACTGTAAAATGGAATGTAAATCCGAATCTCACCATAGCTGGAAGAGTCAGGCCAAGATATTCTCAAGTAAAGGAAAGCAAATCTTGGATCTCAACAGCTGAACTGATATTTAAAATATGATGTCAAAAATATCACCAATAATTTGTTTAGCAAGTGACGATTAAATTGAAATTAAGCATAAGTGTGATTCCTGGTACACTTTTCTTCAGTAGATAAGCTACACCACTGATAAATGCAGCATGTGTCTGTGCTTTGTCATAAAAAATGAACTAATAAACTAAATTACATTTTATCTGTTCAATTTCTAAATTATTTATGACTGGGATTGTCTGTACTTGATCTGAATTAATCTTTGCTCAAGTAAAAAATCAAAGGCCCTTTTTTTTTTTTTTTCAGGGACCTTTCTGTGTAATAACCTACAAGCTCCCAAGTAACAAATGTCCAGTAATCAGTCCAGACATTGCTTGGACTAAAGACATAAACAGTACTATAGAGTCAATTATATATCCAAAATGATTTAGTCGATTAGCTGTTTTGTGCACACTTTGGCCGCAATGCAGTATAGGCTGTGCTACATATTTCATAAACCTCTGACTATTTTAGTGAATTTCACATAGGATGGAATAGAAACCAGAGTTTTCACTTTATGGAAAAGTCTGCTGCTTTGAAATGTATGAGTCCAATGGAAAATAAGAAGTATATGCATTTACCTGAAAGGAAAGCCATGGAAGAATGGTGGTTTTAAATCAAATGAAATATTTCTTTTCTTCTAACAGCTTAGACATTTTTTGGAAGAACTTAAAAATGAAAGTAACTCCATTTCAGGGAAAGAAAACTGAATGTAACTTTTACATAAATTTTAAAAAGTGTTTACGAAGGTAAAATAGTGATAGTATATGCACCAACTTTTTAACAGCAATAAGAATTTTTATATGAATAATCATATTGTTCCAATTTGTAAGGAAATGTATTTTCCTTATAAAAAAGTCTTTCTAACCTTTCTTGCCTGTAACTTGAAAATGATTTCACAATAGGTGTGTTATGAAATTTGTTGTATTCACAGTTTTTGATTTAATAACACACTAGCAGAAAAATGATGCATGAGAGCTAATTAGCTTCCCTTACATATTTTAAGGTAGGTTGTGATTTTGTGCCTTACATTGGCCCTCGGTGTAAATAGAAATAACTCTGAAACCCTTAAACTTGCACTTTGTTTTTCAGAGGATATTTAATCATTTACAACATCTCAATTTTTTATCCTGTCCATCTCTCTATTGCTATCACATAGAACTGCACCTCCTGTATATTCGTGTACCTTTGCATAACTGTGAATTTTACAGTATCAATGTAGAAAATGAAGACTGATATTGACTATAGGTTATGTATACAGTGCTGAAAAAAATCTCCCCAACAAAACGTATAGAATGTTAATTTCTGCATGACAGACAATGGAGGCATTGCCATTTTAACCCTTGATTCAAAGTCAATGATCGAGCACCTGAAGATAACAAACACACATTCTCTGACACAACTATGGTCTTTCTAAAGCCTACACAACAGAGAAACTATCTGGTGTATCTAAGGCCTGCTTAGATTTAGAAGTCAAGGTCCTTATGAAAATAGGATTGACAGTAAAGAAGATTAATTTTAACAAATGTTGAAGATGTAAGTTAGGTGACTGATGTACAATAACTTGGGAAGAAACGCATCTGGATGAGTGTTTTATTTAATTTATCATGCGCAGACATCTTAAAATGAGATGAGTCATTCATTGGCATGCCCCTGTCTCTCCAGACACACTGCAGGGAAAACTAAGCTTTGATTTGAGAGCTAGCCTTAGGTGGGTAAAACCAGTAGAGATAAAGTCCACATATAGAAGTTTAAGGTTTTTTGCTTCTTTTGCTCAGAAATTTATTCTTCAGATTTTAGGAAGTAAAGAGATAGCAGGAAGAATAGAACCAGAGAGAAGGAGGAATAAATGAGCACCACACTCTTCCTAGTCACAATTCCTGGTTACCTTGTTGATTTAGCCTCCTTTTACATGCTGGTAAGCAATCAAATGAAAGCTCAAAATGCTTTACCATACCTGATTGTGGACTTTGTTTGGGAATTTTGGCTGCTGCTTCGGGGCTGGAGGTGGCACGCACGCGCTGATTGGCAGAATTGTGGATGCTACTTGGGACAGCTGCTGAGATGTTTTTACGAGGTTTCATGTCTTGCAACCACATCGGGGATGCCTCAAAGGCTTGCATTCGCCGAGAGTGGCTGTTGGCATTGACTTTGAGAAATGCCTGGGCCTTGTATTCCTGAAGGTCTCCATAGTTGGCATCGGTCACCCTGCACTCATACAAGCCTTCATCCTTTTTCCTCACTTTTGAAATCTGCAGCTTGTGGGAGATGTCATTCCCTTGTACTTTCACTGTCTGCAAATTTTCCAGGAAAAAAAAGAACAAAGAAAAGAACATTGTTATGAATTCTTCTTTCTTTGGAAAAACTCTATGGACATAACTCCAAATTACTCAATGGTGTGATTGTGCTTACTGCAGGGAAGTTACTTCAAGGATGAGTACGGCTAATTTTATCTATGAGGATGCCTGACATCTTGTTTCCAAATCTGCTTAGATGGTTTGCTCTGAAATCTAATTAGCCTCAGACAAAAAAACCAAACTACCATGCTCATTCCAATTAATTGCATAGGATCATGAACATTCTTAATGAGCTTTCTTATGTAAACCTAGTATCTGTGCACCTTATTGGTTAAACCTTTCCAGGTAGTGGGCTTTATTGAATAATTCAGTTTCTGAACTACTGCATTAACAATTTTGCTGGAGATGTTTGCCAAGACTTAAACTATGTTAATAACTTATTAGATTAGCTTCTACTGTTCACTACATTGAAACTGTATATTTTACATTCAGTTTGTCTCCTTCAAGTGTGTCTAAACTCTTGGTATTCTTTTCTGTTAATGAGAACAAGACATCTTGTGTCAGGTTACTTCTTTTGTCTTGTTTATCTGTGTACTTAATAGAAGCACATATTCAGAATCGTTTTAAGAGCTGTCAGTTAAAATAAGACTCCTGATTTATTTTTAATTATTTTTAATATCTGAGGGTAGCATAACATATTTTTATTTTAGATAATTAAAACACACATGAGTAAATTATACATCCAGAAATGTGTGATAGGTATTAAGATGCATAGGGAAAAGTTAACACAGATTCCTTTCTGTATGTTCATCACTTTAGAGAATTTATGTTTAATTAATTTTCTATTACTCTCTCTCTGAATTAATATCTGTTGCCCCACAGGAAGCTAGTTAAAAGGTATTCAGTGGGATATAAATCTTCAGCTTTGAAGAACTGCTGAACCTGGTTTACTTCCAAAGTTACATAAACATGGATGCAAAGGTTGCTTTTGAGTCATCAATGAGAGCCAACAAGGAGACATCAAGATGATGAATACATGGTAGATCACAAAAATAGAGAACTGTTAGATTGAAGCTAGACACGTTACTGGGGATTGTACAACATATTACTTCTGATAGCTTGGCCGGCTGTAGTCACCAGTGTTGGCAAGGCACCTAATTCTGCCTTCTTGATAAATTGAAGAGCAATACTTGTGAATTTGTCATTGCATTAAGATACTGGATGGACTTTATAGCCTGTTGTGTTGTACCCAGCTCTGAATTTATACTTGGCAAACTGAGTTGAAAGTATGGATTACATAGTTACAGGCATAATGTATGCAATATTAATTGCACAGAAAGTGCTGGATAGTTATTTAAATCAAATTCAATAATAATATATCTCTACTGAACAATTCGTGTTCAGCAAAAGGATTAACGACGATTCATATGAACAGAAAAAGGATTCGTAGGTCATATTGTGCCTTCATTTGCTCCTATGCAAGAGCCACAAAGTTAACAGTGTTACATAGCCCTGGTGAAAAACAGAATTGGTTTTGACTTTTGTATTTGAAATTTAGAAATTGCTTCAGGCAGTGCAGATGCATGTTTTCAGTTTGTGCTGGTTTATCATTTAGAACAGATAGAAATGGTGTATTTCAGCACACTTTTAGCATTTTTGAAAATATTTAATAAATGCTCTTAAAAGTTTTCCCTTCATGAAGATAATTTACTGTAGTACTAATGGAGTTGTGTACTCTTTAAAAAAAGAAAAGGATACATTGGTAAAAGTAGATTTAGACATCTACATAATGTTGATTTTTTAAATTACAAATATAAAATAAGTGTTTTATGCAAGCTTATAGGAACATTATAAATACCCCATCATCAACTATTATTATACATAATGAAAGAAATTTGTAACTTCAAAGATGAGACAAGCTTTACAGCCTATATTGTGTCTCAGTTCTTATGGATTACTACAGGGATTCCAAATGAGCCAGTATTGATAAGGAACGAATTATTTCCTAGCCCTATGTCTAGTGGAATAGTATCCAAGGACCACATGTGAGCCTCATTTGTAAGACAGTCTACAAATGCAACTGAAGATATGGTCCATGACACAAATCGTTTCTAGTCGATGGTGAGAAAATACAGAAAATACAAATATGGCCAGAATATGTATTGTATTGAACACAGCATATATGAGTTCTCATTTATAAATGCCCTTCAGCTATACTTAGCTGCACTTTGACCTGATGTAATTATTTGATTTATTATTTGAAGGCATCAAAAAGCAGCAGAATAAAGAATTTGTCAGAAATTATTCCCCTTTATTTGTTGCTGTTTTTAAGCTTTGCTGGTACTTAAAGGCTTGTCTGCAGCTAAAAAGCACTTTCAAAGCCATTGTGCCAGAGAAAGGAAAACCCCTCTGGGCTCAAAGGGAATATTCATGCTGCAGTATCTGCTAAGTATCTGTGTCTTTCCACTGCAGTGAGCACCACACCATCATCCCACCACCATGCATTTCTTGGGATGCTGAGGGAGGAGGGTCTGAGCTATTCTGAGGTCAGAAGCAGCCTTCTGGCTGTGCCTGACTCAGGACATGGGGCTGCTGTGGAAGGCATCCTTTCCCTGCAGGAGACAGCTGGAGGGGGAATGGAGCAATGCTGCTTGTAATTCTGTTGAGATAAGATTCTGGTTTAATCTCCAAGCAGCAGATTGGTAACTCTGGTGTCAGAATCTCACTTTTGTAAAACAGAGGCTCAGTAGCCAAGAGTTGAGATTACTCCCAGTGGGGAAGTTTTGTCCAAAGCCTTTCTCAGCTTTTTTCCTGCCAGCGGCTATGGACCTGAGAAAACACCCATTTAAGCAGTTGCACACCCAGCTAAAGGAAAGTGCAGCTTCATGGACAAATTTCAGCCTTAAAACCAACTTTGGAGCGCTAAGGTAGACTCAGCAGTTGCCCCGGGTAAATGAACACAAGAAATACAAGGACGGGTATAGTCTGAATTCTTCACAGGGTACAAACAGGGTGTGCCAATGGTCTTTGCCTCGGCCACACTGGTCGGTGCCTCTATGTCCAGGGGTGCGGGGGGCTGCATGGGGCAAGGCTGTCCTGACTCCCTGTGCCAGGGCCGTCACGGAAGTAGTCACAGAATTATAGAACCAACTATTTAGGTTGGAAAAGACATCTAAGATCCTCGAGTCCAACCGCTGAGCTGCGAGCTACCAGCTTCCCGCAGCCTGCCATGCGAGTGG
>VWZT01014721.1:226771-297776 GCA_013397055.1 Pachycephala philippinensis
AGTGGTAGAAATGCACATAGTCACGAAATAGGAATGAAGGTCTGACTCTGAGGATTGCAGGATAATAAGAGAGGAAAGGGAACGCAGCACGGAAGGAGACCGCAATATTTTAAGAGAAGCAGTGGGTTTAGCCAGACGGTACTTGGTCTGCATGCAGTAATTATGCATGCACGGGTAGGTGTTTATTGTATGCAAACATGCCTATATAACAACATGCATAACCCAAACACATGCATGTCCATTCCCCAGCACCCCTTCACTCTTCTGCAAGGTGCCTGTTATTCCCCTCTTTGCATTTAAGTAAAGGAAGCCTGTTATATTTCTACTTTGGGGAAACTTCTCACTTCTTTTCCTATTTACAGACAATTTTGTCTGTACAAACCAAATGTAAACTTGATGCTCGGTGTCCTCATCTCTTACACGTTTTGGTTGTTTTCCTTCTTTTCCCCTTTCTTCCTTTCCTTTCCCCCCTCCCCACCCCAATCCTGTTCTTAGTCTGTTTTAGCATAGAAAACCACACACACATATTTGACAATAAGTGATCTTACCTTGGGTAGAAAGTCCTTGTTGAATATACATAACTGAAAAGAAAATGAATCCAATATAAGCTAGAAAGATCCCCATCATTCCAAGATGAAGAAGTCACATCAGGGTAAAAAAAAAAAAAAAAAAAAAAAAAAGCCAAAGGTGCCCTCAAAAAAGAAAGAACTGATATATATAAATGTGTGTATGTATTTCAAATATATGAACAGAAAGAAATTTGCAATGTTACAAAAAGGCTCTGTATCGTAGCCCTAGCTGCGACACTGGCAGCATTCTGCTGCTCAGTGGAGTCTTTTTCTTTGAGAAGAGCGAGTATTGCAATACAGTGTGGTTCAGATGAGCTGTCTCAGGCGCTGTGTTGCTTGAAGTCCAGATACAGACTAAAAAAAACACAAACCGTTGAAAAGTGGGTATCAGCTGCCTTCTGTGCCTTTTTTCAGCTACCTGGCAGCTTCGTCNCTACCTGGCAGCTTCGTCCAACGTCAGCTCTTGCTGTTCAGGATGGCGTGATGACTGCCCTCCCTACACACTGATCCAGCTTGGGAAGAGAGGAGTAGGGGAAAGAAAAGGAGCGGGTGGGGGGGGGCGAAAGAGGGGGGAAGAGAAGTCTACCGTGCTTGTATTGCTTCAACTTTTCCTTCTAATGGCTGCGATAATGCCTTTAACCCTTTCCTCTCCCTCCCCATACTCTACACCTCTACCTGTTCTAACTTCTACTGGCTCTGATGCTGGGGTAAACCTGCGGGTTTTCTGGTGGTTTTTTTTGTTTTCTTTTTGTTCTTTTTTTTTTTTCTTTTCTTGAATAGTGTACAGCTTATAACAGAGCAGGGAGCTTTTATTGTACTGATGTAATCTTCGGTCTTACGTCCCAAAACACTCAGTGGCTAAGAGGGCAATGCAGTGGTTTGATTTTTAGTGAGTTAAGCTGTTTCTGTTTTCTCCTTTTTCTTTTCCTCTTACAGGGTCTGAGGGGAAAATAGTTACTCAGTAATCCTGTCGCACTCGCTATTGCCTGCTCCAAATAACTGTGCTTCTAGCATCTTACATTAAAATTACTTCATTTTGTCTTCAAAGACAGATAAAGAGGATGATACTTAGAGTGTGCTTAGGTTGCATTATACACGTTTCTACAGAAAAATATTTAGCTAGATAAAAATGGATTTTCATACCTTACAGATTACTCACATCAATCTATATATTTATGTACGCCAGAGAGGGTGTTTACAGTATATTAAAGAATGCTTCCTCCTGCAGTGAATGTTTCCTTCCTTGTTCCCTGTTTCCTGCCTATGTATATTAAGAATGTTCAGATAAGAGACTAACCTTGACAGTGTTAGGTATTCAAAACACCCTGAAACACATCTGCACTGAGAGAAGTTCTCCGGCTGAAATCGCCCTGCTGCTTGTAGTAGGAAGCCATCTAGAAAGTGCTTGTTGCACTAAGGAATTACCAAATACCTTCTGAAAGCTGAGACAAAGACTAAATAGAAACTGAAAAGAGCACCTGATAATCACTCAGACTGCCAAATAGCTGAACTTAACTGCTAATCACAAACTAAAAAAAGCTACAAGCCTTATCTGCACAGGCAGTATGTTTTTCTGGAGCAGGACAGGTTCTGTCATTCTTGGCAATGGGAGTGCAGCAGTTGCACAATGGTAGAAGATGCAACTTTCACCTTACTCACTGCACTAGCCAAATTATTGCATGCATACCAGACATCTGACATAGCTGCAGAGATCTCTTTCACAGAACTAATGATATCTGACTGGAGAACAATCCTTTTGCCTGCATTTTAGCTTTCTTTTTTTCTTTTTTTCATAATTGCATGAGTTCCCATTTTTATTTATGAAAATAAGGGAGCCATTTCTCCATGGCAATATCCTATTCCACTCATGTCATAACTTAAGCTTAGCAATAATTCTGAGTGAAAAATTAATACAATAAATCAAATAAATTTTAAATTATTAAAATGATCCCCCAAATGGGAAAACAATTGTGTTACTTGAAAGATTTCCTATTAGCACAGAGTTTTAATTACTTGAAAGGAGCTCATGATGGATATATTCAAAGCCAAAAAAAGCCTGTTAAACAAAAGAAAAGCACCAGTCTTTAAAGGTGGTAGACCTAAATTATCTGAAATAGCCAAGGTTTATCAGAGATTCAATGATTAAACACACGCTGTAGAGGTCTTTACAGGTTCAAATGGTGAATGTTTCAATAATTTCTATAGAAGAAATCAGTTCCTTTTCAGATGGGTAGCCAAAATCCTAAGTCACTCCTGAAAATGAAGGCTGATTATAGGATTCACTTCAAACCCATGTACGTCATCAGTAATCAGTTGAAATTACAAATTAGAGACATATTATCAGCAGCCAAGTTAAATGTAAATTAGACAGGAGGAAAAAGAATCTAAGCAGTATCACCTGGTTTAGAAGGAAAGCAGAAAACAAAAATAGATCACTTTTTTCTTTTATTTGCCTATTCCAATTTGAGACATATGATAGGTCAATTTAATTTTATCAATTTGTAATTTAGAAGCAAGAATAATTCTCCCAAAAACCTTGTAGTCAATGGAACTAATGAAATCTTAAATTACTGCCCCGGGGACTTACAAAATAATATATATGGTTATTAAAATATCAGAAGAGAGGATGTATTACAAAATGGATTTAATGGAAAGAATCCTATAACTTGGTTACATGTTTATTGTTTTTATTTTATTCATGTGCTGCAACAAGCCATATGAGTCTGTGAAATACTTCAAACAGAAAGCAGAAATAATCCACCTCCTGTTACCAATGTTAAATTTCACCCTGATGGGTGTGACTTCTCCACAACCAACCATGCTGTATGAATCTGGACATTGAATGTGTCTAGTTACCTTATGTGAAATCTCTGCCTTTTGTGCTGTAGAAAGAGCTTTCATGTAGTCTAACTTAAGTGAGAAGAATCAGTTGTGCGTTATTACATGAATGATATGGTTCATGTGAGCTTCCTGATGCCTTTTTTCCTCCCTCTCAATGATTCTAACAGATGAGACATCACTGGAAATCCTCTCAGGTCAGGAAGAAGATGTCCTTGCACAGGAGAATGACTTTTCAAACATGCCAATGAAATGTAATAATGGAAGACTCATTTATGATGTCTTGGACCTGAATTATGTAGATCTCTCTGTATCTTATTACTAGTTCAATACATGTTCCAGATCAAACGCTCCTTCAAAATCATGAGTGGCTCTGCATGTTCATCTCTCCACCCAGCTTACAGGTCCCAGGTCCATGCATCTGTTCTGACTATTAAGGAAAAAAGTGATTATGGAGGTTGTGACGCCAAGCTCAATAAAGGTTAGAAATGAAAGTTATTGTTCTGCTAATCAGTGATAAGGTTGGCATGTTGTGGTCCCATGAAGATATGGACTGGTATGGGCTGCCTTGCCCTGCACGAAACTGATCAGCTGATGATTGAGACCATGACTGTGTTGCTATCCAACAAGCTAAATTAAAAATGAAAACAAAAAATTACTTTTTTATATTTTTTCATGTTATTTTGAATGTTTGATATTTTCGGCTTTTCTTTTTCCATCACTATTTCAAAGATTTCTTTACAATTGCAAGGGACATTTTGTATCGTCTGATGAAATTTGTGATTTATAAAAGTTGAAATGGAGTTTGATTCTCTTCAGTGAGGATTGCTCTTTGGTTTTTTTAACCCAAGTGCTCACATGAGCCTCTTCCAGCATGTCACTATTGTCTCCTTTCAACAGTATGTAATTATATATCAGAAGTAGCAGCATAACTCAATAGTAATTATTTTGGTAATAATTTGGAAAAGAACTTGTGCAGGGTTACCTTTCAAACGTGAGAGTATCAGGGACTTCTTACGCAATTGCATATTTATTCAGTTTAAGGAGATAGCATACACATAGAATTATGAGTACCCAAACCAATGAGAGCCTTGTCTACGCTCAGAGAATTTTTGATCTTTAGAGAGAGAAAATCTAAACAAATTTTTATGTCTTAAGTACTTTGGGGACAAGAATTTCTCACATCTGTATATGATGTCACTGTGGGCTACCCAAAATTTTAATACAATTGAGAGCTATTTCAAGATAAAAGCAACATCATAACCTTACTCATGACAGAGAATAAATGTAGAATCCTTCAAAACTAGTAACATTTGAGACACTGTCCGGTCTGAAGAATACTTGCCAAGTGATGCTTTTTGTTACCTCTATGAGACTGCTTTTTCTGATTCCTGTTCTGCGTAAACACAAGCCATACTCATAGTTCATAGATCCATACTTTGTGAAACTATGCTTTTGGGCTCTAATGTTTCTATCCTAGCTCTGCCTTCCAGGGTTTCAAGTGGTGGTGGTTACCTTTGGGTTTTCTGCACTTGTTCAAATGTATATCAACTGTCTATGAAACCAGCAGTGGAAGAGGAAAGGTTAGAAATAAGTTCTATTTTACTTTTAAGATTTTTTTTTATTTGAAATACTGTTGCGCTCTTCCTCTTCCAATGAGAAACATGGTATTTCATAGAGGTATCATTTGTGTTTATAATTTTCACTCTTGTGAAAATTCCTGCACATTTGGCCGTATTCAAAGACGTGAATAAATATGGGTTGCATATGCTCAATAGCAGCTCACATCCCTTAGAAGTCTGTGCTCAGTCATTGTGCCTAAATTCCTCAGAGCCCTGAAGGCTGACTTAGCACATATATGACATTTTCAAAGAGAGAACAGACATGCAAAGGGACTGGCTGCACAACCCCCATGCAGTTAGTATCTGGAGAAACAGGAGAAAGGCAAGAGAAAAGAAAGATCCCACAACAGGATGAGGCATCAATGAAGGGGTTGAAAGTTAGAAAATGTCATAATGAGGTTTGTCCATTATCTTAATGCATTAATTTCATTCCCAGGCAATTATGATCTACTTCAGGTGAACCCCTCCTGTTTTTAACACAGACTCATACTTCACTCAACAGACAAAGTTCTGCTAGTCTAAGAATGGATTCTTGCTTAGGCCGGGAAAGTAAAGGATACTGTTTTATGTGGTATTTATGCTTCACATGCACTGGAAGAGAATGGATGCCTTCCTCTCAGGGCAGTTAAGTTCTCCCTAGAAGCAGAGTCTGTCTCTGACCATCAGAGTTCCCAAGTGACTTTCCACAGTCCCTTACATCAGATGTTTCACATAGGGTCAATAACAGTGTGCTTCTCATTTCTAAATGCCCACCTCAGGACCTGATGGCTCAGATGAAAAAGCACTGAGCAGTCACAGCTGCAATTAAAGTGAATGGATGTTGTGATTGAAGATGCAGATTATTATAAAATGTGACAAAATCCCACAACCTGGACCCTGGGTAGCTCAGCACTGACTGTTGTCTATGTGTCTCTGCTGCCTGTCTGTAAAGTGGAATATATTACCTTGTCACTTCAGAGTGGTTTTGTTAAGATAAATTAACCTTCAGGAAGCTCTCAGAGCTTTGCATGATGAGCACCATAGGGAAGCCCAGAAGGGAATGAATAATTCTGTCTTCAGCTCAGTGTTTGAGTGGTGTGCATGGGTGAGGCCTAGGGACACACACAGAAAAATAAAAATAAGCAAAATGTCGAAGACCTGCTGATTAATTTAATTCCATTGTTCATATACCCATAATAAGGTAGGGGGAGGATCTAGAAAAAAATCCCTGTGTCATGGTATATTTAAAGACTACATGATTTTGCATATGAAGGGAGGCAGTTTAGTTCTTGCTTTGCTGTCTCTTGAGTACTTGATTTGAAACTTTTAAAATGGTCTTTCAGTACAGCTTTTTACGTATAGTAGAATATTTTATAGCTCTCTCTCTACCATTGTCTCTCTCTACCATTAGGTAGCTGGGAGAAAAGCTCACAGAACCTTAAAATGAGACTTTAGGCATCAATCCAAATGCTTTTTCCTGGTTTTTCTTAGCTTTTATTAGAGAAAAGCACAAAAAAAAAAAAAAAAAAGCTTTTTTAAGCACAGTCTGTACCCTGAGTTTATGGAAAACATGTGAAATAGCTTTCTATGCAGGAAACCTAGATGCTGTATTACTCTTGTTATGACTCTCCTCCTTTTTTTCAATCTTTTTTTTTTTTTACCCAGTTGGTTCATACCCAGAACAATGTAGAAGTACCTTTGCAGTGTGATACATTCATTTTGGCTTAAGAAAGTTTTTAAAACCTGGAGTTCCTAAGTTGCTTAGAATCATATGATCAGAGCTTTTTAGCAAATGAAACAAAAAAAATAGATGCAGAAGTGCTGTGGTAAAATTTTATACTGTCTGAATTATGCATATCAACTGCAATTTTTCTGAATTCAACCTTCACTGAAATTTCAGCTTGATTTCCCCCTTTTTTACCTCTTGGTATCCCTGAGGGGGTTGGTCCCAAACAAAATAAAAGTCGGGGGTGTTTCTTGGAAGAAAAGCACACTGGAGAGCAGGACAGTAACTAGACTGTTTTGCCCATGTTATTTAGAGTGCTGTTGGTGAGAGGTGTGCTTACTATGCTCAAAAATGTGGGGAGGGCTGGAGACACCTGTCAGCCTGGTCAGATGGAAAACTTCATTCCCTTCTTTGAACAGTGCTAAAGCAAACAACACTCTGTCCATGAAAGAATTGTATTTTCTTTTGTGTATAGAGTTGGCTCCAAGATTTGCTTGATTCCTAAAGACCTGTCAGTTTGATGAAAGGAAAAGTGTTCTCATAGACCTCAAATAGCATATTTAATTTTCTTAAAGGTGTAACAAAGGGATACTTCCTGGTGAATTTATATTTTTCACATTGTTAATTTCTCTTTTTTTCCCCTGTCTTCACTGGCACGGGCATGTTGGGTATAACTGCACACTGAAATAGCATCAAAGAAAGCAGAATAGGTGTTACACTGGTGGTTTTTTAGAGTGTTTTTTGGTTTGGTTGGTTTTTTTCTTCCCATTTTGAAAGTTTACAATGAATCATGGGGGTAGAGAGTAGCCTTAGGGAAAAACTGTTTTCTTGCAAGACAAGTTCCTTATTTAGCACTTGAAAATACTTCTTCTGTTGTTTCATAGTATCTGTTATCTGCTTGTTTGGTTTTGAAGCAAAATCTTATTCAAATAAGTCTTTATGAAAAATGCTGCTTTGTGGTAATTTTCGCAATGTTGTAATTTTCAATTGTCAGTTAAGCTTTATGGACATCCACAAGTTGTACAAATTTAGCGATATTACAGTTTTATGAATTTCTACCTACTGTAAAGGTTGCATTTCAGAAAAATCCCAGTCCATATCAAAATTAAATTATAACACTGCTCTCTTCATTACATTTTTAAGGAGTTTTGTTTTGTGTTTTTAATCTGTGCTATGCCTAGCCCTCTTGTGGACAGTTCTTTAAGGAAGGAGATAGCTGAGGATAGGAACAGATGACTGCAACTTTTCCCAGCTTGCTAGGAAACTGAGAGAGTCAGTGCAACTCCTAAACAAGACAGTCTGTGGAAAGTACCATTTGATCATTATTTGTCTGTGATCAGCTAGGACAAGATCACTATTTGTGATTATTTATCCAGGAAACATGAGGCAAGTACAAAACTTCTCAGCTAAAAAATTCAATCCCTTTTAGCTATTCCCCAAATACCTTTATGCATTTTTTTTCATTTTAAAAACAACAAAGAAACAAAAGCATACTTCATAAACCAACGCAGCAAAGTACATTTAGCTTGAAAAGAGAGAGATCTCTGATTTAATAAAACTGTAATCTTTCATTATGCTGCTGATGAGACCAAATATAAAAATTTCAAAATAAAGCAGGCTGTTTGTGTCAACAATGGATATTGCATATCCCTTTGAGGTAAGCCAATGACAATGCAAAATGCCTACTGTAATGCCTTTTCAACACATTGAAAAACTTCAGAGAGAAGATGGTGAGAAACACTGGCAAAGCTTCAGCTATTTGCATACAGAATTATTCATTTTTTCTCAGTAAATAATTCACTTTCATCATTTTAAATACAGGTATTTATTTTGATTTAATTTTTATATGGTTCAGTGAAACAGCTACCATAGCAGTTTCAGCCTGTGAAAGGAATTTTCTTGAGAGGCAAAAAGCAAGTCTGTCAGCATTTGTCTTTAGGCATTATTTTACTGCATTCGCCTGCCTATGAGACAATAGTTTTCAAGTAAATTTGATAATTGGGAGGTCCTTCATGGTGCAGGACCAAGAAGCCAAGAGGGACTGGGAGCTCAATGCAAAATGGGAAAGTTTTTCTTTCAAATGTAGCTGGTAACTAGAAACCCATTGAAGACTAATTTTCATCTGAGCTTTGGCAGAAAGGAACTGTCCAGTATTTGACATACTCACCTTAGAAACAATCTGATTTTTATCTCATATATTTATATATTTTAAGTCTTCCTTATCCAGTGAATCAGTAAGAATGTGTTCCACTGTTTTTTCATGCATCCACGCTCTGTAAAGCAAATTACATTGTTGTTATGAAGTATGAGTATGAGTGACATAGTTTGCCCCATAGTATCCACCCTGGTACAATAAATCCATTGTACTAAGTAAGATGCATGAAACAGGAGTCCACAGCCTAGAGAGAAGTGTCTTTTTCAATAATCATTAATTAGATGGTCACTTTCTTTAAAATTCAGAATTATATTTAAAATGGCAAAAAGCCTGTAATTTTGAATGTTTGAACCTACCTGGGGACATGGTTTAGTAGACTTGCCAGGGCTGGGTTAAAGGTTGGACTCAATGATCTTAAAGGCTTTTTCCAACCATAATAATTTTATAATTCAATGATTCTACTTTAAAGACAAATATTCTTTAACAACTAAATGAACTTTTGATTGGCTAAGTATGAGTATTCATCATCTTCTGTACAGGAAAAGCCTTAAGGACTATTCATGGTTCTGCATTTTGACAACACAATTATTAATTAGAAGCTTAAAGACAGAAGTGGATCCATGTTGAAGTGTGAATATGCTTGTGATTAAATGTTAGGATTTGTTGATTGGAAATGATTGATAGGTTACTTTGTTTTTCAGCATGATTTATCAGTAAGATTTAATTTGACCTTTTGTTTTTTGGTTGGTTGGTTGGTTTGGTTTGGTTTGTTTGTTTTTTGAGAGGTTATGTTTTAAGATTATGATTTGGAATATTGTGAAACAAAATAAGCCATAAATTAAAGCAAAATTAACTTTATTTGTGCTAATCTATTAAAATAGCTTCCCGTCTTTGTGACATTCCTAATATCTCCTCATTTTCAGTTTGACACAAAAGCTGATTTAACTAATAGGAGACTTTTTTTTGACTTTAGTGGCCTAGGGTTCACAGTTTCTCTGGATGATATAGAAGAGTGTTGACTGTATAAAAATCCCATCTGTTTCACTTACTTGGACATTGCCAATGTGTTTCTTAAAATCAAACTCTTTAAAATTATTCTCAGAAAAAAACCACACTTATTTAAAAATAGCATTTCTGGGTTGGTTAGTCAAACTGTCAATGCTTAACACTTGTGTGGTCAGAAGGTTCTGTGTTTTTGGATTATAATGAAAAAACTTTTTGGATGTAAAAGGCTTGATTAGAACTGACATCCAAGATTAGATGGACTGGAGTGGACTGCCCAGGGAGGTGGTGGAGTCACCGTCTCTGGACATGTTTAAAGAAAGACTGGACATGTCACTTATTACCATGGTTCAGTCGACTTGAAGGTGTTAGGTCATAGATTTGACTCAATGATCTCAGAGGTCTTTTCCAACCTAATTGATTCTGTGACTCTGTGATTCAATTTAACCAGATCAAGAACTTCGGTATCTTTTTAATCACTGTATCATTTATTCTTAACCATTTTCATTCTTTTAGGTAAACACAACGTTAGGTATCCAAGAAATACCATTTGCAGATAAGTAGTTTTTCCAATGCTTCATTTTTCACCTTGATTACTAGCTTGTCATTTTGACAGGGTTAAGAAAAAATGACCCAAAATAAAATTTCTGAATCCCTGCAGTTTCTTTCAAATTTTCTCTTTTTTGCATTCTTCTCTTTCACTTTTTTTTTTTATTTCTAAATTTCCTTCTGAATAACGGGGGAATATCTGGGATGCGGGAAATAAAAAAAAACCACACACAAACCGAACATTTTAGAGCAAGGATGACTGTAAGTGCCCTTCTTTGAAACCCTTGTAAAGGATATAATTCAGAAGATGGGAGGGGAGATCTATGAGAGGAGACCAAATTCAGACACAGCATGCTGTGTAACCAAACAAAAGAGTGTTGCCTTTCATTGTTTAATATTCTTAGCAGTAATGTGGTACCACTTAGGATGTTGAAAAGTAACACATGGTGGGGCATATAATTAAGTGAAGCCTGAAGAATAATTATGCAAGTACAGCTCAGCATAATGAGGAACCAGGGTTGGGGGGTTTAATATCATATTATGACATTAAGTACAAAATAGAAATCTGAAATTAATGCATCTGTTGAAAATGGAAGAAACCTGCACATACAGGCATTTTAACAAAAAAAGATCACTTTTACCTTCTGTAGAATAGTACCATTCCACATGCAATTTAAGTAAAATAAAATTTTGTTTATTAAGGGCTTGATATAATTTCAGAAGAAAAACCTGAGAATATTCATTGATCTAAATGGAAACTGGCTCCATCCCTCTGTTGAAATATTTATATTTTTCTCTGTAGTCATACAAATAAAATGTCACAATTACTCTGAAAAATGTAGTACCAGTTAAAGCCAGGTATCTGAGCTATTTAGAAGAAGCTCTTGTAAACTGAATTTTTCAGCATAAGCCTGTTCATGAGGGACAGCTCCAGGGTTGCCACAACAGCAGCTTTTTGCTGCCACTCCAGAAGATTACAAGAGAATTTAATTAATACAGCATTTGGAAGAGTGAAAAGATGTCTGTCCAAGATAATTCTCTAATTCTGGGACCCAGCTTGTGTCGCAGTGGGTTTTCCTCTGACTATGTGAGATGTATTTTAAAAGGAGAACCAGAAGGTATTTTGAACTTCATCCTTGTTGCTTCCATTACACTCTGGGTACAAGGGTTGAAAGTAACAGCCCTTAACCCATGTTTTACTGGCAATACTTGGGTCTTTAACACTTCTCTGAAATAGGAGAGCAATCCAGCTGCATATCCTCAAGGTATCTACTGGTATTATTAGGTTTCCTAGACTGTCCCAGGTGTTGGCATGGGGTTGGCAGATTCACAATAGAGCTGAAGGTGATCCTAAATCTGTTTGAGAGTGCAGCTAGACATGAGTCAGGATATCCTAAGGTGCCATTTAGGCACAAGGTCCGTATGCTTAGGCAACCAATGCACTCATAAGGTCTCTGTGGTTCTGTCCATTCTTCCATAAAATAAATGTCCAAGACATTCACATTCCTCTATACTAATATAATCACTTAAAGGGATGAAAAGACATAAGATGGAATGTAGATTCAGAAATCTAAGAAAAATCAAAATAAATCTTTATGGAAATAATATTTTCTGAGAAAGCTGGGAGCATGTGTCAATCTGTTGGAAGGTAGGAGGGCTCTGCAAAGAGACCTGGAATAGTTGGATAGATGGGCAGAGTCCAATAAGATGAAGTTTAACAAGTTTAAGTGCTGAGTCCTGCATTTTGGCCACAATAAGCCCCTGAAATGTTATAGGCTGGGGGTGGCGTGGCTGGACAGTGCCCAGGCGGAAAGGGACCTGGGGGTACTGGTCAACAGCAGACTGAACATGAGGCAGCAGAGTGCCCAGGTGGCCAAAAAGGCCAGTGGCATCCTGGCCTGTAGCAGGAACAGTGTGGCCAGCAGGACCAGGGAAGTCATTCTTCCCCTGTACTCAGCACTGGTGAGGTGGCACCTCAAGTACCGTGTCCAGTTCTGGGCCCCTCAGTTCAGGAAGGATGTTGAGAAGCTTGAACGTGTCCAAAGGAGGGCAGCAAGGCTGGTGAGGGACTTGGAACACAAGCCCTATGAGGAATGACTGAGGGAGCTGGTGTTCTTTAGCCTGGAGAAAAGGAGACTCAGAAGTGACCTTATCACTCTCTACAACTTCCTGAAAGGTGGCTGTAGTCAGGTGGGGGTCGGTCTCTTTCTCCAGGCAACAACTGACAGAACTCCAAGGAATTTAGGTTGGATGTTAGGAAAAAGTTTTTTACTGAAAGAGTGATAAAGTTCTGGAATTGTCTGCCCAGGGAGGTGGTAGAGTCACCATCCCTGGATGTGTTTAAAAAAAGATTGGATGTGGCACTCAGTGCCATGGTTTAGTTGAGGTGGTGTTAGGGCATGGGTTGGACTCTGTGATCTTGAAGGTCTCTTCCAACCTGGTGATTCTGTGTGAATTTTTTTATCGCTGAATGACGTAATATGGACTAATTTGGACTGAGATACCAGTCACTGAAAGGAGAACTCTTGTACTTTCTGTGTGAATTTTCCCCACAAATGCATGATATTAAGCTTTGGTAACAGAGGAAACCTTTGGGAAAATGATTCTTCTGTTATTGAGATCAAGTGATTCTCCCTGCTGTCTCTCTTAGATAAAAAAAAAAAAAAAAATTATTTTTCTCAGGAAGATTTTGGTAGGGTTTGAAAGAAAAAGTTATGGCTTTAAACTTTGAAAAGCTTTGCCTCTTGGTGCCAGGAGAGATGTCATATCATTGGTGTTTCACCATGAACTCAAGTGGTATCTTGCACTCCTAATAATCTGATTCTATAATTTCAGAAGAAACTGAGGAAACAATTTCAAGTTGAATAAAAAAAATTAACTTTGATTTCCCACCTCCATACAGGCTCCTTCAGAAACTCCCATCTACTGGATGCTTTTAAATTGTTTTAACTGTTTTCAATTACATACACAAGCATTAAATATGTTCGGTGGTGCCTGGTTTGTATTATTGCAAGGTAATGCTAAGAAAATCTGAATTATTGGCACAGTACCTGAAGCAGAAAAAAATAAAACAAAACGTCTTTTGCATCTAGTCACCCATCTGAGAGAAGATAATTTAAAATATAATTTACAAGTTCATTTAAAATTTTGCTTTGTAGACAAAAACAGGGATAAGGTGACCAGAGCAAAAAACCACTTAGATCTCTACAAGTAAAAATGTATGTCACTTATTGTAGGAAAGAAGCTGGCTGACCCTGCTGTTCATGTCTGACAACCTGACCCATAAACATTAGGAAGAAGCTACCTGCCAAGAATGCTCAATTTACATTGCCTGCCACATCTTTACAGCTGGAACAGGAGATGCCTGAAAGCTTTTTTCTTTTTCTTTTTTCTTTCCTTAATAGCAAGGCAAAAGTCTGCTTTCTCTTGAATCTGAAGTAGGACAGTGAGTCATTCCGGTTCTTTGTGCTGTAAAGTTGGAGGCATTGCAGAGGGCACTGCTCTGTACTATAAAACCAAAGGGAGCGTTTCAGGTGTAATTCTCTCCAGTGCTGGTGTAAGTACTGCCGTGGTAGTTACCACATAATGCACAGCACTGCTACACAAGTTGACCCCTGGGGAGCATTTAGTAAATTGTAAAGGACTGTGAAAGCACAAAATAAAGAAAGATGGACTTTTCTTCTGAACACACTGGTCTCATTTCTGCAGGTACTGCAAAGAGCAATAAGGAAGTTAAAAGTTGCCCAGCAGCAGCAACTACCCTTGCACGTCACGAAAAAAGATGGCTCCATCCTTGTCCTGGAGAACCACAAAGTGATGCTTGCAGAGAAATGCCTTCCACCAGCAGCTCACAGGAAGGATGCAGGGCAGAGAGCAGGGTGACTTTAGCACTGTGACTACTGAGGGCTTTTTTGAAATCATACAGATTTTTCTGTCTGTCACTGACAAAAAAATAAAATAAAGGGCCAACCTCCCCCCACAGCATCATACTTTCCTAAATTGATCTGAAATGCCTAGGAAGTATCAGGAAACACCAAGCAACAGTGTGCATTTCTTCCATTCAGTGAACTATGTATATGTTAAAATGCAGTTTTATAATGTTTTGGCAAAACCCCACAGTCCAGCCAGCTGGTTAAATCCTATCAGGCATAAATTCAGAGGAGCTCAGCTCTGATCCTTGTTCTGGCATTGACTTTCCCTGCTTCATTGGGAACACTGCATAGAATTAGAAGTCCTTTATCCAGATTTGAGTTAAGGATGATAACTCTGTCTAAAGAACTCTGGAATTCACAGATGAAAGCTAATGCATTGGTCCTAAGTCTAACTCATCCGTGGTCACTCACTAAAATGGCCCACTTGCTGTAGCACAGTGTCATTACCTTTTGTGCCCAGTTCCTCTGAGGGTGATTTCAGGGCCTGACTGAGGTTTTTTGGCATGGTACTGCCTTTCCTAGGAATGCCATATGTCAGAGGAACAAAATGAAAAACCGTAAGTGAAATCCTCAGCCCTGTCAGCTTCACTGAGTTGCTTCAGTTTGTATCTTGTACAGTCTTAGTATTAAAAATGCACAGTTACAATTACCTTCAGGATTTCAAAAAATATTTTTATCAGGGCTTTTTTCTTCCAGACTTTGGAATAATAATGAACAGGAAAATGGATTCCCAAAAAAAAGTAAATCTGACCTTTTCAGCTATTAGCTATAACTTGGTTTGGATTTTTTTTGAATCTAGGGTGCAGGTGTGCTGCTTTTCCATAGCTAGTTATAAAAATCTGTCAAGGCTTTTCACAAAACAAATTCTTTGAAAATGTGGGGTTTTTTACTTTTTTAAAATTTATTTATTCTTAGAGCAACAGCCATGTAAGACCACTTTAAAGGCAAACAGCAGGAGCAAGTCCAGACAGCAAATGTAGCACACCAAGCCTTTTCTTATAAATTCTTTCCTCCCATTTCCCTCTGCCCCCTCCCCACTGCAAATAAAGGACTGAAGAAAGGAAGAAAAGGCTTACACAGCAACATTTGCATCCCTGCCTTTAGCTAGTCACATTTTCCTAGCTTGAGGTGATATGCATTATTGAAGAATGTCCAGCACTCTCAAGTAAATATGTGCCAATCAAATAAATAACTATGCACTATGCTCCTCTGTACTCTTGGTCAGTGTTTAAAATAACCCACATACAGACCAATTTTCATTTTTCATCCTTACTTTCAGTTTTCAGGGAAAAATTTTTTTAGCAAATACCTCAGATATACAGGGGCAGAACAAAATGAAGTAACAGATTGTATTAATTGTTGAATCACTACAGCAGTGTTGTGACAAAGCAATATTCAAATGTGGCTGCCTGCTTTCAGCCATTTAAGTCCATGCACAAGCTGAAGATCTGTACAGCAGCTGGTATTACGAGATTTTGGATCTCTAACCTCAGGTGTCTAGCTTAAAATATTGAATTTGCATTGCGTAAAAGTATAGTTAGTTATTATCTAGGAGTTAATTAACCAGTATAAATTAATTTAGTAACATCTTCCTTTTATTGCAACCTGACACAAGGAATCTGCAACAATATTTAATAAATTACAACTTGAGCAATTCCCCATTAACTGCGTAATTTCTCTCATAGATTCTGCTTCCCTGAGTTGTCCCACTAAACATTTTACTGCTTATAAGTTAAGATAATTATAGTGGACTGAACAGCATCTGAGATTTTAAAACAAAGCTTTTGGGGGTGATGTATAATTGCTCTTCCTTTTTATGACTACCTGAGAAAGGTCAGTCATTCATAATTTGCTTGAATTGT
The DNA here is from genome assembly GCA_013397055.1 of Pachycephala philippinensis. Classification (NCBI taxonomy): domain Eukaryota; kingdom Metazoa; phylum Chordata; class Aves; order Passeriformes; genus Pachycephala; species Pachycephala philippinensis. The sequence continues at coordinate 243,006 of VWZT01014721.1, forward strand.
GGTTCATTTAACTGATACCTGTATGGTTTTGGTACATGGCTACTATTCCAATCTACCAGCAAGATATAATTGTTTCAAGGTTACATAGCAGAACCTTTCTAATCATGAGTTTAATATTCCTAAGCTGTTTGGACTTCGGTGTTTTAGCAACCTCCATGGACTCCATGAAAAAAATTTGAGGTGAAGCCCTCGACATTTCATCATACGGTGAATAGGTAGCTACTGTATCTGCAGAGGAGACTTAAATATATATATATTATTTTTAAAGTTTTTTTCCAGTTTTGTTTCAGAGGAAAATACACTCTTTCTTTAAAAATACGCACATGATTTCTGCATGTAAATGTGTATATTTATACAAAGGGAGAGAGTAGGCAGGACTCTTCGTACTGGGCATTCAGGTGTATTGAGCAATATCAGCAAAACTTTCTTGATACCATCTGCTTCCAAGTCTATAATGTCCCTTGAATATTTGTGAAACACCTTGTGTTTCTATTAGCTGGGAACTATAAAAGATATTATACAAGAGTTATTCCTGTAGACAGTGTATATCAGAGAAACTCCTCCCTGTAGCAGGACTTGGGGTGCCAGGACAGTCTATACACTCAAACAGCCTTCCTGACACATTCAGTGTCTTAGGTTACACCCGGCTTGATTTGTACATTTGGGTTAAAGCACTCATCCTTTAATGTGTAGGATTCTGGATAATTTCTATTCTGAACCCAAGGGTTTCAAATGTTCAGTTCTAGCCCACAAGGACAGTGTGCTAAACAGGTTTGTAGGCTCTTTTGGATAAATATGTTTGTTATAGTTCTCAATTATGAAGGTTCTTGCTGTAAGATATTGTGCAGGAAACAAAAATGTTTAGAAATTAGTTAGGCAGCTTTATTTCATGAATGCCCATTGGTGGCCATTAAATGCACTAGCCTGGATGCAACTTCTGTCTTTAAAAAAAAAAGAAAAGAGAAAGAAGAAGGTACAGATGGGAGAAACCTTAAGCTTCTTGTTTTTGCAAGGTAGAAAGTTATGTCAGTCTGCATTTCAACTGTTTCTTGCAGCCTTCCTTTAAGCAACCTCTATTAACCATTGTTAGACATGATACTGAGTGACCTTTGGTCTGTTCCAGCACAGATGCCATTATGTACTTAATGACACATCTCTGCCCTCTTTGATACCACAGGACCCAACTTCAATCTCAGAGAGGGCAGACTGGGCTTTGGGAATGAATTGCCTTGGAGCATGAGGGAGGTTGCTTCCTCAGGGCCCCCTGCCTCTCTCTTACAGAAGCTGGAACTCGTACCATGCATGAGGCAAAGCTACAAAGGTTACCTCCTGATGAGGTCATTGAAAAGCTGATTTCTATTTCTGTCCCTGATACTGCTGCAGAATTTTTGCCTGATGCTAGGCAAGCTGCTTAAAATACATTTTTTAGAGTGCTGACTAATGACCTTTCCAGTTTTCCTAAGACCTGTTTTTGGAACTTGGTGGTAGGAGTTCCCCAAATGGCAAAGCAGCTGGTGCTGATGGACTGATGTGGAGGCTGCAGTCTTTGGGAGGTGAGATTCAAGAAAGGTGAGCTGGAAAAGCACTCAAGTCTGAGTCATCCCAGACAGCAAGTTCCCCAAATCAGTGGTTCTTAATCCTGGTGCTTTAGCTACCCAGTGTAAAATGAGGATAATATTGCAGTCATACTTTATAGGTAGTTGTAAAACTAAAGGCATTGCTGTTCATAAAATATAGTCATGGGCACCACAGAGAAGTCTAAACAAATGGCTTGAAAACCATCTTGAATAATGCAGTGCAAACAAGACCCAAGGCCATAGTTTAAAGAAAAAGAAGATAAAAAAAGTTTGAACACCTCATTAGTTTCCTGAATATAATCCATCCTTGTACAGAGGAAGACTGGGGTCATGTGTAAGTATTGACCAAGTAATAAAAACACAACACTGAATTAACACTGCAGAGGTGACTTTTTCTGCATGTCTGTCATTTGCTTTTATTTTCTGGCACTGGGGGTGTTTTTTAAGATGACATATTTGTGAAATATGCCTACAAGATAATATGAAAATGAAGTTAACTGTGCTCACAATTAATATTATCCTCAATAGCCTAAGAAAAATTGTGACCTTACTTTTTTTTTCTTGTTGATTCTATCCAAAGACAAGATAATTTTTTTAACTGAGGGACAAGCTCCTAACAGCTGATTTTAGCAACAGCAAATTATATGGTGGCTGCCAGAGTTGGTAGATCCCAGAGTCACCTGGGTTCACCAGCTATCTGTCAAAAATTTTTGACAGGTGCACTCCATTATTTTCAGAGAGACACTAACAAAGTCAGAAGAATATTCTCCTGGTATTTTCTATAGATTTCGTGATGTTTTTGAGATAAGCTCTTCTGTAGCCACAGAACATATTTCAAAAGAGAAATTAGGACACCCCTAGTGAAACAATCATGCCTTTTCATCCAAAGGATGGTGCCATACAAAAATAGATGCTTTGGGCAAGTGAATCAGAAGCAGGGAAAGAGACCTCAGAGAGACAGGTGTAATGTAGCTTGTACACGGGATTTAGGATAAATTTCTCAGGTATGTCGGCTTGCTGGAAAAATTTTTAATCTTTTTTTCCAAACTGAACTGTGTGAACATTATTTCCTGGGTTTGTTTTTTTTTCTTTTCAAGTGTCTAACACATATTTGGACATACAAGATTCTGTATTGCCCTGGAATAGCCAATTAGGAGAGTAAGAAATAGCCTTTACATTTTGGAATTTGGCTTTTAAAATTTTACTGGACTTTTTGTCAAGTATGAGCTAACAGGTTTCCACAGATAAACCACTGAATTTCTCTCATGCATCACCTTGTGTATTGCTTATCTATAAAATGGGAGAAGAAAAATCAGATACCTACCGAAAAAATGAAAAGAAAAGGAAGAAATAAGAATCATTCAATAGTCATCAGCCACATATTTTTTTCTGGTATTCATTATGAAAAGATATAGTTCCATCTAAATTTTGTGTATGATTCTAGCCTTTGCTTCAGTGTCTTTTTTTTTCTTTTAATCTTCATGCTTTTTAAGTCCTGATCCCTGTAAAACCTTCCTAATATTTTAAAACAGAAATGAACAATCCTTTTTATTTTATATCCCTTGGGAGAGACAGATTGATTCTTTTTGCAGGTAAGGGGTAGGGGTTATTGGGTTTACATGTGTGAAGAATTGATGGAAGAAAGCTCAGCTGAAAGAAATGAATTTTGTATTTAGTGTCAGCTGAAAGAAATGAATTTTGTATTTAGTGCTGAAAGCAATAAAAGGTCATTTCTCAGCCAAGCACCTGTGAAAATTCTGTGATCCATATTCACAAACCTCCTCCTGCAGCACAGCAGATTTATTGGTTCTAGTGAGAAAACATTATTGCCAGGATCTTGTGGTCACTGTGAGAACTGATATCTGGGAGACAGACCTGATCTCACAAAACCCTCCAAAGACCAGCAGATTGGCCTTAAACAGCCTGAATTCCAGATGCTGGAATTACATCTTCACAGAAGCAGTATAAGATAAAGCAACTGATGCTGATTAAGTATACACATTGCTTTCTTCCTAAGGTTTGTTGTATGCTTTTTTTCTTTTGAGCTTGAAATTTGACACATAAGTTCTTAAGAGAGAAGCTTATACTGAGCAAGTGTATCTCTTTTCTTACTATAAAGAGAAAACGAAGAGTCATTGCCTTATGTAGCTTTCTTATCTAATCTCACTTCATATCACATTTAGTGGTACTGGTTAGAAATGAAGTAGGTGGAAGAACAGTCTTTGGGTCTCAGCTGTGGATTGCATCAGCCCAAGAAAAACTTGCTGCACTTTTTCACATTAAGGAGAGTTGAAAAGTAGACTATATACACATAACTTAAGGGTTTTTTTCTACAGTGAGCTACTGATTTGCCATGGTTCCTGATAATGAAATATATCAATGTTCTTTTAAGGCACAGAAGTATAAAATTTGGGGGTTTAGTTCAAAATGAACAACAAAAGCCAGTGGTACATTGAGGTCCCAGATTTGAAGGACCTACACAAACATGTATTGAGACTTGCATTGCACAGTGTTGCCCAGAGTTTCAGAAATAGCCGCAGGTGACATGCACAGCATCCATATCCTTCATCTCCCTTTAGCTGGTCGTGATGTTAACCATGTAGGAATAAACAGGCAACAGTAGTAAACAGTTTTAACTCCAGTAAAATTATTATGGCGGAGTGATTTTGCCTGCTACAGGTTCTAGGAAGGAATTGCAAATTATGGGTAGGTAGGTAAGTAGATACCTAGTTATTGAAATAATATGTGCTACTGCCTAAAAAAAAAGCTTCAGAAACTAATGTCATGAAGTACACGAAAAAGTGTCAGTCCTCTTGGTAAAGAAGGTTATGCTTAAGAAATTTCCCCTGTATACATTCATAACAGTGTTGGTACTCCAGAAAAAGACTGTTGAAGTGACTGAGAATAACATCGGTATAAATTCACATCCTACATTTTAGGTTGTTATAAATATCTAACTCGAAATCTCACATTTACAATAGGCACACATTCCCTATTTCTCAGAGACAGACAACTACCTTTTGTAATTCACTGACAGAGGACTTGAGCTCCCCAATTTTAGTCTTCTGAATAAATCTGACGTTCAAGACTAAAATTAGTGGGATAAATATTCTCTATTGTCTTGTAATGATTGCCTGATTCCTTTTTTTGGTTTTTTGAGGTTTTGTTTATTTTGATTTGTTTGGGGGTTGTGTGTGTGTCAGAGAGAGTCAAAAGATTAATTTTTATAACTGCCTACTGTGCAAATTAAACTAGGAATCTGCTCTTCCTCTCTTCTACGTCATCATCAGTAATAAATATTCTGCAGCTGGAATTCATCTGTCAAATTTGATGGTGATATATGAGCCAGAGTGAAATCCTGTGCAATCTTTCAGAGCTGTTTTGGTTTCGCAGTGCAAACATTACAAAACTTTTGTTTTATTCAGTAAAATAAGCAGATATACATCATGTGCATATGGGGAATAGATCTACTGGGTAGGAATATGAGGGTTTTATAACCATTTTTCAAGCTGTAACTATGCTTTAAAGCTTTGAATGTGGTGACAACAGCTAGTTTGACAGCATCCGCACTTTAAACCTTTTAACATCACTGCAGGGTATATTAACACACCCAGCTTTGCCATAAAGGAGAGGATCACACTCAAACCCTGAAGTAATATAGTAAGTGCTTCAACAAATATCATCAGCAGTTAACCACCGACCCACCCTCTGCCTGGAGTAAGCATTTCTAGCCACTGAACTTCACTTATCTTCTTAAGAAAGCAATTGATTATGAAAGAAGGAGAGTTTTATATACTAATGGTGCACTTGAAATTATATTTGGAGTACAAATTTGATTTTTTAATGATGTGACATACATAACCCCCCCCCAAGTACTCAGGAAGTTCAGAAGTATACTATGGTTCATCATACTTTTTCATAAGACTAATATGTAAAATGATATGCTTTAGCTTAATATTTTTAGCCTTAGATTTTCTAGATTGATTTTTCAGAGTGAAAAGTAGACATTTGTTCCTGCCTGGCATAAGCAGATGTTCATATGTGTACTTATGTATGATAGTTGTGTTAGTATCAATTTGCTTGAAAAAAAAAAGAGCCTTGTATTCATTTGTGACTTAATTATGTTTTGAATGTAGTAATTCCCTGGAAAATATCATTCTATTCAACATCTTTTCAAGAATTCATCTAAAGACACAAGCTCTTTAGGTATCTCTCCAGTAAATGCTTGTTTCACACTTGTAAACACACTTGCATGGATGAAACTCTAGGATTCATCTTCAAAAGCTTTGCAACAATGTGTTCTCATAATTAAAAAAAAAAAAAATTGACGGCAAAATAGTGTGAATTTTATTTCAGAGTGGACTGAATCTCCATGTATACTTACAATCACAGGATCTGCTTACAGGGTGCCAAGAATATATACTTTGGAATCAGTCCTATTACTAGAACTAAAGCACTTCTGGTGAAATAAGAACTGGGCATCTGGTGATTATGCAGAGCTGTAGTGAAAAACCATGAGTATAGCACTTTTGTGCTTTCACTACTTAAACTCTTCACGACTCTAAAAACAGCAAGAACCATCACCACTTGAGGTCAATATATCAGAGGAAATAAGCAATACTAACCAAAGTCTTAGTCTTTTACAGTGGAATACTGAATGTTGGTAGGCACCAACAATTTCATTATTTTCTTTCCTGAATCTGAGAGAAAAACTAGAAGGATTCCTAAAGACTGCTAACTCCAGCAACTACATCCAAGGAGTATAGTGATGTGTTGTATCTAATTATGTTTCTCCAGCTTATTCTGGACTGCTTCTCTATTCAGAAATGGAATTGTTCAGACTTCTCAGGCAATTTATTCAGCTTCCCATCCTTTATTATGAAATTTTTATGTGATTATATATATATATCAATCTAACGTCCCTCCTTTGAATGAGCCCTGTTCTGTTTCATTCTGTGCCTGGTGGCATGAAGAAGGAATTTACCCCATCCTCATCATCAACAGAAAGTACCACTGTTCCATGCCTACAACTTCATGGTTTTCTACCCTGTCTCATAAAAGCCCAACTATTTCATCAGTGAGAGTTTGCCAAGAATACTGATCTTTGCTTATTCATGCACGGGTGTTCTTATTGTTGCTGGCAGGCTATGCTTTATAACTCTATAAATGGTCTTTCTTTCTAACATGGCCTCGATACTGCCCAAGAAAATTCTTTGAAAGTATATCCCTATAACTAATTTTTAGTTTTGTTTTAGAAGAATTTATAACCTTGTAGTGCAGTAAATATGATGTTGCCATTGAAAATAACAGATCACATTAACCTCACAGCACATGCTTCAGTGTTTGTTGGGCTATACTTGGACTTTTCTTGGCCTTTCTGGAGCCATGTTTTAGTTTGTGTCTAAAAACAATTAATTATCTAACGACTGGGGGACCCCTACATCCTATACTTAAGCTTTTGTACAACTCTATGATGTATATATGTTACTAAAACACACGAACATACATATTTTTAATACACATTTATGGATGTATAACATAGAGGTTGTAATAATAAGCAGTTACTCTGTGCAAATGAGCTGCCGCAATCCTGGGTTAAAATGCTGTGTAGAGAATTTTGGACATGACTTGGTAAGAGGGGCAGAGACTCAGGGCAGGGGAGAGTCAGGGCTGTAACAGCTCACTTACGACGACTACCACCTATCCAAGGAAGATAACCTTGGGAACCAGCAAAAGCAACTTCAGGGGTAACTAAGGAAATAAAATGAACCCATTACCATATATAAAAAATTTGGATGTAAAAGGGAGCTGTAGAAGAAAAAACATAGTGCAGAGCATGTTAGTAAATGTGTAACAATTGTCCCAAGTGGACCCTATAATGAGGAAGACAAAATCATCAGTGTCAGTGTCATATTCCTTCCAGCACAGGACACAGGACATTTGTCATCTTGCCCCACCTGAAGCCATCATTTAACTGAGGAGACAAAGTGGCTGTGGAAGGGTCAGCAGAATGGCAAAGAAAGGAGGTAGGCATTGTGTGTGTGTCACCAGATTTGCCTGGAACTATTGGAATTAGGATCACTGTAAGGACAGTAATAATAATTCTGTGGTTATTGTGTTAAGATTTATTCAGATTAAATATAATTCTTGGGTATGTTCCTTTTGTCTATAGAAGATTTTGAGTCTAATTAACCAGTAGAAACAAAACACCCTCTGTAATTTGGTGCAACAAATTGATAAAAAAATACATATAAGGCTAGGAGTTTCCAACTTGTAAGCAGTTTCAAAGTGTAGTTCTCACCAATATTTTTAGTCTTTCATTAGTTAATGAAAAGCAAGGAACACTTATTGGTTACTTAAACCAAGTTAGTGAAAGTAAGAAAAAAAGTCTTTTGCATATGAAAAGCTTTTCAGTCAAAGACCTGAGCCACTTGTTCAGAAGCAACAAATTGAAATTTAAAGATCAAATCACTGCAAGAATGCAAAATGTTTTGTGTTCATGTATATAAAGTATTTTATTTCACGGTTCATTATAAATCAAGGCTGTGCCCACACTTACTAATTGCAGCGTTCTCTTGTTGGTCCTGTTTGGAAAGGATGCTGATTGCTTTAGTACATACAGGATCCAGATTAATTTATTTCTTGAAAGGAGAGCTGAGTAGAATTACCAATTATCTTTTTGTAAATATTTGGTATATTACACATTTACTTTTAACTTTGAAATTGCTGTTTGTTATTTATCTTTGGGGTTTGGAAGCCTCCCTTACTGAAGTAAAAACATGACAGATGAGCAGTGTCACACTCAATTGAATGATAATTTTTTCTGTGTTTTTTGAATGGGGAAACCATAACACTGCTTCACAGCTCTGCTGCTACGGAGGCTGGAAAAGGGGAAAGATAATGTCAGATTGGGTGACTGTCTTCCTTTCCTGCTCTGTTATATTGAACATCAGAGCAGACCTTTTCCTAGTAAATATTCCCATAGCACCACAGTAAACAATCATACTCTGATTACGTTTGATGATCTAACTTTATGAGACATGCTCTTGTAAGAATTAAATGACTGCGGAAAAGTTTGAGAGAAAAAGATGTCATGAACACGGAAAAGAGCAGCCTTGCCAGGTTTACTTATATGGGTGCAAGGCCTCCAAAGACTCTGGTGGTGTATATGGCAGATAAAGGCTCACTGTGTTGATTTTTTTGTTGCTACTGATCAAAATACTGAAGCAGTGTGACTACTTCAATCCCTGCAACACAGTATTAGCTACTTCAAAGCTATACTCTTTTTCTTGGGCTGAATGTAAACTGAAGTAAAAGCTTCTGACACAATATAAAAACAAAAGCTGTGATAACTTTCATGTACTAAACACAATGAAACTCATATCTAACTTCAGAAGACCTCAGTGTAAATGTTCTGTCAAAGCTACAAATTGAAAATCCCTTTATAATCACTGGAAACAGAATATAATTTAAATATTTGCTTTAAGATTAATTACGTCTTTGACTCCATTGATCATGGACTGATTTTTATTGCTTTTAAAGGAAGCTTAAGGTGAGTAGTTCAGATATAAATCTCTGGTTGAATATTTCTACATTAATCAGAGAGCCCATTACACTCAAAATATTGTATTGACAAAACAGAAACACACCTTGCATGCAAAGCTAAGAATTTATGTTTTAGTGTAATTGAAATCTTAAAAGCCTAATGAAATAAATGTTGGTACAGATCTAGTTAGTTTATGGAAAACAAAGAAGAAAGAAAATAAAGAAACTATCACAGAAAAAGGCTAAACAAAAATAAATAAGTACAATACAAGTAAAAATCTTATATGCTCTTTTTCTAGTACCTGTTTCATTTCTCTGCTCTTACAGTTACCTGTATAGAACCCTCTGAACCCTAAGGTGAGCAACTTCAGTCTGGCTGGAGGTGGAAGGAAGATTTATTTAACAGGACCTGTCAGTGTCCCAGACTATTCACCAGGAGGACAGGGATGATGTTCATTTTTTTTTCTCCAGAAAAAGTGTGAAATTGATCACAATGGCATCCTTTTCCTCACTATAGGGTCCACATGGGGCTAATTTGTATGTTTTCTAACATGCTTTACACCCTTTTCTTCCCTGGTCTGCAAGTCCATGGCACACTGACATTTCCTGCATAGAGTGTGGGTTAGATATGTACAGTACCTGTTTGCTGTTCTCTTTGTTACCCTTAGATTTGTTTTACCCAGCTCCCATGGTTGCATTTCTTTATCTGCCCTTTGGTGAGCTGTTTCTAACTCTGGAGTCTTCAATGTCAGCCTCTCTCTTACCATCCCATGCCCACACTGTCCTGTATTCTATCCCTTGTCCTCCATTTCAAGGGCTCTGCTGTAACACTAGGTCTGTGTTTCTTTAGATTGCATCATTATGCTGCAGTTTTGAAGAATCTAGTTTACCCAGAATAGTTGTTTGTTACTACTATATATATAAAAATTATGGTTATACCACAGAAAAATATGATATAAAATTAGACATAGGTACCTGGTTATTGGAGAAATTGCTGTTGCAGCTAAATATGCCAAAACAAAGCTCCAGGAGGCAAAACCCAAGTTTGGACAAAGCATGCCTGAGGGGCCTCAACCCTGAGGACTTTGAGCACTGGTGGCCACCTCACCGACAGGGCAGAACTGGTTTCCTTGGCTATAGGATGCAAGAGCTCTCAGAAATTCTCGTGGTATCAATAGCAGGAGGACCACGAGCATTAGAAGCAGGACAGCATCCATCTACATAGTCACTAGGATTTGTGACATTTAGAATAATGAGGATGTCAAGATTCTATCTGGGATTTTCAGAAATGGATTTTCCTGCTGTATAAACAGTATGAGTAGTTTGCAATGAGATGTTACACTCTGAGAAACTGATGATGATTTCTACTTTTTTTCTCTAGTTGCTGAGATTCTCATTGCACAGATTGAACAGTATTAGCTCCATTCAGCCATGCTACCCTGCAAACAAGACCACATGACTATTGCCAATAGCTTGAATACGAAGGAACATAAAAAAGGAACCTGTAAAGGTATGACGAAAAGACGTGGGAAACATAGGGGCCAAATTGATAAAGTTCATTTTAAGCCCAGTTGAAATTTTGAAAAGTTCTTTAGCTAGTTTAAACATGGATCTATCCCGTGTATGAACGAGAAAAAAATTTGATTCTGAGCTCTAAAGAGAAAAATAATACCTTATTGTGACAAGTAATTATAAACTGAGTCTCAGAAAGGAATCATGTGAAAATAGGAAAATAAGATTTTTTCAAGAACCTTTTTCAACTAGATTGATTCAATGAGATTGATTCAAAGGAGATTTTTGTTGAGATCCCTTTTTTCCCCAAAATTCCTTGTGAGCAGGATTTTGTGGAAAATGGAGTTCCAAACGACTGCAGAAGGGAAAGAATTAGAGTGGACATTTACGGATGAAGAGACGGTGTAGTAAGAGGACCACAAAAACCACTAAACTGCTGCAGTGTGCACTATCATCAAAAGGACACAAGACCCTTTTAGCATGTTCCTGACCTGCTCAGCAAGGATATTGCACAGCAAGAGGTAGTTCATTACAGCCAGCAGCTGAAGGAGGCTGACACACAGCAGCTGCTGCAGGGTGCTGGCAGCTGTGGGTGGGTCCATTGAGCCACTGGAACAATGTAAAATTCAGAGAATATTTGCCAAAATTTCATTCATACCCAATTAGAAAACAAAAAAGTTATCTCCTTGTGGCACGCAATGGAAGGTTTTAGAAAATCGTTAAAATCTTAAAATTGGGAAGATTGGTCTTTATGCCACAGTAAATCAGATGCCAGGTGGTGTATTTTGACATTACGGAAAGAAAGCAACATGGTGCTTGAACTACCGTGCTGCCAGGGGCTACCCTGATGCTATCCAACCCTCTTGTGTGTTCAAGGTTGTTTTTAGTACTTTTCTAAAAATCTTGATGTGAGTATTTGTGGAGGAATGATTACTAGAAACTGGTACAATTTAGAAATGCGTAGGGGTAAAAAAAGGAGCACAGAATTAGGGTGATGCTTCTACCAGCCACCTATGTAAGCAATTCTAATGCAAAAAGCATCTGGAGCAATTTAAAGCCTTCAATATAAGTTCTTATCTACTCTCTAGTTAGAACAACTGCAATAACATAAATGGGTTCCTTTGCCACCTTTGGTATGATTTCTACCCCAAATGAAATCCAGTTTGAATCAGAAAGCAGTGATGCCCTATTTGAAATGCGATGGATTTTTCTTTAGTATTTTTTTTTATTTTATTTAATCATCCCAGTTAATGTTCCTAAAAGAAATGAATGAATGACTAAACTGTAATTGTTAAAAAAATAGAAGAGAGCATAATTCTTAGCTATTCACTCTACAGACTTGATACAGAAAATAAAGGTAATTTTACCAATCATCTTCCTCATTTTCATTAGATTTTCATATGTTATTATGAAGAATGTGCAGTACTGACCAATTCTCTTTAAAGACAGTTTTTCTAAAAAAAGAATTATATTCAATCCTTCTGAAAATGTTTACATATGAAAATTTTCAAATTTGAAAGTAAATTAATTTCCTGTGCATTTCTTGCATTAAAATTTAAGTTAAGGAGTAATAAATGAACACATACAGGTTTGATGAATTTTGTTAAACCTCACTGCAATGGCAATGCATTGGCTCAGTTACAGTTAAATCTGTGAACAGACATGTTAATGAAATCATTAGAGCTCTGTTCTTTGAAATGTTACTTGAAAAGCTGTTCCACAAAGCTCTTCACATTGTAGGAATAAGACAAAGCCTGAAAATATTCATCCTCAGACATAAAGGACTGTGAAGGAGATAATGCAAGAGGCAGATGTCAGAACTGTGTTTACTTTGAAAGTCTAGGTTCAGAGTAGCATTAAGTGGCCAGCAATAACATTTGGGATGGTTTCATCACAAAGTCCAAATGAAACATCAATACATTTTCAGATTGGGGATTTTTAATTTTTTTTTTTTTAATTTTACACCAACCAGTGTTCGGTTCCCTTCCAAAATAATCTGGTGCTGATACCTTCCATTTTGTCACCTAATTTATTCCATTTGCTTTAAGAGTTTCATTATTTTTTTAAAAAAAACCCCACAACTATGATGTCTTTACGATATAGAGCATATACTCCAACCTGCCACCTTTGTGTACAAAAATCGTGACTGCTTGTCTTTAGAAATACACAAAAGTTCTACTCAGAAATATGTGCTCAGTTTTGATATTTTGCCTCTACACCTCTGACTATTTGACTGTCATGGTCAATTCCTTCATTGGCAGTAAGACTAAAAAATTGTTGATTTTGCAGTCAGACACACAAGCAGAACTCTTTCCCATTAAAGTAAAGCAAAAATAGCTGTAGACTTGAGATTTCAAAATCGAACAAGTTACTTAATATTTTCAGTGTTTGCTTCTCATTTGCTCACCAGCTTATGGTACATGCCTGTCCTTATTTCTTATACTTGAGTCCTAAACAGCTTCTTCTTGTTGGTGATTCAAACTCAGCCAAGCACCAGCACTGCTCTGTGGAAGGCTCAGAGAAGCCATGATGATATATGTTATGGTTTCACTGAAGGTACCATGGATAAGACTTAATTATTTCCCTTGAACTGCAAAAATACACTTAACATAAGAACATAAGTATATTGTAGTGGTATGTACTTGCTAATGTAATTAAGTTGTTTTAACTTTGCTATGGAAGGAAAGCTGCAAAAATCTGCACAAGGGACTTGTTTTACAGCTGTGGTTTTTTTCGACCCCCACCCCAAGTTGTTTCTTAAAAAAGGAAGGCAGGAATCATGACCACTTGTTGTGAGACAAGTTATTCTCTTGAAAGTCTGGAGGCAATTCTTTATGACTTTGGAGATCCACAATATCAGAAATGTTTCCTTAATCATTTTTACTCAGCATGGACAATCTGATCTTTGTCCATTGCAGAGTCAATAAAGCAGTTTCATGCTACAACTTATCTTGACTTTCACTAAGTGAAACTGAAGTTCAATCAACCATTAAGATTTTTGATTACAATCTTTTTACTAACCTTACTCAAACAGAATCTGGAGACCCAACAAATGTAAATATATGTTTATCAACTAAAGTACAGGAATTTTAGTATTCCAGTCTCTCCTAGGTGCTCCTTCAGTTTTCCTCCGTCAGTGTCTGAAGTGTAGGGAACTTGTACACCCCTGCCATACTGTTTTATTTTGTTTTCTCCAAAGCCAGAGGGGATCTGCAGCATTTCAAAGGAGCCTGCACTGTGTGTAATGCCTGGTCTGTCCTTGCTCTTTGTTATGCTGTAAAACAGAGTCTGCCCACCATGGGGGTGTGCTGTGTCTTATGATTTCAAGAACATGAAGTTGTCATCCAACAGGGCAAACCAGGAGGAACTTAAGACTTGTAGAGGGATTATATGACTATGTCTAAGAACATATCAGTATTTTTTCATAGGTCGTTTGTCACAGCTTTTTTTCAGTAAGCATCCTAATGTCTTATTAAAATAAATGAGGACTGCATTTCCTTCACAGATATGTAAAACAGGCCCCACATTTATGAGCTCACATGAGGATTTAAGAAATTAACTTTTTGCACTCAGGCTTGTTTTTTTATAGGTGGAAATGTGTAGGCTGAAAGTGTAGCAGCAATATAAAATGGTATGTACAGATAAGCAAGCCAAACTGTGATTATTATGAGATTCAACTACCTCAGCTCTGCAGTTTCTTCACTCACTCTGGTTGTTACAGGTGAATAGCCAATGGCAAAATTTGACCCATTAGCTCACCCTTTCTGTAAAATCTATATCTGAATTCCTAATATGCGTGTGCTTACCTTTCTTTTCCTAACATCTCAGTACAGTATTGCATTAAGGCTAGGTGCTCATAGGAACAGAGGATAGTGTGATACTGGCAGCAGCACACAGTGTGCAGCCAGCACAGCCATGGTGAGTCACAGCAAGAGTCAATCAATACCGTAAATTACGGTTTTTAACATTGTAACCACGCTGTCACATACTCTTCTGTACTTCTGTCAATGCTTATCTTATGCTCCCAAATGCATGAACTCTTCTCTACTACAAAATTCATAGAAACCAACGAAAAACATACTGGTATCATTCACTGGATATAAACTCAATAAAAATAAACCAGAAGTAATATGCTTACCTTTTTTTTTTCCCCCCTGAAGCCCTTCTGGAGCAGCACAGAAACTGTACAAGGAACCGAATTCTCTCAAAAAATTGTGCATATTTAAAATGTGATATCCTCTTTTAATCTGCAGCACTGGACTGGAAAACCATAACTTTGAGCACCTTCAACTGATTTTTTTCAAAAGAGAGGGTCATATAGAGGACAGATAAGTGGAAAGCTGACAGAGTACAAGGCAGCTCTGAGCAGAAACATGGTGCTCATTGCTCAGAAAGATGCAATATATACTTGCTGTTAGTGTTTATTAGTGTGTTTACAGAACCGTGTTTAAATGATTATTTAACTTTCAGTGCTGGTTAGCTAGTGCATAGTCAGTTCTAGCACCTGCAGCACTTCTGGTGTTGATGAATCTACAGATATTCAACTTTTGGGGGTCCCTTACAGTATCAAGACCTCAGTTTTCAAAATTATGAGTTTCCACTAGATATAGGATTAATCAGAGCAGCATTTTATTGCTGTGGTGTTTAGGCACCTCAGTTTAATTGAGCCATTGACCCACTTCTGATCCATGCAGAAACTTAAGCCTGACTGTATTAAAGGTGTTTCTGCATTAATTACATTTGATAAATTACTACTACTTATTACCTGTTGAGTTCAATTGTGGACCCGATACTTGAGTGAAATTTAGGTATGTTTAGTACTTGATTGCTGCAAGATGAGATATGTTTTATGAGAATTGGACACAGAAGTAGTAGCTTGACTCCTGTTTCAGAGCATAAGCTACCAATTATTTTTTCACTAACTAAATTAACACAATGAAAGAACCCTCAGTAAATACTCCTCTCTCAGACTCCTACTCTGGCTCCTTAGGGTAAGCTTCTGGTCTTGAAATGAGAAACCCTGATCTTAGCTCCTTTTCGTTTTAGCAGTGACTATGATAATAGGTAAATGCTGCTTTCATTTAGTTTTAATGTCCATTAAGTATAGCTAGTGATCTTCACCCCCTTCAGCAGAGTAGATTAATAAACATATGTGAGAGAGTCTACACTGTAGAGTTATATAATTTTATTGTTTCAAAGAAGTGGTACATCCAAAGACCAAAAATATCAACTGCCAAAGAGTTGGGGAGAAAAAGAAAGTCCTCCTTTCCTGGATCTTTGTACAAAGCATCTCTATATCATCATGTCCTTTTGAAGTCAAAGGCAAAATTCTCATGGGTTGTAAGGGAATTAGGATTTGTCTCATGGTTTTTAACATAACGGAGAGTTCACAGACCCGACCTAATACTGAAGTCTAAAGCCCTAGTGAAACTAGAGGAGCAGTCTGCATCTACCCTTGTTCAAAGAAAAAAGTAGGAAAAGGGAAAAAAAAAACACAAAAGAAGAATGATGAGCAAGGAGATATACTCAGAATGGACAAAAGGAGAGAGTAGCCCAAAGATCCCGCTCAAAAGATTCAGGCTGTGCAAAATACAGCAATAAATTGCTAAAAGATAGGCTTTCTTGTGAGTTGTCTTGTACTTGCCACTTCTTACTGAGCTGGAAATACCCGAAGGACAGCTTTTCATCTGTTGAAGCG
The DNA here is from genome assembly GCA_013397055.1 of Pachycephala philippinensis. Lineage (NCBI taxonomy): Eukaryota > Metazoa > Chordata > Aves > Passeriformes > Pachycephala > Pachycephala philippinensis. The sequence continues at coordinate 259,338 of VWZT01014721.1, forward strand.
TTTTGTCATTTCTGTACCTGGGAGTCAGAGTGGGAAATATACAGCAGCAAAGCAATCATTACAGATTCACAGTAATAACAATAATAATAATATTAATAATAAAGAATTCTTGTGGAAAAGCTCTCTTTGGATGACCTGTTCACGTTATGCACAGTAACTCCCTAAAGGAACTGCAAATGTAGTACTGTATTCTATTGTCACTGAACTTTGTGTCTCAGAAAGTCTCATGGCATAGGACAAGGCTGTTAGCTGTAGACTTGCTTTTTAGTATGACATCTTTTTCCTTTAATCTAAATTTCCAAATTCTGCTCAAAGAATGCTTCCAGGGGTGCAGGGAATATAGATGTATTGTTTCTATTTATGTAGAGAAAACATTAATACTTGGGTTGACGTGTATAATGCAGCCCTTCCAGCAAAGCAGGGTTAGTAATGTACCTTTCCATCAGTCAATGGAAATAAAAGACACAAAGACCAAGCATCAACCAGAGATGTGACAGGGAGTGTGTTAGCATTCTCTTCTGGGCTATTGTCCAGGCCTTCAGGCAGCTCTTGTGCATGTGGAAGAGCAGATGGGACCATAACCCCACATCTTGTCCCATACCAGGCAATGCACAACAATTGTTCTCAGTTTAAGGAGAGTAAATAGAAAAAAAGAAAGTTATCACCCACATACAGCAGGGAAGAAACTTGAGAAAGTTGTATTTGCTGAGTCCATAAGAAAAATTTTGAGGAGAGTTGAAAATCCAAAGATACAACATCACCTGTCTGCATCTTGTTTATTCTGATATCTCATGAACTAGAGCTTAGAGAAGAGTCATTGGACTATTTGTAAAGTGTCCATGAAGGATACCTGAGTGGTAGTATAGCTCAAATAAACTTTGTCTAAGAGAATGATCTTTGTGTGGCTGGAAGAGCTGCATTACTTGAAAGCCGATTTAAAATTATGTAGCACACTTTAAAATATTCAGGCCAAGTGACTTTGCACCACACACTCATGAACGTGTGTGGTTTATTGTAATTCAAAGAATTACAGTAAGAATTTCCAAATCATTTGGCAGGGTAGTGCATTGTAACTGTGCATAGCATATAAAGTAGTAATACCTAAGTGATATTCTGCTCCAACTGTGTGTTGCTGCCTATTAAGAAGTAGTTTTATAAAGAACAGGTATAAAATTTCAGATCATTTCTGACTCCTGAGAGCATTACAGACCTTTTGACTAATGCAAGTGACCTTTTTCATTTGATCCACAAGTAGGCAGATAATAAACAATATGATACCATAGTTCCTAGAGACTGGAAAAGAGACACTTTGTCAACATTTAGAATCCAAACTCATCCGTGACATGTTCAGACATTTTCCTCAGATCAACTCGTTCATTCCTGGACAGGATAATTTGACCCTGAGGATGAAAATAAGATTGTCCAGAAGTTTGTTTATTTTTGTTTGTTTGTTTTTGTTTCTATTCGTTTCAAATACTTTAATCTTTCTTTCCAACCCAGCTTTCTTTCACAGGTTATGCTCTTGTGCTGGCCAAAGAATGGTGTACAATTTTCTTGATTTTATACATGGTAGACAAAGTAGGAGGCTGAGAAATATTGCTGTTTTACTAATGTCATTGTACTGACCTTTTTCACAGTAAGAATTAGTAGCCTGAGAGAAGCTAATGCTGTTTTTAGCCAAATGCCTGAGGATCCTCATTTAATACATGCTTTATTCTAAGTTTTGCTTAATCAACAACAATTTAGTGGTAACAGGGCAGAAAATTAATTTTAGTGAAATATATATATGTATTATACAACAATTTACTCAGCTAAAGGTCCCAGTTTTGAGACTGGAGAGTAACTTTCCATTCTCCTTTATAACGATAGTTTCTAGTCAGCAATCAGAGGGATGATCAGAAGTGGGAGAGTGGAATTATCATAATTTGCCTTTTTCTCCGCCCTTGCCTCTTCTTGCCTTCTCAAATTGCTTATCTTAGTACATCAGGTTCACTTAACTCTTGGCATTTTTTCACAAAAGAGAGAAAATAGTTTAGATTTTCTCAAGAAGGTCAGTTTTCTGAAGCAGCATTTGTTTTTATAACAATTTTTATAACAGCTTTTGTGTCTATGCATCATAGACTAGTACGTAAGAGATAATGGATGAAAGTTCCAAGAAACCCTATTTCAATATACAGTGGTATAAATGTATGTTTACACAAGTCCCAAAAATAGGATTTCAGCATATTCTTTTTAAAGTTTTGATTTGAAGATCAATTCAGTAATGTTCATTTGTTTAAGACTTTTTTTTAGAGGAGGTGCATGGAGGAACTTAATCACATTGTATATTTATGGATTTAATTTTTGTTTATCAACTCTGTTAAAGGTTTTCTTTGGTGGTGGTGGTGAAGATCCAGACATCATCCTTGTTCTACTAGAGATCCAAAAGAGATTTTACTGCATTTTGGACTCTGCATTTTGGGTATGTTCTGCTCATTTTTGGGCTCAAATTGAAAACAAATTATACTTTCTTCCTTAAAACTACTAGTGTTCACAAAGGTGTTTTTAACTCTCTATCCGCCATTAAGCACATGCATAAATTCTACTTAAATCCTACTTGAGTCAGTCTGCTGAGGTAAGCATGCCTTGCTGGGGAAGGATGGAAATATGCAATGGTCAAAGTCTGGATAAGTACAAGTGATCAAGCAATTTGTGACAAACTCTTTTCAGTCTACCAACTTTTCTTTTTTCTCTTCCCAAGGAGCACTAACGCAAGTAGCCGTAAGAATTTTTTCATCACTGTATTCTTTGAGTCACCCCCAATGGTATTAGCCACTAGGGCATCTGCTAACACAGTATGTCTTAAATACATTCTGTCTCTGCAAACAGCTGCACAGAAGTTGTTCCCATTCAATAGGTTCTAACCTGATATTGAATTTTTTTTTAAATTTTAACTCTTAATTTTGGATTTTTAAATGTACTTTAAAATACTTCTACTATACTAATACTAAAAATAGTCCATTTGTGATTCAGGAGGGAGGCTCTAAAGCTTCACAATCACTCAAAAGCAATGCACTTCTATTGACCACTGTCAATATTTCACACAGTTGGGTCAGGAACTGTGGTTGCAAAGGGCACTGAATTATGGATCTGTACTTTTCAAACAACAATAAAATTTTTGGAGCTGTTTGCCACATACATCTAGAGAAGGATGTTTAATCAATTTTGCACAAGTGGGTGAAGGGCACAACTGTAATGCTAAACTTTCACAGAGTAGGAAAATCTTTAATGGCTCCCATTGTCCATGCAAATTTTGATACCTTGAATTCTCAAGAATAGGGTCATTCAGAAGAAAACAGAAAATTAGGTGCCCCATGAAGCAAGAGTATGATGCTACAAAGACAGAAGATGCAAAGACTAGGGCTACTATTTGTGAATGGTGATTATTGGACTGGAAATTAAACAACGGAAAGAGTTTTTCTCACCTCCCATCTACCAAGGCCTTGACTGCACAGATGAGCATATCTGGAAAACCATCACTTCTGGCAGTCACCTCTTGATATTAAATGATGTGGAAAATTTTGGTCCTATAGATGGATTCCCATGGACTCTACATAAAGAAGAATGATTTCAAACTATCTAGTGGAAAGAGAGTATTTGGAGACAAGCTGAGAAACCACATTGGCCCTTTACAGAGGATACTGTGAAATCTGCAGTTTAATTCTCAGGAATTCAAAAGAAAAAAATGAAATAAAATTTTGCATTTGGGGAAGTATTCCATAGACATTTACCAAAACCTGTGAAGTTTTTGCGCGATAAGAAATTGATAGATTGCTGAAGAGCACCTATCTTTATGCTAGTGAGTTTTTGGTACAGCGATAAAAATTTGCTGCAGGTAAGTGAGTCTTTTCAGCAGAGTCTAAGGAATTTTATAGACACTAAAGTATCTCTGGTGTTGGTCTTAGGTGCTGGTTTGCTGATTCTACCAGGCTGATTGTTTGCTAGTGACATTGATCTGCTCAAAGCTATGTGTCCCTGTAGGCTGCACAAGGATGCTGGAGAGAATTTGGCTTCATTGAGACAGTATTCCTTCCAGAATTCCTTGGTGTGAACAGAAATCTGCAGTGTACCTGGTCCTTTTTGGATCTGCAGTGCAATTCTTTCATCCTAGGTAACACTTAAATGTCAAAGTTATTTTTTTATAGATACTGACATGAAATTAAGTGGCATATCTTAAAATATTTTGCTAAAGAAATTGACACAAAATTTCAATAAATTAATAGCATTAAAAATTAGGAAGAGCGGATTGCTTGTAGAAGTTAGCAATAACTTTGCAAAAAATGGCAAATAAAACACAGGCATTTTCATGACCACTTTAAGAGAAAAACAAATCCATTTGGAAATCCTGGAGAGGATGCATAAGAGTGTGTGTCTACATGAGCATATGTGTGATTGTCCATACACACCAACCACTTCAAGGAAATACATGTAGGTTGATAGTTGAAGGTGTTTCACACAATTGTACAGACAGATCAGGTGGAAGAGGTGAGATTAGCCCTTTTCTACTTTCCAGGTTGTAGAGTGTTTCAAGAACCAGAGATGCTGCCAGCATAGTTTAGACAGGCCAAGTTGCTGTGCTGTTGCAGATGCTTTTCCTGAGTTGCCTGTGGGTAGTTCTGCAACCTGCAGCTGTCAAGGGTATTTGGAGCAGCCACAGAGTTGCATGCCATCATTTCCCAAAGTGGGCTGGAGCTTGCGTGGAAAGATGTTCAGTTTGGCTTCTCTGGCTGGCATGTGAGTTTTTATAGATCTAGAATATGTGTGAATTTGCAAGTGTGTCTGTATGCAGATGAGTGGGTTGGGAATTTCTTCTCCTACAGAAGATCTTCTCTCTCTAGTTCATTACAACCTTCTGCATTTTACAACAACCCCTTCTCATGGCATCAGGGATTTACTAGGTTGCAGAGGAGCACTGTGGTTGGTTTCATTCCCAATGTGGTTATGTAAAATTCACAATGTGAGATGTGGGGCCATCAGCTGGGATGCACTCCTATGCAGAGCCAGTGTGCAGGGATTGCTCTCCATACCAGAACAAATGCATCCCATCACTTCCATGGAGTAGGAAACAGGTCGTTCTGATAATGTAACTGAACACTATGTGATATCCTTTTTCCTCCTTGTATTTCATAACCAGACTGCTCTGACATGCATTTTTCAGTATCAAAAATAAATCTATTCTTTTTTCCTTGGCTTGTGTTCTGTTACTGAGAACTAAAATGAACATTAACTTATATACTTCTATCCAAATAGTTTATATCTACTTTTTCACAGAAAGCCAAATTAAAGTTTTGTTCAGTTGCATTATTTTATTTGGTTTTACTTTTCCTGGTCTCACAGTCTAAATACTGTTAGGGAAAAGTCTGGAAGCACTTCAAAGTCAAGGATACAGTAAAATCCACTGCGATAAATTTTATGTTATGGGCACAGAGGAATTTAATGTGGAAAATAGATACACATGTGTCCTTTTCTGTCAGAAATTTGTTTGTGTGTAGGTATGTAAGCCTGTTTCTGGTATTTATCCCATTGACAATCTACAATCATTAGCCAAAGTGTACACATACTTACTTGGATAATTATCATTGGAGTATTAATTTTCTCTCAAGCTGGGCTTTGCAAAATGCTCCAAGGAACCTCAGTCTGCAAGTTGCACTGAAATTCAGTAGGATGTGGGCATCCACCTGGTGTAGGCAGCACTGAAAATACGTCTGACACAGATGTATGTTCACATTAATATAAAGTGTAGGTACAGCAGAAATTCCAGTGTCAATGAGTGAAAAAGGTTTTGTCACTTTAGGGCAATTGTGCAGTGTGGAAAACCTATGCAAAAGAGTAGTATGTAATGTAACCACATTTACTGTACTATTTTATTAAGGAGAAAAAGATCACTGCTATGACATCTGAAGAAGACCACAAAGACCCTTTCCTGAAGACTGTAATGAGAACAGGTTACATTACTACTAAGTTCCACATTCTCATTAAAAGCTTTATAACGAGAAGGGATTAATTTTCTGCCATTTTCCATTCTCATTACTACTCAGTCAAGGGAATGAGATATCAGGAGTTTAATGTCTAATTTATATTCAATGAATCTTAGTAGTGAGCTGCACTCTTTTGACCTTTTCAATATTTTATATTTTGATTGGGTGGTCACTTGACTCCTGCATTGTTTATAGCCTTATTATAGTAGCTTGTAGAAGAAAAAGTGAACTGGCTACCCAATCAAAACAGAAGAATAACAGAAAGGTTAATTTAATACCATACACTTGTATCAGTTCAAGAATATAAACAGTATTAAACTTTGGAAATCTTCCAGTCAGAACTACAAGAATTAAAATTACACATTAGTGCATGCGATCAACCTGACAACCAGGACTAAGGAGTGGAAGAAAACAGATATATTCTATAGTGACTGATGTCACTTTTACTTCCTCATTAAGTACACCTACGAGCAGTAGGGTAAGAATCAACAAAATACTTTGCCATGTTTTACATTTGCTTACCCTCAATTTGCAAAGGCCAATGAGTGCAGAAGAAGCAAGATGATGAACAATCAGGTCCATTGTACTGCCAGTACTTAACATTTTTTGAAACACTCATTAAATATCTATGTGAAAAACTTTAGTATATTTTTGCAAGATGTGTCATGTAAAAGTGAGATGATATAAAAGGCAGTCAGGAAATTTTAAATTTATGGAAAATTGAACTCTAATCTCAGACTACTAAAAAAAAAATCTACAAAAAAATATTACCAAACCAATAAGATATATTTTGGTGCATCATTTGAAATTACTAAGCAACCAGAACTTTCGAATCAAAGTTTTTCTGAAGTGTATAAAAAATTCATACACAAATGAAACTTTTTATTTGTTAGTTTATTTCAGATTTATTTCAGTGGAAGATAAAAAAAAAAAAAACCACATTCTGCGAAGAACTGTACCTTGATATTATGATACCTAATTTATCCCTTGCTGAAAGTGTATTGAGTACAAATTTATGGATAAAAATATATTTTGACATGACTTAATTTGGAGTCCCTTGCAGAAGTCATGAAATTCAAAATTTCTGGTAGTAAAACATTTAGGAAAGAAAGAGGTAGTTAAAAAATAAAAATCCATGGTTTTTTGGTTTTTTTTTTTTTTTGTGCAAAGGTTTCAATCTGTTTGTTTTAATTAACAAAGCTTGTTTACAAAGATTAGATAATTATTCTTTTAAACCTGACTAAATAATTAACTTACGTCAAACAAATACCACTTCATTACTGGAAAGAAATATAATTGATGTTCTGCATCCCTCAATATAATAAACATACTATTCATTCCTTAACTATTATTTCTCAAAACTCATGTTCAACAGCCAGTAATAATTAATTTGCCATACCACACATGTCTTACTAAATGTAAATTAAATCCAGTTTGAGACCCATTGTTTAAGGCATTACTCAGAATGTCATTGCTGGACTCCCCCAAAAGAAACATCATTTAATACAGTTTGTGAGGCCAGAGGGAGAAATAACAGTTTGGGTAATGAGGGCACTATCAGACCTGTGCCATTTTAACTGAAAGAAAAATTAATATATGAGATACTTGCAAGACAGATTAGAAAGAAGAAAGTAACAAAAGTAATAATGTGAATACTGAAGGGACTCTTCACCTTAAATGAGCCCAGGCAAATACATTTTGGTCTCAATGATATCAAACTGAAATACAAGAATTAGAAGATATGTGCCTACTTCAGTAAGAGCAAACCAGAAGTCGTTACTGCAGACTGTGGTGAAGTCACCATTCCAAATAATACACGATTATGTCCCTCACTAATAAAGCCAATGAAGCTTTAAGGATCAGAAAGCTAATTCAAATTCTAGAAAAGAGTTACTCTACAAGTATCCAAGTAGTAAACCAAAATATTTTGCACCAAATATTGTGAAATAATTTCAGATGGAGAGTATATAGGATGGAGCAGCTGAGAACAAAATCTTGTTAGGCAAGTGGATAAACAAATTCGAAAAAGAGGTCCAAGCATCACTCAGAACTTGTATTTTGCTAAAGCTTGTCAAGAAGTTCCACAAGAAGTGAGCTGACTTTCTTGAGAGGTTCTTTGCCTTGCCATCATAGAAAACTCTCATCATTAAGCTGAAGTGATGTTTTCAATAGAATAGGTAAGGTAACTTCAGGATATAGTATTCACCATAAATTAAATGGAAAATTTTTAACATGATACTTACATATGATTGCTACAGGTTAATAAAGGAGCAAGCTATAGGTATTCTTGCTCTGAACAATCTTATGTGTTCAGAACATGACAACCACAACATACTCCTGTTTTTTAATTTTTTCTCATTAAGTTGCTTCTGTATTAGCAACTGTATTTCTCTGATTTGATCTCTTTGTTGACAGGGCTGAACAATATGTGGTTACTGTAAAAGAACAGATACCTTTTGATAGTACAGACATATTTTGAAAAATTCTTTTACTTGACATAGTATGCAGCAAAATGTGATGAATCAACAATTAATTATCTAGGGTAACTGGGAATATTCTGAAGGGAGATTACTCTATAAGTGGTATTTATTCAGTCCATTAATCATTATATGCATTGGTTCCTGGCACAGATGAATTGGATTTATGCCTGGTTAACCACTTGGTTTGTCACATCGTACTTAGCAGTATCAATAATGTATGTAGACATATATAATGTATGTAGACATATATAATATATTTAGAAATATATAAACACCATGTATAATCACTTTATTTATAGATAGAGTCATAAAATCATAGAAACATTTAGCTTGGAAAAGACTTTTAAGATCTTCAAGTCCACCTGCAGATAAATATATGATTAAATCAATCTTGTATTTTATTAAAAATTAAACATGGTACAGAAGTTGCTACATAAAAAAAAAAAGTCTTTCTCTTCATTCTGTTGACTCTCACACTTGTGTTTTGCTGGTTTTCGTCGGATACTCCCACTTCCCTCTGATGGCAATGGTAGTTAAAGTCTCTTTGGACTTTTTAAGGCTGTCATACCCAATACAATTCCAAAGGATCTAAGCCAGCCAAGAGTCCCAAGTCCCACTTTCTTAAATTAATTAGGCATTGGAGTCAATAACCCTTAGGGTAGTCTTGCAATCATAGATGAGCCAAATTTAAATTGACTAGCTCAGGTACTGGTAGAAATCTAGTTGAGGCACCACTGAGTTTACTGCATCCTGTATTAAGTCCTCTCTTTCCCTGAGGATTTGAGCTTACAAACATCAGTTTTGGAATCTGGGCCCAGCTTGTGCTTCTAAATCACTTGGGTGTCTTCATGAATTTTCTTCTTTATCTCCAGGCAAACTACTTGTTCTACCCTGTGGTTGTGGGTCATCAACAATACATTTTATATGGGGACTTTCTCTTTACAGTATCTTTCAGAGCAATTATATAGCATCATGGGGTGAATACATCTGCTTCTACTTTCTGGAGAAGAAGTCTTGCCAAGGACTCTAGTGAGCTCTCCATGAAGATATTTGCTCCTTTGTGCTTTTGTGCCATACTGTGGAAGTTAGGAAAATAGAGTAAACTTATTCTTTATCTACCAGCAAGATCCTTACCATCTGGTGCCACTCTACTTTGTACAGTGTATTTTAGCTTGTATGGAGGTCAAAGACAAAATATTTTATTTGATCCAAAGTAATTCAGTATTAAACTGGTCTCCAGTGATCAGAGCGTAGCATATGAAGTAGGATGTAAAATACATTCCTTTAGGTCTTCCTGGAAAATACACAGCTGTCATTGAACTGGTTGATTGGAAGATTTCAATTTTGTTGCACATCAAATCAAATTTATGTAATTTAATTTTACTTTATTTTTGGACAGTAAATAGCTTTGCTCATATTACAAGGAAGATGCAACACCAGAAGAAAGGACAGAACAGATTAAAGATGAACAGCTCTTGAAAGTATGAAAAACTAAGTTCTGATGAACTCCTAAAAGATGAACTCTTTCTGCTATTACCAATTGACCCAGCACAGAACTCAGAATCACAGAATAGTACAAGTTGGAAGGGACCCACAAGGATCATCAAAGTCCAACTCCTGGCCCTGCACAGGACTATCCCCAAGGATCACACCATGTGCCTGACAGAATTGTCCAAATGCTTCTTGAACTCTGTCAGGCTTGGTGCTGTGACCACTTCCCTGGGGAGCCTGTTCCAGTGCCCAACCACCCTCTGGGTGAAGAACCGTTTCCTAATATCCAACCTAAACCTCGCCTGACACAACTTCAGGCCATTCCCTTGGGTCCTGTCACTGATCATCCGAGAGAAGAGATCAGTGCCTGCCCCTCTTCCATTCATGAGGGAGTTGTAGCTGCAATGAGGTCTCCCGTCAGTCTCCTCTTCTCCAGGCTGAACAGACCAAATTACTTTGGCAGCTCCTCATACGGCTTCTCCTCAAGGCCCTTCACCATCCTTATGGCCCTCCTTTGGACACTCTTCAATAGCTTAACATTTTTTTTTTTGTGGCACCCAAAGCTGCCCCCAGCACTCGAGGTGAGGCTGCACCAGTGCAGAGCAGAGCAGGACAATCCCCTCCCTTGCCCAGTGGTGATGCTGTGCCTGATGCCCCCCAGGACAGGGTTGGCCCTCCTGGCTGCCAGGGCACTGCTGACTCATATACATCTTGTCATCAACCAGGACCCCCAGGTCCCTTTCTTTAGCACTGCTTTCCAGCATCTCATTCCCCAGTGTGTGCATACATCCAAGGCTGCCCCGTGCCAAGTGCAGAATCCAGCACTTACCCTGTTAAACATCATACTTGGTCTTGTTCTGTAGCTGAAGCAAAAATTCCATGTCCTTTCAACAGCATTCTGTCTCAGAAAGCTCTTAGCTCCATAGCCTTATGTAAAACTCTTGTCTGCTTTCAATTACTGTTTTTCACAATGTTCCTTTTACCCTTTATCTGCTCCATTTGAAACAGTCTTTAATGTAGGAACAGAAAAATAAAATTCTTTATCCATGACCCTTAGGTTAGCCTTTGCCCCACAAAAACAAAAACAATAAACCCCCACAAAATACTGCAATTGACCAACCAACCAAAATACCAACCAAAAAACCCCTAAAACATAAACAATATAGCTCCAGAATGGCAATGCTGGAATTCATTAGCATTAATGATAGAAAAATTTTCTTGCATCTCCACCTTCTTTTATTGGACTTTTGCCCATCCCTTCTGCCAACTCTGCTTTTCATAAACTCTATTTTCTGGAATAAACAGAATGAATGAATCTCAGCTTTAAATATTTAAAAGTAAATTTCTCTATTTATATTTTTTTTTGAGAGCAACTCCAGAACATGAGCTAGTGCTTTGAATAAGCAGATAACAGAAATTTGATAGTAAGCTGTGCTTTAAAAATCTAATTATTTTTCTCCAAAGTTACATTTTTTGACTGTATAATTTCTTGGACAATGAAATTTATTATTTTTTACCTCTTTTTGTGTTGTGTTCACCCTTTCTTTCTCCACTAGTCTGTAGTGCCCATTCTAGCTTTTAGAACAGCATGCTGACTTGCCAAGCCATGTGTCATTTGTCTCTGTCCCCTGTCATTTTCATTAGCCTTTCAAAGTGGCTAACATCTTAAGTGGCAGCAGGTACATTAAAAATTAGGGCTAGCAGGTAGGCCAGCTGTTATCTTATATTAGGGAGAATACATTTTCTTCATCTCAGTTCTGCTGAATCACATTGTTAGAACATTAATTTTAATGAAATTTTCATCCTTCTACTCCATGATTCTTACTGCATTTCTTCTAAGTATTCCAGTATACTCTTCTTCCTCCCTGTCCTTAAGAAATGACTTGTCTGTACAGCGTGGCTATGGTACTGTCTGCAATGTTTCATGGAAAGTTTTTTTCTGGGACTCCTCAGTTCCAGTATCGTCTTTGGAACACTGGTTTCTAGGAATACCACACGTCTTAAAGACCTCTTAATTTTTCCTGAAGTTTCCATGATGAATCCGTTTGTGACTCATGAGGAAAAAAATAGTCAAACTTATACAAACTGAAAAAGTTACAGGTTCTTTCAATGTTGTCTTTGAAAAGAAATAGATACAGAAGCAGAGAAGGGATTACTTCATCATATAGACACTTGGTTTAAAATTGTTTCTTTCAATTAAGTATAATTTTTCGATCAGTTGCATTTCATAGAAATTTAGATGGGTATATTACATCCATAGAAGTAACTGCTGGCATATTTTTCAAAGAGAGAACACGGAATCTCAGGTGATGAGTGAACAACTCTCTTGCAACTGTTTTTTGTAATGACAGCAACAAGATAGTAAAGATTTGTCACACTGAAAATTATTCGAGATTAGCATTGGTGTCTTAGGATTGTATGATCTGAAAATGTGCATGTCCAACCAGATATCTTCATACAAATGCAAAACTAAATTTACATAAGCTATCTAGTCATTCACATGTCCAGTAATAAACCTGGGTCTTTGATACTTATATAGATAATTAACAACTTTCAGTGCTGTAAGGTTTTCTTTTTCTATCTTCAGTCCCAGTTCTGATATTGTTGTGCATGGAAAGTAACATCAGATATGTGGACAAGCTCTTGAATAAGTTCTGTGTTGTTCATTTGGGCTGGGATCCCAGAGAAAAGGCTGAACATTTGGTGTTCCCAAAAGAGTAGGGGAGGGAGCGTTAGTTGTGACATACAAGGTAAAGTAGAAGCAATATGGGGCAGAGCATGGTAAAGGGTTAGGGTTCTTATTTTTACTGCAACTGTTGGGTATAGAAGCAATCTTGGACCTCCTTTGCTTCTTAGAGACCACTACTAATTGCTGCAGGAGCATCACGTTTTGTGCCTTTCTCTCTTCCCACCTGGACAAAAAGAACTATGCATTCTGTGCAAAATTAAGCAGTGCTTGGTTACTACCCAAAGTGTTGGAGCCCCAGGAAAGGGTTTGGAGCATTTAGGATCAGTGCATTATGGTTCTCCAAATACTTCTCTTCCTTGAGAGCATCAAGTAATCTCCTGTCCTCATCATCTTGAACCATCAACTCCACAAATATATTAAATGGATGGTGTTGCCTTTGGCTGCCAACAAGGAGATATATGCTAGCTGGAAAACAAACATTGAACAGTAAAATTTCCCAAAGGACAAGGATTCCATTTTCCACTCAGTTGTGAAATTTTCTCAAGCAAGCTGTCTTGGGAGTAGGCTATGGTTGGTTCACGTAACATCTTCCTTACCTGAAATAGCATTTGTCAAAGGTGAAAGTCTTCCAGGATTTATCTTTCTTCTTACCCATATTTAAAACTATTCATCATTATAAGATAATGTAATTTTCAGTGTCTGAATAATGTCCAGATTCACCATCATTAGAATAGTAACTCTGAAAGAAAAAAAGAAAGGGAACAAGCCACTGCTTATTTTCAGGAGGATTGGGTAAAGAAGTAGAGAACATTAATGTGGAAACATTAGGAGAATGAAGAACTAGGAATACATGGCCAGAAAAAAGCAGAAAGTAGAGATGGGGTAAAAGGATAGTAATCATTTAATGTGCAAAGAGGTGAGGGAGACATGTAGCAGAAAGGCAGTGTTTAACTGGCTCAGTTTAACTGCACCCGGAAGTTTCTTGGCTCTTCAAGGAGTACAAAGTACCCTTGAGTATAAATTATATAAGAAGCTCCAGAGACCAGCTAGTCTGGAACTGAAGGCGACTATTCATCTATTATTTTTCATTTAAAAATTTGAATATGAGTATCCACTGAAAATTAGTCTGAATAAGCTAGTCATAACTTTATACTTGGGTCTCTTTGACTGCAAAATTGAAGCTTAGTCCTAAATTTACTTAAGCTCTGAGTAAAGCACAGCCATCAGAAAAGCGTAATAACTGAATGTATAAAAAGGTACTCATAGAAGACAGTGGAAATGGTGCACACACACACATGCATGTTGTGCTCAAACATAATGACTGGCATCTGACTGGAAGGAATATGAGAAGAGTCAGTACATTGCTCAATAGTTCCACTTGCATTCCTACAGGTTCTACAAGGCAAAAAAAAACCCCAAAAAAATACAGAACCAAGAGAATTCAAACCAAATAGAAAACCCACTAAGATACTTTCAAAGCAAAGCATTCATGTCTTCAAAGAAAGGTCACTGTCCAGTGAAAGTTCTAGGAAAAGAGGTCTAAATTTCAGAGGAAAAAGATGTCATATAATTTTGTGATGACATATAGTTTTTTCATCACATGAGCAATGATTGATTGGACAGAAACACTGGGAAAATAACACTTTGATCCAAACATCTTTGAACATGGAGAAAATTTTTACTGGATCAAATTATATTTGAGGCTTGTAATTCACACTAGGCCCCTTGCAGAAGCGTCTTCCTGCTTTTCCTTCCTTTTTAAGTGAGACATCAGTGCTCCTCGCAGGAATCTTGGCTGCGATTAACTAGCTGAGACAGCTGAGTGAGGAAGGCATTTAAGTGCTCTTTCTGACCCATTATTCTAAAGTAATTTAAATCAAATATATCTTCAGGTACACATTACAGCAGCCATAAAGTTACCTTAAGTTGAAGGAGCTGTCACTTCTCAAGGACAAAGAGCATCATCTGTATTTGATTCTTACAGTATCATTGAACTACCGTGACAGGGTGACACAGCAATTGATTCTGCATTTGGAAACACCTTCTTCTAAACAACATTTAGGAACAGAGGTCTTCATTTCACTTCACCCTGGCATAGATCAAGACAAGGTCAGGACCATTAGAAACAATTTCCAATGGCTTATTTTCACTGACTACAAAATACCACAAATATAAAGCAAGATCTGAATCTCATGAAATGTATGTAATGAGTTATGTTCTCTCTTGTAGGTTTTGGTAGCTCCAAGAAACTGTGATCTATTAATTTCAAATATCGAAATGCTTTTGAACAAACTACTGCAGCTGCATGCTGCTGACTTTTAAAACTATTATAATCAGGATCAGGATCAGAATCAGGATCAGGATCTGGATCAGGATTTGGATCTCGGTCAGGATCGGGGAGTGTTTTAATCCTTTCGCCATGCCACTGCTTGGAAAAATGCTGTTCACTGATGAAAAAATTTTAGCTGGCCTGTTTCTAAACTTTGGGGTGATGACAAATAAGCTTTTCAAAACTATTGACAGGCATATAGATTATCCATTTACATTACCTGTGTCTTAAAAGCTGTGTCACCAGGAATCAGCTCATCAAAATAATTTCCAGTTGCAAGGTGATGGTTCATTGACAATACCTGGTTAACTTCACAGTCTGGTTTTCTGAAAGACACAAGGCTTCTCAAGGGAATAAAATACACCATTCTTGAAGAAAGGAGCAGAATAAATCAGGCAAATGATATCACGCTTCTCTACTTTTGTATTCCAAGGAATACTGAATTAAGCTTCTATGCTCTCTAAATTGCAGTTTTCACAAAGACAGTTTGGAATCAGTAAATATCTAAATGCCAGAACTAGCTTATTCAAGTTTCCTTTTGGGTATTCACCTCAATATCATCCATATTATGCATTTAGAAGTCAGCCTGATTGCTGCATTCTGAGCTGTTTCTTTTTTCTGTGCCTTCCCAGATTTTGTTCTTTGCAATACCAGGAAGATGAAAAGCATTCGTTTTGTTCAATCAGAACTCAGATATCATCTGATTTTGACCTTAATGCTCCCATTCATATCTGCTGGAAACATTTAGTAGAGATGGAAACCTGACAAAGAAACAATGGTTAATCATAATGAGTAATATTCCTCAACTCTTGTATAGATTGCTATCTTACTTTTTCATTAGCTGCTACTCATAGGAGCAAAGATGGATCATCTTAGTCACAGCAAGACTTTCATTGACCCCACAGTTTCAAGAGACCAAGGGAAGAATAAACTGTCTGCAGCAATAGAAAAGAGGTTCCAACAGCAATGAAAGTACAGCTTTTCCTAGCTCCTGGATTTCCTGATGTACAGTATCACTCCATCTCCCATGATCTGTCCTACATACATTTTCTTCAAGAAAAAGAGGCATGAGTAAGTGTGATTACACCCCCCTTTTACACCAAAATATTAGGGCCATTGGTAAAGGTATCACTGTTAGACTGGAGGAGGAATACAAAAGAGCCAGTCAAAGATCAGAGCACGGAGGGTATGGGACAAAGCAGGATAGTGGTTGAATCCAGACTTTCAATGCGGGAGCTTTAATCTCTCAGACAGATTTCAGCTGACTTGCAGCAGGTAGCTGACCAAAACTAACTCATCTAACTTGGACACGCTGTCTGACAGACAGAAAAGACATTTGCCAGTGACTTAGACGATGTCTGATTGATTACTGGCTATTGGAGCAATTTGGAAGACTGTCTTTGCTCTGGATGTAACTATAGCCTGTGAATTTATCTTGCCATGGCACTTCTGTAGGTTCATTGCCCATTGTGAGGTTCTTGTCTTCTCTGTCCCTTCAGATTTGAAGAGATCTTCAAGGCGTATAAACTGTTCCTATTTCTGTCATTACCCAAACCTAAAAATGCGGGCAGTTCCTCTTGTGTGAGAAGTGGTCAGACAATTTTGTTATGTGGGTAGTGTCATTAAATGTGATCTCTGATTAGTTAAATAGAAGACTCCATGGTTCCTTAACCCTGAAGGTCTGGGTACCATGACTCCACATTAAATTTAATTTAAAATAGCTTTGGCCATTTTCAAAGCAAAATTAAAGATACCTTTCCTTTTTCCTTTTCCTGGAGCTATGAAGATAAAAATTCTGAACCATTGCAAATTGCTGATTCATTTTAGAATTGGAACTAATATTTATCTTTGAGAAGATAATGCTCCATAAATGAAAACTGAATACTAATTAGTAGACATCCCTTTTTTGTAGACATCCCTTTTTAAAAAGGTTTCCATCTGTCTTCAGGACAAACTTCCGTTGATTTCCCAAAGTATTGTATTAAAGGAACATATAAATTAGAGAGAAAAGAATTAAAAATATATAGATAGAAAAATAATATAAGGCTTTGAATGTGCCAAAAAGTAATATTTATATTGTTTAGTCCTTAACATTATAGGAGAAAATGGAGCAAAGAAATTTTTAACAAAGCTTAGGCTATGAGACAGTATGTAAGACAAACGTACACATAGGCAAAAAAAATGCAGACTGATGTTATGCTATAGAATAGTTTCTATTTTGTGCTGTGTTCAGCCACACTGAACAATATCCCCTTGTATTTGAACATCTTTAGAAAAATTTGGACTCTTTCAGAATTCAGGCTCATTTAGAAATGTTTTTTGTTACCAAACCAAACCAAACCAAACCAAACCAAGCCAAACCAAACAACCTGCACCATAAGAGATATGAAAGTTAAAGTTTTCAAGTGACCACTATACTTGGTGACACCATTAGAGACTATTTTTATGCCAATTCAGGAAAGCTTTTTCAAAGGGCTCAGCAATATTTTTGGATTCAACATCTAGGTCTGTATGAATAAATGGCACCTGATAATGTTGCTGGGCTCTAGAAGATGTGATCTGTCCTGCAGGAATTCTACTGAGCACATCAGGGGGCTGATGTTGACTTGGATGTCCAGAGACAACTCCTGAGTACGTTTCTCAAGCACCACCAGGGGGTCTGTCTGCCCTATTCTGCACAGCCCTATGTTTTACTAGCAGAGGGTCAGGCTACCCAGCCACCCTGCTAATGATGGACTAGGTTTTTTGAAGGTGTCTATGAAAGTTTGGAGCAAAACTTTTCCTGAATATCAAAGCACTTTTACTAAACATTGGTCAAAGCGGGTATTTTGATAAACTGCTGGACGTTTCTTTCAACCCATAGTAATTTATGATCTACCAATTTTTAATGTAGACAGAGAATCCTAAGCTGATTTTTTTCTGGTAAAATTTCCTTCAGTCACCGTTCTAGGACCAAAAAATAATTTCTCTCTACATTTTTCATGACGGATGGAGGTATCCTCAGCTGGTGTAGTTCAGCTGAACAAAATGTGTATTTTAGTTTAAATGAGGTTTTCAGGGGGAACTTTTTCTCTCAGCTGGAAGTGCAAATGGGTATTGGCCATGGGTTGTTCCTGCTGTCAATGATAATGGGAAACTTGATGGTAGATGACAGGAACAATTTGTTAAGAGCTGCAGCTAACTCCTCTCACAGTTTAAAAATATCTAATGGGACTGGTTGCTAGATAATGGGCAGTTCTGAAGAACTGAAAAATTGGGGCTCAATAAAGCATGTCAGAGGTGGGGCTAATCTCATTTTGAGCCTCTGTTAATGAGTGTGGGTGGGGATTGTTTCCCCAGTCTGGAATGGTTTAGGACAATGTGAAATTTCCATGCATACACTGTGAACTCTCCTTCCCCTACTTGCAGTAAGCCCAAGGTTTCTGCAGGAACACGAGTCATCACATACAATACAATTGCTAATATGGTGGGAGGTGGTATTATATAACAGTTTGCTGTTACATTCTTGTGTATTAGCAAAATACGTTGAACCTGTTTGAGACCATTTACTTAGTTTTGAAGTGCTTTAAGAAATTGCTCACTAATAACTAGTAGAGAAAGGCTGACTTCAATCTTTCATGAGGGTCAAATTAAGATTTTAAATCTGTTCTTTTCAATAAGACCCAAGAGGTAGATGCTGGAGTATGTTGCAAACCAAATAAGAGACTAAGCAAGTACACCAGCAGAATCAACAAGTGATTGGGCAGTAGTTTGAATCTCCCCCATCTATTACTCATAAACCGTAGTAAATGATAATTAGATCTCTGGCTTTGTACTAAAGTAAAGTTGGAGCTGCCACAGGATTGCTATAACTCAGGGTGGTAGCCTTTAGGAAAAGGGTGGCAATTAAAAAACGATGAGCAACAAACAAGGTCTGAGGTTTCCTAAATACTGTTAAATCTTCCCATCAAAATATTAAGGCAAATCAGGTAGGGATGGTCATAAAAGCAGATAACAAATAAAAGAAGTTATTAAGCAATTTCATTAAAAATTTAAGTATCAGATTTGTAGCGATCATTGCTGTTAGAAATTCAAGTATATGAATTGTAAATCACCTTTGTCTTTGTGAGAGCTCTTGTTTTGATGTAGACACTTTGGAAAGTTTCCACTTGCAGTAAGTCCAGGGTATCAGTAAGCATATCTACACTTATATTCAGATTAATTTCTTAAACAGTTATGGTCCCTGCTTAGTTTATATCTGTTTAAACATATTAAGATCAAACAAGGTTATGAATACACAGCAGAAAATTGACTGGCTTGCTGAAAACCAAAGTTTTATTAGGAATTTGAATAACAATGTTTGAATCAGTATCGGGATTTTGTCCAGTCTCATAATGTACTTTAGTATTCTTTAAAGTAGGGACTGAGTTGTAAATTTCCAGTTTTCCTGGTAAGCCCCCTACCTACCAATGTATCAAGTTATTTGTTGTGCTTCCTCTTTTGCTTAGTAAAGATTTAGATATTTTTACCAGGAGGAACAGCATAAGCAGAAAAGCTGGACAACAACTCACCTTCAAGAAATTTTGTGGCGATAAGTATGTGAAAGCATCTCCCTCACAACTGAACAAACTTGTGATACATTCTCACATGACTCCTGAGGTGTTTAATGAAAGCAAGCTACGATCTACATCCTGATTTTGTAAAACGTATGAACCTACAACTTAATTTTAACTGCTTTTCTGGGTGGTTAAAATTATCCCAAATAAAGCAAAAAAGTTGTTTTTGTAAAAACTGGTAAAAATGCTTTTTTTTTTTCCTTCTTCTTTTTCTTTTCTTTTGATTGTAGCACTTTTTATTTTATTTGTTTGAATGTACGGTAAAATAATGGATAACCTTTTCTTTTACATTGGTTCAACTTATACTGATTCTTCTTCTTTCGCCTCTAATTTGTCTCCCTCGATATGGCAAGTGAGGAATCAGCCAATTTAGAATGAAGGAGAGGAGAGGAGAGGAGAGGAGAGGAGAGGAGAGATAAGAGATTTCAATTTGAAGGATCCTACAACAATCATCTAAGTCCAACTACCTGACCAGTTCAGGGTTGATTGAAAACTAAAGTATGTTATTACAGGCACTGTCCCAATGCCTCTTGAACACTCACAGATTTGGGGCCCACTTCTCCAGGTAGCCTGTTCCCATGTTTGACTGCACTCTTGTGGTTGCCTCACAGTTCAGGTTAAAGTTGAAAGAAGCATGTTCTCACAAGCTGCTTCTGTTGGGGTCTGTTGCATGATGGGTTGCTATGACATCTGACATGGCACCTTGTAAATGCTGGTGGAGACACTCATGGGATTAAAAAGTCTCTGAAGAAATACCTACATACCTCATTTCTTCAGAAGAATGATGTCACCATATTAGCCAGTGAGCTTTCTTTTGTAGGGTAACAGAGAGGTTCTCACTCTATAGGTTTTCCCTTCATCAAGAAACAGTCTTTTGTATTACACTGCCTTTGCTTCTGCAGTCCTATAGAAATGCTATTGTGCTGAATGCACTTTCCCCACCAAACAAGTTACCCATCTATCCTGCTGCACTATGACTTATTAACCTGTACGCCATGTAACCAGTATGACTTCTACATGGTTTGAACACCTGAACTTTTTAACACTTAGCATCTTCATTCTTGAAATTATGTTTCACAAATATTTAATGTGATTTTGAATGTCAAAGTGTTGAGTTAACCTATTCCTGGTTAATATTGTACCACTTCTCAACATATGTCTCTTCCTTAGCTGGCCTGGATAGCTGTACACTGGAATACCTAATTTTCTTAATCTTCTGCTATTAATTTTTGCTCTTAATTTCTTCGTGTCCTAACAATGCCTTTCCTTCCATGTGAAAGGGGAGAAAAGTGGAGAAATGAAGGCCAGCCATAATTTTGCCTTTGGCTGCTGTTGCTATATTTGTTAGTAATACTTCAGCACCCATTCTGAATGAGAATTCTGATGAAGAATTATATTGTTTACCCATTTTGGGATTAACTTCTGCCATCAATAAAATAAACATTTAATGCAGATCATGTGACATTTGAAAGACACAAATACAAATCTGGAAATAGAAAAACTCACCAGGTAATTATTAGGATCCTCTCCTCTTTCTCTCTTGAACAAAAATGTAAATAAAAATATATGCAACCCTGATACAGCAGTGCAACTTAATAAAGCCTTTTGAAATCAACTAACAGTCTTTGTGGATACAACAGTCTAACTGTAGAATCAGGCTGACAATTAGTAAGGGGTTCTACTATAAAAGCAGACAGCAGCTTTTTCATGGAAAATGGGATATAGAATAAATTGTTAAAACTCTATCACTGCAAATTAAAACCTGATGTACCTCGCAGGCACAGAAGTGTAAGATTTGTAATGGTAAGATTAATAAGGTAAAATTATTGATGACATAGATGAAAATTAAATTACAGAAAATAATTTTCTCTGTTTCTTAGGAGCTCTCAACTTGGAGATTTTGTTTAGCAGATGTCTCTTTTGAACAGAAAACAAAACAAACAAACAGAAACCTGAAAGTCACCTAAAAACTACCTTATAAAAAGCAGTAATTGAGGAAATGCATGTTATGGTTGCGTCCTCATTGTTCATAGATACTGAAGTTTCATAGACTCACAGAATCCCAGAATGGCCTGGGTTGTAAGGTACCTCAAAGACTTTTAAGTTCCAACCTCCCTCCATGGGTAGGGACAGCTTTCTCTAGAGCGCATTGCTCAAAGCCCATCCAACCTGGTCTTGAAGATTTCCAGGGTATCTACAACATATCTGAACAGTGTCTTATTTTTCAGTCAAAATTTCTAATGGGGAAATATTATTTCTTGTCATCCCTTGTCATTTCTTGTCAGCTCAATGAGCTTATGAGCAAAACCTATTGATGACGTGTTCCTGAAATTGTCTCTTTTTTTTTTTTGTGACAAGTAGTTTTACGTTAAACTTGTTGCTGTGTACTACAACATCACCTTCACATCCAATTTCCCTGTTTTCCTCTATGTTAGTGTATAGTATTGATTTCATAAAATTGCTTCTGAATATATAATTAAATATCTTCTTTTGCCCATGAAAAATTTGTTCACAGTTCATTTATGAGAGGCTCCCACAGCTTTATATTTTCTGACAAGGTTGAAATGTTCATTTCTTATTGAACTGTTCATTTTTTACTGAAAAATTCATATTTTTACCTCTGCCCCAAAACTACATATGTGGGGGCTTTAGAGTTCTATAAATACTTTTCATAGCTCATTTCCACCATACCTAGAATATATCAAATGAAATTACTATCTCCTATTTTATTGTCTCCACACTAAACTTTATGTCTCTGATTTGAAATTAGTACTCAGATTTGTTGGGTTTTGGGGGTTTTGGTTGCTTAGTTGGTTGAAATTTTTTGAGTTGGGTTTTGTTGAGTTTTTTTGTTTTGATTGCTTCTACAGCATAGTCTACATTTAAAATTCTGGTACAAAATTTTGATGCAGAAGTGTTTTAGAAAACTTCATAGTTCTAACTAATCTTCTTGCTGATAACTATTGTTATATATTAACTGTATCAGGGATCACAAAAGAGCATTTGGGCTGCCCAAAACTTGTGGGAAAACCAAGATTTTCTGATGTCAGTAGAGATTCTATAGGTTTACACCAACAGAGGATTAGTTAGGGAGGTGACATTTTTGATCGAAAATTTGCCTTGGAGTAGATTTTGTTGTCTGTATCCTTCACTTTTTATGCACCCACATCACTGTGTGCTGTTCACAGATTTTTCTTTTATTTTGTATAGGTCTTCTTATATCCACTCCTATAGGATCGGTAGTATTAAAGGTCTCTGAGATTGCGATATCACATGCACACGATACATCATCTACTTAAGAAATTTAGCAGAGAATAAAAATTTAACTGGAAATATGATTTTAAAAAGTAATTAATTTGTTTTCTTTCCTATGCAGGATGTATTTTCTCTGTTAATATGTTATTTCTTTAGTCTTGTACATAAAACAGTGTGAGAGGAGCTGTTCTTCTTGTATATAACCATTGGAAACAATTTTGGTATTTCTTTTCATTAATTCTACATAGTTTCATGAGTACCAATGAGAGCACATGTAAAAGGGAACAAAGTGTATTCCATGACTTGGTGAATTGTTCAGGATTAACTTGAACATCTAACCTGATAACTAACATTTGATCCAGGAATCATTAAGAGGTAAATCTTCAAAGTCGCATTTTCACAGTGAGTTCTCAGAGCAAAATGCATGTTAAGTAATGCAATCCAAGTCTGGTTTTGAAAGGGAATTGCTTTTAAACTTGCCTATGAGAGCAGAAAACTATAATATTGATCCTTTAGTATTCTGCCTGACTGCACCAGGAGTTTACATTGCTTGTGTGTCTTTCACATAACCATTGAAAAATACAGGCTAGATGAAAAATCTAAACTGATCCCTGTATTACACATGGAACTGGTGACTATGTAGGTACAGACGTTTCCTACTCTCAAGCTATTTTCAGATGGTTATGGTTTTGTAAAATCCTACTTTCTCCTGAGGTCTTGGCCATACAGGTTGCATAGTTTAGGAGGAATATTTTTGTAGTCATTTGTCTATTATACTCCGTACTCTATCCCAGGAATTGTTTCTGATGCCTGTATGCTACACAGAAACCTAAATAGGTAGAAGTCATGTTTGATGTTTATGGTTGAACAACTCACTACAGTTCATAGCTGGTAGAAATTGCTTTTAGTTTTCATAGTTGAATTTGCACTCTAAAGACCATGAAAATATTTTGACTTGTTGTTTTCTATGATTTGAGAAATATTAGAATCTACAATTCTAATTGAGAATCTACGAAAGGCTTTTTCTGCTTTTCATACTGTCATACTGGCAAGGAAGTTGGGTGTGCATGGGAGGAGACACAGCCGGGACAGGTGACTCCAACAGACCAAAGGGATATTCCAGACCACGTGACATCATGCTCAGATATAAAGTGGAGAGAAGGAGGAAGGGCGAAACATTTGAAGTGACAGTGTTTGTCTTCCCAAGTCACCTTTTACACATGATGGGGCCCTGCTCTCCTGAAGATGGCCAAACACCTTCCAGCCCATGGAAAACAGTGAAGTAATTCTTTGGTTTGGTTTGTTTGTGTGCACAGCTTTTTCTTTCCCTATTAAACTGTTTTTTATCTCAACACACAAGTTTTCTAGCTTTTACCCTTTCAGTTGTCTCTCTGATCTTCCTTATGGGGGAGTGAACGAGCTGCTGGGTGAGGCTTGGTTGCTGACTGGGGTTAAACCACAACATTTGATTTGGTTGGTTTGGGGCTTTGTCAATCATAGGTACTGTTTGTGAGTTTGAGTGGGATGCCATTGCTGCTCATAAAAGAATGTCTTATTTTTTTGGTTGTTATTCAGTTTGTGAATGACAGTTCTGTGAGCTGTTTGACTTCCACAAACAGGACACAGCCACATTATTAAACTGAATATCTCTAAGGTATTTCCTATTCCAACTTTAACTTTGACATACTGATAAATAATGCCTTGCAAACAGATTGCTTATATGGTTAGAATATGCCCACTGGCTTCAGGAATTTCCAGTGTAAGGCAGAATTTAAATCAGAAATCTTACCTCTAAAATTTCCACACTCTTCCAGTACCTTAGAGATATGAAATACCTGAAGTTTAAAAAAAATAGCTGCAGGGGTATTTTTGGAATAACAGTACTATTACTACTAATTATACCACTGCCACTACTACTACTACCAGAATTTTCTGTTCCTTGACCTCTAAACTGTGCATCTTCTCTGTTAATCAGAGCTTTTACTGAAGGAAAAGGACCATGTAAGTAATTAAGCTTATTAATCAGAATGTAGAATATGGCATAAACAGAAGATAAAATTCTCTCTGGACATATTTACAATGCTAATGCACTATAAAGAGGCTGTAACATTACTGTAAACCTCTTTTTATTTTGTACCTCAAGTCACCTTTGCAAATGGCAGAGTTCCTGTCAACCATACATACATTTTTTTTGTCACGGTCTTTTGAATAAATGAGTAATCACTGAACAGAATGTTTGATTGCTTCCTTCCCTTTGTTTTAAGCTCTGAAATCTCCCCAGACTCACAAAACTAACCAGCTTAAAATAATGAATAATGAAGCCACGTGCATTTGCTCCAAATACACAATCGCTTGGTTTTCTTCCTAGAAAATCAGAAAAGAATTAGGAGACTACACAAATGGTTGGATGTTTATATGAAATCCACATACATTCTCAGCAAACTCACAGTAACAAAATTATGAATTACTGTCATGCACAAGGAAAAAAATTCACATGGAACACTGTTTTGCAGGGCCTGTAAAATAAATTATTATTATTTTTTTGGCTAATATATGTGTAATCATTCTCTTCAGAACTGTCACAGCTTGAGCTAAAATAATCACTAGATAAGGAAAAAAACTCATTTATTCTGATAAATGCAGGTTACAACAACTTCAATCCTGTGGTTTTGATGTGACTCAAACATCTGCAATAAACAAATACATTAGGGATGGTAAAAACTAGCAGAAGTACACTTTTTTCAGCTGTGAATCAATTTAGCTTGTATGAAGAAAAATATTCACTGGGTTTCCTGAAAATAGAGCAATCTCCTCTTGTGGAAGCTTAATTCAGGGTCTAGAAATATTAAGAACTTCTGGTGGGGCTAAGAAGCTTAGCTATGCAAAGGAATAAGCAAAAACTTACTGGACTTTTGGCAAAGAGAGTTATTATTTACAGTTCACTTAGCAACTCTGAGCAGAACGAACAGAACAGTTAAAGAAGGGTGGATAGCATGGTGAGCAGTGAAATACAGTAGAGAAATATGTGTTCCAGGTGGGCAAGTAGAAGTGGACAATACTGTATTCACAGGGCTGCATTAAATTGTGTGTGTGTTAGTAGATACAATAGCCCCTTTTCAGAATTATGGCTATGTCTATAATGGCTGGCATTCACTGTGAGAAAGAGCAGAGTCTCACTGAAAATTTAAGGCTAATAATCTCTTAAAATCTGATGTTGAAAGTCAGTATTTAAATTTGATGGCCCTAATTTTCCCTTTATTTACACCATTTTTATGATTATCTAACTCTTCATTCACTTCAATAAAGCTGTTGTGCCTGATTTACAGGGTCTTTGTGAGAAGTGCTTTCAAGGAGTCTTGTATAATCTGTTCATAAAAATTCCCACTATCAAACAACTTTTCTGACAACACAGTCTTTAGGTTAAATGCCTGACTGCCCAAAAATTCATCATTAAAGCCAAATTCTGTCCTTAGGTGTACTCCAAAGAAACATAGCTTTAGTCTGTAACACACAACAAAAAACATCGAAGAGGACCATGATTCATCCAGCCATATGCCTTTAAATTAATCACACATTTTAAACAGTGATTTAACTGAACTTACAAACCAAACAAATGAAAATTTTGTTTTATTTTGCAAAACCATCCCAGTATATAATCAATGTCATCAGCTTTCTCCAAGTGATGCCCTTATCATGCTGGGCAACTTGTTAAATACGAAAGGCTGACATGAAGTTACAGAAAATGGACTGAGTATGAACATCCTAGAAAATCTCAGTACGAGTTTCCATTATGAAAAGAAAAGATATGGAACAAGGATATTTATTAATAAATATAATTTTGATAATGTGTGCCATCTCCATACTAAAAGCTGGGTCTCTATACTCTTCTGTGGCAAATGAAGTTCTAAAGCTGCTTCTGGAAGGACTGATTAATATATCTGTGCAATATGAAATGAGATTTAATGATGTTAAAAAACAGCAGGCAGGCAGAACAACACATGCACCAGATCAAAGGCCTTCAGCAATGAACAACTCCCCTCAATCAAACAGTGGTGGTCCAGGAACACTCGAGAGACTTCTCACAGGTCATGTAATGAGCCTCAGTCAGTCGCCACGAAAAAGAAGATGCTACAGCTGGGGTTTACCACTGAAAATTGCATTTGTGTCCCGGTCTACCTCTCTGAATCCCACCGGTTTAGCTGTACCAGGAACTGTACCATGACCCTGGGACACCACTTGACCGAAATTTATTGTTGGTAGATTTCAAATTACACTGGCAGTCTGTGTTTGGCTTGCGGGACCAGGGAGTGAGAGAGGGACAGCAGCACCAGCCTGAAAATGCCTGATGTAAAACTGTGGAGCAGCACAGAGTAGCAGTCAGTTTCGTGGTTCTTCTGAATGATGCACCTGTCTAGACAAGGCTGCCCGCCGCCAAGCCTTGACTGTGGACTAGGAGGCACAACACGGAAAGCTTCCTTCACTTCAGTGGAAATGCCTTTTCCAGAATCACCCTTACTATTACCTGTTATTCTTCCTGGCTTAAAGATGCATAGTAAATGTATTTCCTGTGGTGGTGGTGGTGGTGGTTGTTGTTGTTGTTGTTGTTGTTGTTTGGTGGGGTTTTTTGTTTGTTTGTTTTGATTTATCCTTCAAGTGTTTACATGCATTAAGAAAACTTAGTAGCTAACTGAAGACTATATATTCTTGCATTGATGACCAGCCTATTACAATAAGTGAGCATTTATTAGCCTGAAAGTGTGACACAGTCCTGGGGTGCTCAGATTAGTTAGGCTTTATCAGGAATGAAAAGCACAATAAAAATATCCATTTCAGCTGCTGAGCATACATTAAGAATAGACATATCTTGCTCTTGTGCTGTGTTGTCAGTATGCAAAATAAGTATACGAATATAAAAATAAACTTCTTGCCTGACTCAGTAGGGATTGTAGAACACCAGGTGAGAGTTTATCATAAGCTGTGACAATCTTTATATTACATATTACCTTTCAAGGCTTATTGCCTTGTTCTTGGTATGGATAATGTAGAGATCTGACGCATGGCTAAGATGACATAGCAGAAAGAGTAATATTAAGTAAAAATTTTGAGTTGTGAGTATGAGTACAAGAAGGTGAATATTTGCCAGATACCTTTGATACATTTTTGGTGGGGGGGGGTTGTTTGATTTGGTGGTTTATTTGGAGGGGTTTAGTTTTTACGGTTTTTTGTTTGCTGTTGGGTTGGTTTTCTTGTTTTGTTTTGTTTTGTTTTTGGGGGTTTTGTTTGGTTGGTTGGTTGGTTGGTTTGGTTGTTGTTGTTGTTGTTTTTTAATTTTTTTAAAGGTTAAATGCTGTTCCCTTGAGTGTAATAACAAACAAATTACCAAAGAAAGTGTCTTATCTCATGACACTCAAACCTAAAGCTCTTACTTAGACTTTGGCATTTTCTCGGAGCCAGGTCCTCTGTGCTTCTATTGCTGAGCTTGATACTTCTTCAGAAATTTCTCTCTCCAGATCTGTAGTTTTAGACTTTATTTCTTGCTATATTGGTTATGTCAATTTATGTTTTAGGACTTTGGGAACATTGGTTTCATGTATTTGCTCATTCAAACTGGATTTATCTTCCTTGAACATGTTCACTCTCCCCTTAAATATCTTAAAATAGAAAATTTTAACATCCTGTAGCATCTTAAGATGCAAGGGACCTGAAAGATTAAATTTAGAAATTTAATTGAGAAGATTAATTTTAGAAATTTCAGAAAGTATTTGTCAGTATTGAAACGCATCCTGTGGGAGCTGCTTGTCACAAATACAATTTTTCAAAGTTCTAATGGCTCAGAACACTTACTTTTGAAATCCTGAAAAGGTGCTGAAATTCTCTAAACAAGTGTCATGGAAGATCTTGGTGCCAATTTTTCCCTTATCTTTTCCTTGACACACCTTCTTCACCCTCAGTCTCTGTGCGTGTTTTCACAGAACCAAGAGCTTCTTACTGTACTCTGTGAGGCCTAAATGATGACACATAGTTGTTTATTCCAGTCACAAATGATGTCTCTTAATACTGTAGGGAAGTTGAACTTTGAAAGTGGATGGGGCTTTATGAAATTCCTTCCCTTTTCTATTCCTATTTTCTTTAAAGTCTTTGTCCTATCTATTTAGACTGTAAACTTATCAGGGCAAAGATTTTTTTCCTCCTATACAATACATAAATACGAAAATGTGCTTCAGTCTCAGCTAAGACTTCAAAATGTTACCTTTAGACACTTCAGCCAATGACTTTGAAGACTTTTGTTCTCTTAATCAGAGAGAACAGAAAAAAAAATTAAGCAACCAAGCTCTCAATACTCTAGTATACCTGAATTACAGTGTTCCATACCTATAAAGGCATCTGTTGACTTTCTTGCATTAGCTGAAATGCAATCTCTAGTTAATGATAATTAAGCAATATTAATGATGGACAGGGGAAATGGAATTTTAAAAAAAAGGGCATTATACTCTATACTATCCTCTCTAGGGAAACACACACACGAAATTTTGTCAGAGGGAGCAAGTGCTGTGTTCACAGGGTAAAGAATGTTCATATGGGTTCTGCATTTTTTCATGCTTTCTTTTGATTTTTTGTGTGCTCTGTGTAGAATGAATCTACAGGACACTGCAAAGAGGAAAGAAGAGTCTAAGCAGTGATGAAGAGCTTATTTCACAGTGCTAAAGCTACTGAAGCAGTTGAATGAACACCCTGGAGGTGATTCAGAGGGTTGCATGGAGGAGCATGAACTATTCTTTCTGGATTACTGTGGAAAAATCATCCCCTTATGCTCTTTGGGCACCATACAAAACTTCCCGCAGGAAGTAAGAACGTAAAGATTTGGATGTTGGCTGACAAATCTGGGTAGATGAAACTCAAATATTTAGCATCTGGAATGGCAGGATCCACTACTTTGTCAATACAATTAGTAGCACAGACCTCTATGTCTGAGATTTTTAATTTTTAATCTTTTTTTTTTTAAATGATAGGTTTTTAACATATATGCCAGGACCGATATAACAGCAATAGCCACAACTTTCTCACCTTCTTCTAGGGTCCTGAAAATGGGACAGATCCCATTTGGAAAAGAGGGAGGGAGGAGAGGTTGCAGTCAATCAAAGCCTTATTTTTCGTTACCTAGGAAGTAGGTAAAGGAGTTTCCTGAAACTGGGCTTGAAGGGGCAACAGTGCCAGGGAAATACAATACTTGGAGGGATCAGGCTTTTTTTGAGGAAGAGAAGTCAAAGACCTATCAGGCACCAGGTCCTGGTGAATGGTTAAAAAGAGAAAGTAAGGTGCTCATCTTTAAAAAGGCTTAATGCTCTTTGTCACATGTTTACTTATTATCTCAAAAATTAGAGATGTTTAATAAACTACAGCCCCTATTCAAAATGAAAAGACAGATGTCCTACATCAGAAAAGGAGAGTTATATTTTAACATTTCCTTCATAGCTTTCCTGACTTAATTGTTGACAATAGCAGACTCTGATTTTTCAATTGATCTTTTTTCCTCATTTTATAACAATAATTTTCTAATGCTGTTTCCCTATCCTAAAAAGATTCTCTCCTTCTACCCAACTCCTCAGCTCTTGTAAGTGCAACCGAAAAGCTGTGTGATGTTCTCATCTGCAATTTTCAATTTCACTAATCAATTCCTTTCATTTCATACATATTTCAAGAGAGGTATTTTAGGAAGGCATTTGTTTCCCCTATCCTTTCCTTCTTTTTATCAAGCTGTTCAGAATGTTTTTCATCATCCCTCTTCACTTTTGTTTCCATATTAACAAATGAACCTTTGTTAAGCTGAAGGTTTTTACTGGAGAGAGAGTTGGAATGACCACAAAATCTTCCCTGTTGTGCTGGCTTTGGCTGAGGTAGAGTTAATTTTCTTCATAGGATCCAGTATGGGCCTATGTTTTGGATTTATGCTGGAAACAGTGTTGGTAACACAGGATTGTGTTTGTCGTTGCTGAGCAGTTCTTACGCAGAGTCAAGGCCTTTTCTGCTCCTCACCCCATCTCACCAGTGAGGGGGCTGAGGGTGCACAACGTGTTGAGAGGGGACACAGCTGGGAGAGCTGACCTCAACTGATCCAAGGGACAGTCCATTCTGCATAGCATCATGCTCAGGTGTCATGGTTTGACACTGGCCAAATGCCAGGCACCCATGAAAGTCCTTCTTCATAATAATCCTTCTGAATGAGCCTGACATCCTGCCCTTTGAGACAGAACTTCTACAAAACCCACGTATGGTTGTCAGTAGTAAAGGCATTGATTCTCTTTTATGTTGATTACTTCTCTTCAACAGACTTCCCATGTGTGTCCATGCACTCCACCCTCTTTGCTGAGGTGTGTTTTTTTCAGGAATCTCAGCAAATGGGTCATAAAGATGCAAGTGTTGTCATTTGTAAATTAAGCTCTCAGATGATTTTAGGACCAGTCCTTTGCTGGAAGAAGAGAGAGAGAAAAGAGAGAAAGAGAGAGAGAGAAAAAAAAAGGGGGTGCATTAAATACATACAAATAAGAACTATTTATCTCTCTGTAGTGATATGGTTTAGCACTAGCTATCAATTTCTTTTCACATTTTGCAATTCCTTCCTTATGGTGCATTTTGTTTCTCTGCTGAGAAGTACAATGTTGTTCTTAATAAAAGCACATTATTGATTTTACTAAGAAATATATTATACTAATCCATGAATAAAATATTAAATAGTTTGTTTCACCATGAAGCATGTCAAAACCCTTGTAAAAAAATGATTTTAGATAATATCAATATTTCTGTAGCTATTTGTTTAATTAGTACACTTCAGCTCTGTAACAGTTGGCCTCTCTTTGCTACCTTAGCAGCAAGCAAATCTCATCTGAGTTCAAAATAATCTTCTGCTGCATTTAGAGCATTGCTTTAAGTTGGTATATACTTTATTGCTGCATTACTTCACTTTTACACTAGGGTATATTCACTGATGAAGGATTTTCAATCTCTATATGGAAATAAATTAGGAAAATAAGCTTGTTGCTTGTGGTCATCTACTCAGGACAGGTGTCAGAGAACTTGGGTTCAGAGACTTGTTGAGGTTGAAAGGGACCTCTGAAGATCAACTGGTCCATCCTTACTGCTCAAACAGGGTTTTCTAAAGCTGGTTGATCAGGACTGTGCCCAGCTGGGTTTTCAGTATCTGTAAGGATGGATACTCCACAACTTCTCTGGGCAATCTGACCAGTGTTTAATCACCCTTCAATTATTTTTTTCACATATTCAAGTAGAATTTCTTATATTTCAATTTGTGGCTGTTGCCTCTTGTCCTTTCAGTGATCACTGCTTATAAGAGTCTGTCTCCCTTCATTCACTTTATCAGCTATTTAAATTCTTTAATAAGTTCCCCCCTGAATCTTTTCTCCTCCAGGCTGAGCAGCCCCAGCTCTCTCAGCCTTAGCTGCTGTTCCTTAATCATCTTCACGGTCCTTTGCTGGAATTGATCCAGTAGGTTTTCTTCTTGTACTGCAGAGATCAGACCTGGACAAAATAATCCAGAGAGGAACAGGAACACATTCATCCATTTGATTTATTTTCCATTTCTCCCAGCTTGTGTCATTGCAAACCTGCTTAGGGTGCACTCTGTCCCATCATCCAGGTCATTAATGAAGATGTTAAATAGTACTGGCCATGACATTGACTCCAGGGATACAACACTAGGGACTGGCTCCAGCTGGACATGGTGCCATCAAGCAGGAGCACATCTTCTGCCTCTAAATCTGACATGGTCAAGACCCTAATTTGAAGAATGTGCTTCATCTTTATGCATCTTAGATTCACAATACCTGAAAAAGGCTGTAGCTCTTTTTAGGTTTCTGATGAAAAATGCTATGTAAGAGCTAGGCATTATTTTTAGTCAGGTATTTTACCCCTTATTATCAGTTGTAAGTTGAAAATTGCATTTCTCTATTAAAAGGTTGCAATATATATTTTTATGACAGAAGGTGACAACTTCCTTGTTCCAAGTCTTTTTCTTAGCAGATCTTGGGAAAAACTTTGCACTCAGATTTAATTTCAGCAGCATCATCTATTCAACTTCAAAGAATCCATATTTTCAATTATTTTTTTGTTGTTAAAAAAAGAGTCTGGATTCAAAGATAGAAATTATTTCAACTCTTAGAAGTAGTGTTGTATTGGCTAAAAAGTGATTCCTTTTTTCATTTAGGAAGAGTAGGTTTTTAATCTAGTTTAGCAAGATTTTAGACCAAATAGCATCAACCTAATAACTCCTATCTTTGTAGGAGTTTTTTAATAACTCTGTTTTAAGCACACATATAAAGTATCTACTGTGGCATGTCCTTTATTTTTTTTGAAAATGCAGTGTAATAAAGAATAAGCATTTCCTGCATAGAGCAAATTGAGACATGACAAAGAGTTAAGTATTCTATAAATGCTTCTGGCATCCTATAAATCATCAGCTAAAGAAAATGCTGACAAATATCAACATCAATGGAGTATTGATCTACCAAATGCACTTCAGCCTCTCACTAAACAGTTTTCCTTAAGCATACAAATTAAACAGATGAGAACGGAAAATCAGGTCTTTGGCACTACTAACACCTTCAACAGATTTGCAGGGATTTTTTAAATTATTCTCTCCTGCTCTTTTACTGTTCTCAGTTTACTTCATTTGAGATGACAGACAACTCTGTAATATCACATTTAATGTGCTTTGATATATGCAATATGAAAATAAGCATTCAGTAGCATGCCGCTCAGTGTGTATTCAGTGTGGCCTGGGAGTTAGATTGGCAATTAAGAAGAGTGCAAGGCTGTAATACAAAGAAAATTTCATACTGGACTTACATACTGAATTACATCACCTGGATTATAATATAACTTTTTATCATTTTGGGTAACATGGTTGATTTCACCTGTATTCCCTATAAAAAAGAGGCCCCCTGAGAATGGGTAACATTATGAGAATCTTTTGGCAGGTGACATTTAAATCAGAACATCCAGAGGCAGTGTCATAAGCAGATATGTCTTTTTCACCTAATAAACTAGGGCTGAATGTTAAATGCAGACAATAGTATTTTATTAACATTATCAGGGTATTCAAAGAGAGGTTATAAGGCAAACAGGTAACTGTTTTTCTACCCTTTCATATTTCTTCTAAGAAATAATTGCTTCTAGGAGAAAGATTATTTCAATTTATTTCCTCATCTTTGAAGGATTCCTTTGTAGAAGGATTCATTTGTTAATGTAATGATTTAGGGGTGCTTAACTTCTCCTACAATTCAGGTCTTGAAATTTTTCATCAAGACAAAACAAAGTCAAGCATGTAATCATCTAATTCTTGGGCAGATTGGTATAATGATTAAAATCTTAAAAAGCTCACTTCTTTCCATTGTTCTGTTTTTTTTAATTTCGGTGGCATGTTTCTGGTTCTACATAAATTAAGGCAACAATGAAATGAGCTCAGTTTGATGTTAATTTTTTGCACCGTTTCATAAAGGATTCTATAAATGGAGGAAAAGGAATTGCCATAAGAATAGGAAATAGTGATCACCATTTTAACTACAGTTTTTTCATTCAGCAAACCAAACAATCTCCATACACTAATGACTGGTATTAATGTTTGCATTTCATACTTGAAAATGTAGTCTTTAGAATGATTTTATATTATGAATATACTTTCTGTAAATATATACACATATGTATATGTGTTTGTCTACGCCTATCTGTGCATGCATTTTTTCTGAGAAATAAGTGACCTCGGGTACAGAACAACAAAAGGTTATTATGTATTCTCAGTCTGAGTAGAAGGAATGACTCATGAGAAATATTACAAGCATTTGTTACATAAATAGGTTAGCCTTGTTTAAAGGTTGGCAAGTTCCTCCCTCTGGTTCATTTTCATTTATGTTTTACAAGTCATATTATGTATTAATTATTGTATTTTGATCACGCTGCTTGTTAGATAATGCATGAGCATCTCTTCTCAGATCTTAGCTGCAATTTTAAATGCACACTGAAGCACATGTCTACAGAGCAGTTCCTCAGAATATGCTTTTAAAATTAAACACCCAGTGAACAATACCTTAAAAGTCTAAGACTACAGATCATAATGTTTTTATAAAATGGACTTATGCATATAGTGAACCTGTGCCCTAGATGACAACTCTTCCCTCCCCTTTTTTTTCTTTTATAGCAAGAGGCTAAACATTAACTTATAATACAAATTACATTAGTTTATCTTGTGGCTAGTTATTTGCCAATGATTTTTTATACAATGTCATTGTTTAATAAATGATAAAACTCGTAGCTTCCCATCAGCTGAAACAGCTGACTAGAGACTTGTATTTAGGCAGAAATATTGTAGAAAATAACATCGCATACCAACCATCCTGTGTTCATGTTGACTCTATTTCACTTCACATCAAGCTTTGTTTCCCCAGAGTTTATTGGGAGGTCCAGCTGACACAGCCTATTTTGTTTAGAGCTCATTAATATTACTAATACTCCGTATTAAAAATCCAGGGAGAATTTTGAAAGAGTCACATGAGAACTGGCCACCCAGCTTAACTGACTATCAACATTGACTTGAGCTCTGCCATGAGATTTTCTATAGGAGCCTAAAAGCTCAGCTTATTTGGGTCTGGGTTGTTCCTCTTCACATCACTGTAGAAATCTGCAGAAATTTAGGATAATCCATGATTACAAATGAGGAAAAAAAAAAAAAGTGTCTTTGTCTGCTAGGCAAGAATGTCTGATACAGCAGTAAGAACATTGTTTTAATTTTGAACTTATTCAAGATTATAACATATTTGTGATTCAAATGTAAGGAAAATCATTGTCCTGAAAGCTCAAGGCGGTTTAAATAGGCCAATATTTGGAAGAAAAAAAAGTATATCTGTAAGCTAAAAATGGAAAAACCCTGCAAATGACACAGCTGTGTAGAAGATCATTGTCAGATAAGATTTTTTATAGCTACTGCAGTTTTCCAGGGAAAGCAATAATTAGGCAAAAGGTTTGGACAAAGATCCACAGTATAGCGTTGGGTGCTTCAGATTTCATCTCTTATCATAATTAGGATATTAGCTTAGCATAATCAGGACTCTAGTTTGGTACTTACTGCATTCACACATAACAGTAAGATGAGCCCAGTCTAAAAAAACCCCACCCAAAGCCTTACAATTTAGGTAGAAGATGAAGAAGTAAAACTAGAGTAAAGGAAAGATAACTGAGAGATTATCAAAGCTGGGAAATATAAAAATGCTGATGTGCTGCACATCACTTGTTTGATCACTGTGAGTGGCACCAAGATACAGGTGAGTGTAAAAGGCAGATCTGAAGAGAAATACCATGGCAGTTCATTAAAAGGGAACTCCTTTCTCTGTAGTATTCATGGCCTTCATAGAGAAAAAGTACAAGAAAGTCTCTTTCCTCAATTAAGTCTCTGAGGAAGTAGGGGACTGCTTTACCTTACCATTTCCTACAAGGTTCTTATATTGAATGTAAGCAATATGAAGTCATTAAGAGAAGATGAAACCAAATTAAAACTAACCAAACAAAGAAACCCCCACAAAAACAAAATCAAAAAACCCGATCCAAAAATGCAACCAACCCCCTTCAATGCTGCTTCATATCCTCTCCAACAAAAACCTCTTAGCAATTGCACAAATTTCTGTGGAGTAGGAATCCATCCTGACACCTGCAGCTAATCAATTTATGCCCTGAAGCATGATATTTGGTTTACCCTTATTATTAATTTTGGCATGCATAGCTACAAATGTTGTTAGTGTTCATATAATTAGCCCACTTCTTTTTAACATTCAACCAGGGTATTTGACTTGATGGCCTCCTGTGAGGGTGAATTTCACGGGTTGATTATATGCTGAGTAAAGGAGCATTTGCTTTTATTGGTTCTAAATTTATTGCTTTTTAATGGCAGAGAAGAAAACTGGAGAGTAAAAAGCCATTTTATTGGCAAAATCTGTTAGGTTGCCCCAGTGAAAACTAGCTAGCACATTGTTGTTGTTGTTGCAAAAGAGAAGAAAGGAAATCCCAGAGAGTCCTAAAGATGATGTCTTTACTGTTTGTGTATGTGGGTAAGAATGGGTAAGGAATTAACATCAGGACAAATATGGAATGACAAAAAAACAGATCCAAAATGCAGCAGAAGGGAATAATGATATGATGTGTCTGAGTATATTGGATAGAACTAGGATGATGACCTATGTGCTGTATCTTGCAGGAAACTTAGTTAAAAACAGTCCATGTTCACTTTAGAGGAAAGAATGGGTGACAATAATGTCAAATGGGATTGGTATAATATTGATCACAATTACATGAGCAATAGGGCTGAAACAATATTAAAAAGAATTCAAGAATTTACATTATAGTAGAAAAAACCTAAACAAAACAGGAAAAGTGGAAGAAACTGAATTAAAATTAACAGAATTAAGTCACAAAAAGGAAGTCCTCTAAGACGTGCAAACCATACAATGGACTACTTTCAAAATTTCTATGTATGGCTTGTAAGTACTGTCATGACAAGAGAACAACACAAGGAAATACAAGAAAAGGAAAATAAGTAAAGGGAAAAAATTAAGCTGAATAAGTCAAATTCAAACTCTAAAGGATAAGAAAAAAAAAAACATTTAAAAATAATCAAATAACAGAACATTTGTTTACCTGAAAAGATTTGCTGTATGTACGAAAGAGTACCTTGCCAAAAACGTATGAAACCTAACACTCCCAGCCCAAGGAAGTCTAGGCTACCTCATGCTAGATATCTACAGCATAGATTTATCTCTGAGCCAGTTGCTTAGAATTTGTGTTTCAATAAATGGGAGAAACAGTTCTGGGCTCACCTGGCCTTTTTTAGATAACTACTTTACGATATAGCAAATTAAGTTACACAACGGCCTCTTTTTTCTTCCCTTACTTTGAACAAAAAGACCAGTGGTAGGTAGATCTCTCATACCTGATGCAGATCATCACCACTGAAATAATCTCTAGAGCTTCTGTAAAAATCAACAGATCACTTTGATACATTTGAAAACATAAAGAAAATATATTGTTTATGAAGAAAATGTTGAACAAACACCGTGCCAGGCAGTGATTTTGTGAAAGACTGTGCACGGCCACAAAACAAGTCACCCACACATTTTATCTTTCATTGTTTGTCACCTTCTGCATAGGTAGCAGGGCACTAATGATGAAGGATAGCAACTTAATAGATGAATTACAAACTGCTGTTAACATTGCTCTGAGTAGACTGAGAGATGAATAAGATCCACTGGGCACCAAAATGCTTATGGAAAGTGCAGAAGTGTTACAATAGCAACCAATTAACTCCTCAGAAGGACTTATTTCTATGAGTAAATCTTTGCGCTGGCATGGTTATCCTCCTTCTAAAAGAACTTGGCTCAT
Source organism: Pachycephala philippinensis (assembly GCA_013397055.1). NCBI lineage: Eukaryota > Metazoa > Chordata > Aves > Passeriformes > Pachycephala > Pachycephala philippinensis. The sequence goes on from VWZT01014721.1 coordinate 297,629, forward strand.
GTAGTTCCAAACCAAAGCAACGACAGAGTTTGGTCATCTAGGTATGCCCTAACTAAGCATAAATATCTGCCGCAACAGGAATGGTTTACTGTTCAAAGGTACTACAGACTTCCAAACAATACTATGTCAGAAAAAAAGAAAAAAAAAA
>VWZT01014721.1:297796-366353 GCA_013397055.1 Pachycephala philippinensis
AAAAGAAAGGCTGAAATAGGAATATAGTGGCAATTACTAGAGGATACGGAGAGTCCACTTAAAATTACACATTTTAGAGGAAGCTTGAAAATGTAAGCGAAAATAGGGAAAGCCACAGAAATTTTTGATGTGTGGAGAACCTGCACAAAGGTCTGAAAGAGGTCCAAGAGTTGACAGCAGTTGCTTGCAAGGGACAGACTTCCACATGATCTCATAAATGAAGACTCACAGTCTTTGGTGAGCAATGGTCTATTATGTAACTTCTGTGTCATTAACTCCACAGAAAATACTATCAAAACTTTCCATGCACTTGTACAAATGGTGCAATAGGTTGGTTCCCCCCAATGCCCCAAAAAGGTCTTGCAAGGATAGAAAGGATTGGATGAGATGCTCATGTATTGTAATTATAACCATGCATGTGGGAATCCAGCTTTTAGCAAGGAGAAGAAGGAGTATAGAAAAATCATACTTGATCTCTGTGCCAATGCTTTTTTCTTGTGTATTGGATAAAAGATTTGTCTGTGTAGATATCAGGTTAAATTTGCTTCCTATTTGAGTTAAAGAAGAGGTTAAAATCTCTCAACTCTTATGTTTGACTTGAAACAAAAGTCCCTGAGTTTCTTGATACACAAAACCAAGAAAACATACAGCCTGGTTTCTGGGGAGAACATTACCCCAGGTTCAAAGTGGAGGTGTGCAGTCATTTAATGACAACCATAATGTGCAATGTGAGTAATAAGGTACCCCTTAACTGGGGTGGAATCCACAGCTGTGCTCATGCCACTCACATGCCTCTTTTCTTCTCAGCTTTAGGAAGAAATAAATCATCATCCCTGAAATACCTATGGCAGGCAATGGGCATTTGCATAACAGTATTGTCTCACTTTGTGGTGTCTGTAAAACTTTCTGGAAGACCACGTGACAGCCTTTGTTAGACTTTCACAAGTACTTCAGAGAGAGAAAAGGAGAAAATATGTACGTTCATAGAAAAAAAGAGGATAAAAGAAAGGCCATTTTTGAAACAAAAATGTGGTCTCTCAAAATGATTATTAACATTTTTTTCAGCTTTCCTCATGGCTTTGAAAAATGTGAGTTCCACAAAGCAGTCTGTAACATCTATTTATGGAGCAAGTGATTTTATTTTAATTTCTTTATGCAAAACACTAAAAGTAGAAGCAACATGAAGTCATCTGTGACAATTTTTTTCTGTGAAATCTATACTTTAGTGGCCTCGGAACTTTATTTTTTGTCTTATTGATTAACAGATAAAGATTTGGGCAACCATCTGGTCTCAAGCAGATCCCTTAAGACTGTGAGTATGTGTTGCATTCTTGCTCTACAATAGTAGATGCTAAAAATCAGCATAAAACTAGAAGATAGCTCCCACTGTTCTCATAATTAATTGCTTGTTTATTATCTTCAAAATCATTCTCCTTACTTGTCATTGATTCTCAGTCTTGCTTCCTAATGTTGTTTTCCTCATCTTCTCCAGATTCCCTCCCATTAATGTTTTACTGCTTATGTAGCAGACAGCATCGCTCCTCTTCGAAGTTCCCCTGCTCCTCCTGCTTGAGTTTGTTCAGGAAGACCAATCCAGCAAAGAAAACTCTGAAAGTGATTTTGCCAACTTTAAGCAATCTATTTAAACTAGGAATAATAATGATTCAGTACCACTTTAAGGCAGATCTTCCTGAATATATTGCAAAGCCTGAGCTGTTTAAATGCATGGAGGATTGGTTTTTCAGCTAAATAAGAACACTTGTAACCATAAAAACTAGCTAGCTCAGTAAAAAGAACTGTTAAAATAAAATATGTATTTATTAAAGCTCCCAATATTTCAGCCTTATTGCTGTATTTATGCAGCAGTAAATCATAGTAAATGGGCAAAATGCCAAGAAAAATTGAGTAATATTAGAGAGTATTAGAGGAATACCACACCTGAGTGAATAATATAAACCAGAAGGGATACAGTAGACCAAAATTAAAGAAAATATTCTGGGGTTGTGCTGTTTCATTCAGTATCCAAATGCGTGTATCAGAATAATATTTTTGTGTTCAATCAGATCTTTTACTTACCTTTTTCTGCCCATCACTGCACATCTCTTTATGGTCTGTGTAATATGGTGACTTCAACCTGTATCAGAAAGTTTAATGCTCTGCTACACAGCAGTAACAACACATCCATCTTCATTAGAAATTCTTCTACCTGTCCATTCATAAGGCCTTTCATTCACTTCTGTACGGAATGGTGACATAAAGAGTAAACCAAAAGGAAATAGGAGAAAAAAATGTTTAAGTGGTTTGATTGCAGAGATTTTGAAAACATCACATTAACTGGTTTGGAGAAGTTTGGGCATTCAGATTTGGGGAATGGAAGAACTTTGCTTCTCCTCTCCACTTTTTTTTTCTTCTTCTTTTTTTTTTCTTTTCTTTTTTCTTTTCCCATTTTGTCATCAAGAATGAATAATCGGTAATGGAAAAAAAAAAAAAAACTGAAGAAACAGAATAATTTGGAATAGGTACTTTTCTTTCATTATGTTATGTTATTTTCAGACAAGAAAAAAAAACACCCCCGCTATTACAAAAGGTAGTTTTTGGCACACAAAATTTAAAATGAAGAGCTGGATAACCAGCTCTAATATGCCTTTACCTTGCCAAATGATTGTGTATATAAGAATTCCAGACAGGTCTTTTCATTTTTACCGAGAGTGTATAGTAATTACTATTCACTAAAGTTATGGTGCCATATGATTCTTTTTATGTAATTATAAACTTTAAGATTTGTATTTTTGGAATTTTGTCCTTTTATTGATCCTTTACATCTATTGCAACACTAGATGTGACCAACCTGGTAGCAGACAGATTAGCTCATCACAAAAAAATGGTTTAGATAGTATTGATTCAAGACATTGCAATGTCTTTTGGAGTGAAGGAATAATTACATCCCATTCTTCCAGAAATCATTATATGTAATTCCAAGTGCTTTCTTTTCTGAAAATGTGAACTAGCAAAGTCTTACTAACTATGCAAGTACTTTTCTCTTCTCTTTCTATAGAGGATAAATTTAAGCACCTGGAATCAGAAGTAGAATAGACTCTGGAAAAAAGCACAGAGTGTCTCACATCAAATAGCATACGCTATCATATGCTATTTAGTAAAGTTAACTCCAGATTACTACGGATATAATGCAAAAAGAGGAAATATCAAATCCCTTCCACAAGATTCATGCAGAGTTGTCTTGCACAAGACAGTGCAATAACTTCTCAGATAATAAGAAAAAGAATAATTTGGTCATATTTAAATTGTAACATGGCATTTAGACCTTCCATATTTCCCAGATAACAGTTCCTGACAACAATGTGTTTCTGTCCCATCCTAAAGAAAATACTATATTTTTAACCCCGAGTGGGTTAAATAAGTGGGTGGCAGCATGACATAGAGATTACACAAGTCTAATAGAAGTCAATGGTGTATATTGTTTATCTAATTAATTAACATTTTGATTCACAAATCAGCATCATCTGAAGTGAGATAATAATGCAAAATACATTACCATGAACAGCAGGAGTTCCTAACTTGCCAGCTCCAGAGGGTTGATTGGAGGCAACATCATTTAGGTGACTTTGGAAAACTACTTATGTAATTTAAAAATGCATAATAAACATTTTGAACTCTTACTGTAATTGTGCCCATGTGTGCCAGTATATTTTAAGATATGGCTAGGTATATGTCAGTGTCATATGCAAACAGTCTCTAAGTTTTTAAAAGTGTAGATTTCTTTGACTTAATAATACTAATTAATTAAAAAACTTTTTATTGTACAGAAAATACATTAAAATTATGTATTAAAAGTGAAAATAAGCTTTATGTTTTCCCCTTATTAGAAGACAAAACCACACTGTCATCTTTACTGCAATACCTATAGGCAGAACATATAAATATGCTATTAGTGAACTGTGCAAAATTAAAATTGCTCTTTTCTCTGTGTAAACTGTGTTCCTTCCTGCAATAAATCATCAGCACAACACCAATTTAATTTCCTTTCTGAGTAGATCCTAATGGGAAAATTGAAGACTAAGAAGAATGGTCTGAGGCTTCCCCTCCCCCTTCACATATTGGATGAATGCACATTTGCAAAATAAAAGCCACAGACAGCTTAATTAGATACTTAATAGGCAGCAGGTAGGAAGTGCAAAGACAATGGGCCAAACTCTGCCCCCATGTTGCCCAATTCTTTAATAGGAATGCCTCCAAATCTGAAAATGCTGTGCCAGAGGTTAGGTATTGCTTTCATGAGGTTTTGGGAGGTGAGGAAACAGTGTTTTTTTCAATGGGTTTGTTACAGGTACCTGACATACCTGGCTGCAGCCCATTCAAAATAATAAACAAGATATTTAGCCAGCCATGAATTTTGCAGTGCATAATACAAATCAACGTAGAGATTTAATTGTACATTCATTTCAAGCTAGATTATCTCTGCTTTAAATAATTAATGAGTCAAGCCTTGTAAATAGGCAGAATGAAATCATGCCATTAAATTGTAACTTTTTTATTTAATTTAATAGAATATTCTGACAAAACCAATTTAAAATAAATATATATCACTCACCTTTGCCAGCTGAATTACTTTCTTGGAGTTAATTTAGTTATATGTTCATGAATTCAGCATAATTTCCCTCATTTTTAAAAATTTAACTTTAGAAATGATTCAACATGGCAAAGAAAGAGGTTGATGAACCAATACATGAGATCAGGTAGTTGGGTCCAGATGATTTACTACTAAGTGCTTATAAAGTGCCGGAAGAAGTAAAGATGAACTGCAGTGGCTCCCAAAGCAAAAATAACTTTTATGAAGGTGAACATTAGTCATAGGATTTGGAAAAGAAGCAAACAGAATTATGTGCCCCCACCTACTGCAAGTAATTTAACCAATTTTCAACACTTAGTACAACATTTCTGCAAGCATATTTTTAGAGGATTTTTCTCTTGAGACACCTATCTAAGCTTTCCCTGTTGCAAAGCTGAACTAGAATCATTAAGCCACTGTAACATTATACTTATAGAAAAACTGTCAGGGAAATGGACATTTAACCTTTAAGGAAAACCTTCCTTTACAAGAGCACAAGGATTTCTTATAGCAATATAAAGAGGTACCATGACAGTGAACCAAGAAAAGCAACGTGAGAAACCTTTTCTCCTTCACATCTGGATAGCAGGTTAACTGTTGCAAACTAAACAGAAGACTTGATCACTAAATTCTAGTGAGAATCCTTGTCCAATAAATATTGAGTATAGGTGAAGTACCCTGGCCTTATATCCTCGAGTGCATAATTCAAATCCAAGAGAAGAGATGAACTGACAACAAATGGTGGAGTGAGTTCAACACCATCATACACACAAGTATCTAAAGCCATGAAGAATCATTGAAAACAGGAACAGTCCTTGTGAAAATACAATTAAGGCCGTGTGGGGAAAGAAATCCACTGAAAAGTCTTTGAAATACAAACATGTTTCCAGTTCTTGGGGAAATGAGGATGCAGTTCAGGAACCTTCGGCCCTGCTTCTAGTTTCCTTCTATTCATGTACAAGACTCCAATGAAATAGTAAAAAAGGAGAGGGCATATTACACATCTTTTCTAACTTTGCTGAATTACTAGGCTTCTTATATAGCAAAATATCACTAGAAATTTCTCTAGTTCTCCTACATAGTAATTTCTTTTTTTTTTTCCTAAGTGAGGTGTTATGAGGAACCTGCAAGCAGAATCACATTGCTTTTCTGCATGGCTGACAAGGACTATGTCATAGATGTCATGAGAACAGAATATATGGGCAAAATGACTGGATTACTTTTGTGCTTTGGAAAAGTCCATATTTCTGTCTGGGATCAGAACTTGTGATAAATAGAAATTACTTGCTAAAATGTTAGACTAGCTGTCATAGATGAGAAAGGATAAATGACAACCTGTAGCAGATATGAATACTGGTTTCTATTTGAGAATTAACAAGTTCAGTGTTTCTACCCTACTTGATTATGCCACACACTCACTCCCTTGTTTTCCTTTATATTGTTTTGTCAGATGAAGCAGTGCAGCAAGCTGACTTTTGGCCATCAGGGACAATTTGTTGCTTCTGCATAAGACAGACAATTGTATACTAACTTGAGCTTAATTAAGTTTTCAGGCTCTTACACTCATCTCTTATGTCTAGGAATATCCAGAAATCCATCAAGAAATAAACTGTTGCAGAAACTCAGAGGGTGTAAGTTTAGGCATTTTACCATAACTAATTTACACCTTACAGTTCCTCCATGTGCAATTTTCACCCATTTAGTCTTCAGCTGAATATTTATAGGTGTCCTGTGTGGAACTGTAACTGGGCATGTTACCATAAGAAACCAGGATCATTAAGAAAGCTAGACAATGCAGTGGATAAAAACTGATCTCAGCTTTGCAATTAATATGGATGGGGATGGGTTATGTTCGAGTGTCATGCCAAGTTTTCATGACTTAACAAGATTGAATGTTTAACAGGTGCCATGTGGCTGTGGACTATATCTTACATAATCACTCTGTAAAATAAAACAAGGATTGATTGTATTGTGTTGTCTTATTTATTTTACATTGATGCTGTTTGCAAGTTAAAACAATCCCACCATGTTTATGCACAGCGCTGGAAATCCTTATAAGTGGAGATGCACAGTCAATGGTTATGTCTTTGAAAACAACGGGAGACATAAAATCTGGCAAACTGGTAAGTTTAGGGCTTTTGCTATGATCAGCGTCAGATAACACAACATGGAAATATTGTTGTGTGCTGAAGCTGCTCTGTCCCTAGTCCTGCAGAATTTTGTACAACTATGCCGAAGTCTCAACTTCAGGATCTAGACTTCAGGTAAGTAGGTTTTCCCATCAAATATTCAGGCTGGTTAATGAGACTGTTTTACATAGGCATATCACAGAATCACGCTCCTAAACAGGAAAATGAAAATGCATTTTCCTTAACATTTCATCACCTGTGCAATATAACTTCTTTCCAGAATATGCACACACATATTTGCTTTTGCCTATCTACATTGTAATAAAAAAAAAAATCTTTGCATGCAAAATTCCGATATCCTTTCTTCATCTTCGGAAAAGAAATACGTGACTGTTGGTATGATAATGACTACCTTATATGTGGTTGCATAAGTAACAAAGTACCAAATGGGGAAACAGTGTACTTTTCTTACTAATTGTTGCTCACCAATTCTCTTTATGTTCATTGCTGTATCCTCATTGCATCCGCCACCTGCTGCCAAGAGAGTTTTCTTTTAGTCTACCAGGCTATATAAAGTTACACAAGTATTAACTTGTTTTATCGCTTCTATGCACACTATTGAAGGGAATGAGAGTGTTCTCCTTATGAATAATTTGGTTAATCAGCTTGCATTTCTGCAACTTAGATTACTTAATAGTAGAGAAAAGCAAGGCAATTGCATCAACCTCCTTCTATGTACTTGCCTTAGAATCCTCATAATATGCTAGACTCAACGGTACCTACGTACCATAAAAACACTAAACCAGTCCACCTTATTTTAGAAAAGAAAACCTTAATGACTTTATTGAAGGACACCTCTAAATCATTTAACAGAAGGAAAGGAAATACCATAAAAGAGCATTAAGGTTCTTTTAGAAAAAATAACATAGAAAGCTATTTTGAACAGGTGAAATGTGCCATGTATATGATGGTTCTTGGGTATAATAGAGAAATAACAACATCATAATCAAGAAGGAATTTCAAAGAAATCTTCTATTGCAATGTGTAAGGTACTGATAATGTTATTTTCTGTTGTTCAGCTAGAGTATTTACAGCTGCTGTGAGTCATAGAAAACTAAAATTTTCTGCCTAAGCGTTGTCGAGTTTTTGTGGTCTCCATTTTGGAATTTCTGCACAAGCTTTTCCTTTTTATTCTATAACCATCCTTGATGTCTGAATGGTTTGGCTGAAAAAGTCGTAAGATATATCATAAGAATATAAAGTGTGCTTCTACTTAATATTAACTATTAGGAATACTTTCTATCAGGAACAAACGCACAAGATAATTCAGGGTGTTTGTTGATGAGAAACTCAAGATGAGCTGGCAGTGTGCACTGGCACCCCAGAAAGTCAGCTGTGTCGTGGGCTGCATGAAGTGTGTCCATCAGGTCAAGCTGGAGAGGGACCTTCTACAAGGTTCTGTAGTGATAGCACAGAGGTAATGGATTTAAACTGAGAGACAGTAGGTTTCAATTAGATATTCAGAAGAAATTCTTTACTGCAGGAGTGGTGAGGCACTGGAACAGATTGCTCAGAGAAGGTGGATTTCCCATCCCTGGAAATGTTCAAGGCCAGATTGGATGGGGCTTTAAGCAATGCCAGGGGGGTTGGTAAAAGATAATCTTTAGGATCACTTCCAACTCAAACCATTCTATGATTTCATGATTCTAATAAATTTTTTAAAAAAGGCAAAAACCCACCATCTTTATCTCATTCCTACAGATCATAATGAACTGCTTCTTACATGAAAAAAATATATCTTCTTGTAACCACTTCAGTGACATAGGCATGAATTAAGAAAAGCAGTAGATACAAAACAGCTATACGTTATACACCAAGTCTAGTATAATGTTGATGAAATCCGTTCTATATGTACTTCTGGTTTTCTTTTTTTTTTTTCTTTTAATTTTTCCTTATTCTTAAGGTGAGTGTTCCAAAGTTACTTATGTGTCTTACATACTCTGTAGATAGAAAATAGTTTTTTCTATTTAATCATAATTTAAGCAAACATTGACATTAAAGACAGAATAAAATATTGTTCTGAGAAGAACTTTGAAAATAATTGGTTCTTCATCAGAGAAACAAACTCAAAAAACCAGTTTTCGACTGTACAAAATACATGTTGCTGTCATTTTTCTCATTGAAGCAAGATGATGTTTCAATTTTTTTTTCCCACTTTGAGTATATTTTAGAATAGTGAAGCACTGCAAATTGTGTAGTCTGTATCTATGATTGTCATATAGTTGAAATGCATCTTCCCTGAAGTTACTCTTGTAAATGTAGTGTAATGACACCTGAACTAAGTTTAAAATGGTAGCAGTGCAGACATTCAGGACATTATCCATAGAAAAAAAAAAGTGCTAAATCTCTTCTACCTTAATCACAATTGCTTTGGGATTCTTTAGGCAGAGGGTTCATTGCTCAGATATCTCATTAGTTCAGCTGCTTTCATTTTCTTACATACAAAGATACCACACCTGGGTTTGGAAATCCCTGAGCTATGAACTCTTGGAGGCTGGGAAAACAGAATGGAGGAATGTTGCTATAGCTTGTCCTGTTCTGCTTTTCCCTAGACATATGCCGTGAGTCTGTGCTGGAGATGGTGGCCTAAACAGATTTTTAGTCCAATTTAGCATAGACATTCTTAATTTTTTTTAATTCCAGAATGGTCAGAACACACCCTCACTCCACCGCTTCCGCCAGCACTCTACATCCTCACTTCTTGTTTTAATCTACATAAGAAACAAATTGGATAAGTTTTCTCTGGAGCCTGAGCAGCTAGAAACTCACCCAGTGACATTGAGTAAAATCCCTGTTTTCTTGGCAGAAAAAATGTCCCAAAATGCAAAGACATGCAGAAATGCAAAGGTTTGTACACTTAGGTCGTATTTTTAAGGATCTGATTTATCCAGGAATCACTGCTTAGGTTTCTGTGATTTTTATCAAATGACAGACAACTGAACATTAAATCTATAGTTTTGCTTGTTACAATTTGTCTCAGGATTTGGGAGTTTATGCAAGTCTCTATATCAATGATACCGTGAGCAGTTACCATTTTTTCCTTGCTTGCATTGTGTTTTGATAGCCTGACATTTGTTCTCCTCAAATACATGAACTATGAACCTGTCTTGCCACTTTTGCTTCTTCACCTTATACCAGTTAAAATCAAGTTTGATACCTCTAATGCACTTGAAAAGTGCTTTCCTTTTCACTATCCTCCCATGTATTATCTTTTATAGGGGTATTACAGAACCCCTATATTCCAAATATCGATGAGGGGGTTTTTTGCATCCCTTGCAGTATTTCTGGCTCAGTTTTGCTGTTCTTTTCCAGCCATCCATAATGCTGTGGTTTGATGCTGGTTAACTACCAGGCCCCCATGAAAAAAAACCCATCCACTTATTTTCTTCTGCTATAGTTGAGCAGAGGAGGGGAAATTAGCACGAAAATTTCATGAGTTGAGATAAGGATTAGGGGAAAAACATTTCAAGGCAAAACAGATTCAAAACTTAAACAGTATAAAGAAGATTTATTATTAAAAAGTAAAAAGGGTAATGAGAACCAAAGCAAATCTCCAGAACACCTTTCTTTCTCAGTCCCTCCCTTTTTCTACCAACCACGTAAGGAAACAAAACATGGGGTTTTGGTCAGTATTTCACTTCTTAAAAATCTTTCTTCAGTATGTGTAAGGAACACAGTTTTTTCTGCTGTCCCATGGGATCCTTCCCATGGGAGATAGTTCTCTGTGAAATTTTCTAGCATGGTTTTAACTTCCACAAGCAGCAGTCCCGCTCTAACCTGCTGCAATGTGGGTCCCTCCCATGGGCCAAGCAATTTTCCCACAACTGCGTGGGTCATTTTAGTTCATTGGGTTTAGTCTTTTAAGGATGAGCTGTTCTACTTTGGAAGTGAAGGCTCTCTTCCTCTATCTCTAAAAGCAAGGGTCATCTCTTTCTTTTAGAGTTCCTCATTAGATTACAGCTTTTCAGTATCCATGTTCTCCAGTGTGAGTACTCTTCACGGGCTGCGTGTGAATCTCTGCACCACCCCATGCACCTAATGAATTATAGGGACACAGTTTGTTGTATCACAGTCCTCACCACGGCTCGCAGGAGAATCTCAGCTCCGGCGCTTGGAGCACCTCCTCCCTCTCCTTTTTTTCACTGACCTCAGTGCCACCATGTTGGCTTTCCTCACGTGTCCTCACTTTCCCTTTTTCTCTGTCTTAGAAGAAAGTTGGTGTCTGTAAGTTGCAGTTGAGAGGTTGATCTCAACTGGGCTCCGCATCAGGGAATTGCTAGCCATGTCTCTCGCTGCTGGCCACATGGTCCCTGCTGGCACCTCAGGGCGGCTACGGCCTCAGGAGGTCCCTGGCCACGCAGTCCCAGCCTCTGGGAAGGCCCTGGCTCTGTGGCCCCCACTAGCCCCCGCCGGGATGGACCCTGGCAGCTGCCTCACCAACCCCCAGGAGAAAAAAGGAGAGTTCCCACGGTTTTTCCTTTCTTAAATATGTCATCACAGAGGCGTTACCAGCTTCTCTAATTGGGCTAGTAACCTGCCCATCGTCAGATCCTTCAGCAACTGGCTCTGTGGTGGACATAGAGGTTTCGAGCAGCTTTTCTCCCACCACAAAAACCAGGCTGTGTTAAACTAACACACATAATTTCACAGCTCAAGGTCAGCTGCAAAGGAAAGTATGTATTTCTGACCTCACAGTAGTCAAATTCATATGTGGAAAGTAGTGTAAATAAGAGGAGGAAAAATGCTATAAATATTTAGCTTGCCAGTCAAACTTTTATTTATTTCCATAATACTATTTGACAACAGCATAAAATGTATTTGAGTATGAAGCACTTCCGATCTCAGAATGAGGTATATAATTCCTTTACTTTTACTGCTTCTGTAGAAGTATTGTAGTTACAAGTAGTTGGCAATTTCCTATCAATCAAAACTTCTGTTTTCTCGTCTGTTTGTAGAAACACATGAATTTTGACAAGAAATAGCAATGGGAAATAGTTTTCAATAACAGGCTGCATCTGTAATAAATAATATTCCATGAGGATGGAGCTTCCCCAGTCCTCTTTGGTTTTTTTGTTGTTTTTTTTTGTGTTTTTTTGTTTTGTTTTTTTTTTTTTTTTTGTTTTTTTTTTTTTTTTTGTTTTTTTTTTTTTTTTTGTTTTTTTTTTTTTTTTTGTTTTTTTTTTTTTTTTTTAATTTTCTTCTCTTGTTTGGTTCATAGATTTTTGTTTATTTTTAGGACTAGGTCACTAAAATTTAAAAATATCCTTATCTCATCTAATGTGAACTAGAATTGCCAGTATTCTCCTACATTTCATGGGATATGAAAAATTAGTTCTTAGGATGCTACCAAATTCCAATTGCAGAATTGGTTGCTGTTGTGCCAAGGTGCTGTAAAGAATGGCATAAGAAGCCTCAAAGGCTAAAGAGAAACTTTTTCTCCAAAATTTTCATACAAAGGAATTTAGAGTAGAATTAGTTAAACACAGAATTTTACTAATTCAGAATATTTTAGAAAAAGACAAGATTTGCTTTATGTATTATTATAGGTTCTTGGTTTTTGTTGTTAGTAGGCAATGAGAAGAAACTGCCAGAGCGCATTCCTAATAAACATATTTTATTGTCTTTTATTGTTTTTCACACTCCAGTGTGAAAAACCCCCTGCTGCTTTTTCGCTTGCTCTATCACATATATATGTCTCTTGATTATTCCTTATATGTGCTGATTAAAAGATACCATTAAAAGAGACCATGTGATCAGGAAGTAAACAGCAAATTATCTAACCTATTCAGTTATACCTGTGAAGACTATCTTTAGTGATTTAAAATCTCAGTATTTGTGTCACTGATGTAATTTTAAAATGAAATAATTGAAGTATTTTGAACACGATGGAACAGAGTGTGAGAAGCTTGAATTCCTAAGAATTTGTTCCAAACACAAGTACCAGGTTGGAGTCACAACCCAGTATTTGTCATTTAAAAATACAGTTTTAAAAGACGGGCATTTCTAAAAAAGCATGTATGTTTCAGCAGTTAATTTAGACTCCAATTTATAAAGATATTTAAGCAATCAAATACTGCAAAATTATTTTAATCTGTTCAGCAGGAACTGCTCAAGTGTATAAAACTATTCATGTGTTTAACTGTCTTGTTGAATTGAAGCATACACTGTAAATTTGAAATACCAATAATTTGGGTTAGTAACAGTTTAGAATTTGTAGAAGATTGTTGGGTTGTTAATGTAAAGTAAGTTATTTAGCTGTTGCCATGACAAATAAAAAATGCATGGATTTCAAAACGGATTTGTCACATATTCTCACACTATCAGAAAACACGTATCCCGTCTCCAGGATTCTTTTAGGGTCAGGAAGCCATTTTGAGAAATGTCACAAGAAATGAAGAACGCAACAGATCCACCAAGTAATTTGAGCACTACTCATTGGGTCTTGCTCTGTGTTCATCAATACTAAGTGAGGGCAAAACTGAAAGATGCTTTGAATACTAATATTTGTATATTATTAGGAAAATCATCTTCTGGGAATGGTACCTATAAAGAGCTATTTCAGTAAAATGACAGAAAACAATAATACCCTGTTAGGAAACCTTCATGAGGAGAAAGATAAAGTATATAACTATCAAATGTCCTGAAAAACAGGACAATGTTTTCATTTGAATTGCATCTAATGGTGATGGAGGACTGATGGAAAGTAGGAGAGGCAGGAAATACACATGTAAAAATATTTATTTGGTTAAAGTCCTGAGCTGAAAATAAGAGAAATGCCTGACAGAAATGCTAAGCAGCCAGATCAAGGTGATTTGTGAAACTCCCAAGAAAACATGTTGTTTGTGACAATAGATTTAAAACTGATGTGATTGCTTTGAAAATAATTGCAATGGTAGATTTAAAACTTATGTGAGTGATCTAGAAATTATGAGGATGCTGGTGCCAATAAAACGATCCATATGACTAGCATGCTCAGAAGACCATTGTTATTGCCTCAATTTTGCTTCCTCACCTATTTTGTATCAGGGGAAACCCTATCCACGCTTGAAGGATTTAAAATTTGCAATGTCTTCAGAGCACTGTCAATATATAAATAAAGACTTGCAATCAGGTACCTTATATTATTTTTAAATGGTTTATTTTATATTCAGCTGCAGAGCAAAGCAAGATTTTTCCTTGGACACAGTGGTTGTTGCTTCAAATGGAAATTCCACCCTGATTAAAAAGACAGGCTTTTCACTCCTAACAGGAAAGTCATTAAAAATCTGCAATAATGTTTTAACTGAAATATTTCTGTTGAAAGGCGTATGATACTGTGATACAAAATTATTCACAAATCAGTTACTGAAAACTTTTGATGGTTCGGCCTCTGTGGGGATTTTTGCAGTACACAAAAATCTTTCTTCTTTCCCACACCATGGCTAAAAAAATCTGAGTTAAATTAAAAAAACTTAGACTGATGGTATTGGTTTAACCCCAGTCAGCAACTAAGCCCCACAAGCCGCTCACTCACAGTGGGATGGGGACAGATCAGAAGAGGGAAAGATAAAGACAGTGTTGAGATAAAGACAGTTTAATGGGGAAAGCAATAGCTGCACATGAAAGCAAGTAAAAGCAAGGAGTTCCTTCACAACTTCCCATGCACTGGCAGGTGCAGCCATCCCCAGGAAAGCAGCTCCATTATATGTAAAAAATGACTTGCGAATACAAACGCCATCACTCCAAATATGTCCCCGCCTTCTTTCTTCAACTCTTTATATGCTGAGCATGATGTCATATAGTATGAAATGTCCCTTTGGTCATTTGGGGTCAGCTGTTCCAGCTGTGTCCCCTCCCCATTGCCTGTGCATCTCCAGGCTCCTCACTGGCAGGGTGAGATGAAAAGCAGAAAAGGTCTCAGCTCTATGCAAGTACTGCTCAGCAGTAAAGAAAAAATGCCTGAATTATGAACACTGTTTCCAGCACGGATCCAAAACACAGCCCTGTGCTACTGTGAAGAAAATTAACTCTACCCCAGCCAAAACCAGCACACTGATCTAAATTCTAATAACTTCATCCTCTAGTGTTTACTACCATAGCAACAATTAGTTCATCTTCATAAGGCAGAAAAATTTTTCATTCAAGAAGTAGTGTCCATGTAAGTGCTTGGCAGAAAGCACACTTGTGCAAATGACCACACACATTATATCCCAGCACGTGTTGCTCATTACTAGCTGAATAGGAACACTGCAATTGATGTTTTGCCTTCCCATTTTTCTGTAGTGATTTCAAAATGACCCCATCATGCATTGACCTATCTCTGCTGCTGGCCACACACACCAGCCCCAAGCCACAGTACAGCAGTCCCAGGACTAGAAGTAGATCATGTGTTAGATCTTTTCTCCGGTGTGTCTACCAACAGCGTGGTGGAGAGGTGAGTGTGTTTTACTGCCATGATATGTGTAGTGTGCAACTACTCCCTGCTGCTCCACTACATCTGTGTGCAGTAACATCATCAGATGAACCATGGGAGTGAAATGCACAGCAAAGTGCGTAACACTGCAAGGCAGGGCAGTGCTGCAATACAGCACACACTTGTGGCAATGATTCACTTCCAGTCTTAAAGGTGATATTTTTTGTGTCAATGGCAATGGAAACAAGCAAATTTGCATGAAGCAAAACATATGAAACCATCACTGTGTGGTGGTCAGAAACACTCTGCTCCCTTAGACTCACCGTGTCTCTGTTTTAATTTAGGGTCATCAAAGGATCCGCAATAGTGTAAGATTCTTTCTACTGGAAAAAGATGTTGGACAAAATAACTCAAGGCACTTCTGCCTGCTTTGTTTTTTAGAGCTCCTTTCCTAATCTCTTGCATAATGCGAGTGAATAGAGAAGGAGATAACTGAGCCCTCAAATCAGCAAAAATTTCCAGTGTAAAGGATGCTTCTCTCCATCTCTTTAGACAACAAGCATCCCTGTCATACTGGCATCCTTCCCATTAGTTAAAGCTCTTGGAGACCGTAAGAGATAGAGACTATTGTCCACTACTTGCTTACTTCAGCTGATGTTGAGCTATACAATTACACATGAAAAAAAATGTTTTTTAATCAGTTATTATGTAATAGTCATAAAAGTAAAATAATCGGGAATGGAACTGACAAATATGATCATTTTCTCCCTTCCAAATCTTTCAAATATTTGGAAGCATAAAGGTCTTGAAGATCTTCCCCTTTTGCAGCAGGTCAGCTCTAAGGCTTTGTACCATGGCTGAACCACTTTGTGTGGCAAACTGTGTCATTGCCAAAAACATGGCTGAATTTCTTTTCCATCTTGTGCTAGCGCCATCAAAACTGTCATGTTCTAACTGGGAATAAAAAGCTATGTATTCAAAATTGACATTTCCTGTTCAGAAAAGTCAGAAGCATTTTCATTGGTATACTTTATCTAGCTCTGGTTTCCAGTTGCTATATTTTTGTTTATAAAATATTAATTTAAAGTGTATGATAGTATTGTCTTTATATTAACAAGTATGAGTTTTAATTCTCTAGGCTTGTCAAGGGGGCTGATTTAGTTTTTCATTTCCTACAGTTCTGTGTGAGTGAGTCTCATTAAATGGAATAGCTGTTCTGCATGCAAATCAGAGAAAAGAGTTTTGGTGAACTGTGCTAGCTTGTTTTAAGTTGCATACACAAGCATGCCTGCTAAACACTATTGTCTGTGCAAGGTGTTGAGGAATACATCTGGTGCTGGTAGCTTGGTCTGCAAGATGGAAATTGAGATGCAGGTTGAGCTCTGGGTGGGAGCCCTAGACAAGCAGCTGTGAACTGCAAACACTTTGGTTAACAAAGGCCACGAAGGCAGGAGGTTGCAGCCAGGTGGATGGACACTGGGAGACTCAGCAGGAGTGGAGGACTCCACAGGAAGAGAGAGAATTTTCTGTGGGCACACTGTGAGGGTATCAAAACCCAGCTGTTGCTTTGTTGGTACAAAACAGCTGGGGCTGTTTCATGGCACTGTGTTAATGTGCCATGAAAAAATTGCTTTATGGAACTGGACATCTGAGACTCTGCTATGGGAAACCTGGGGTGGATCTAGTAAGGATACATGGTCTGGCTGTGTGAGTGAGGTGTGTGGGGAGTCAAGCAGGGCACCTGTCAATCACTGGAGCCACCTGGTGTGAAGGGGCTGTGGTTCCAGCAGTAAAAGTCTCTGGCCTTGGGAGTGTCACTGCCTTGGAGTCTCAGCAATGGTACGACTGGGAAGCTTCCTTAACAAAATAGTGGAAGTGTCCATTTTACATGTCTTTGGTTGCATATTTTTATGAAGTGTTACCTAGTCTTTTCTGTCATTTTGATCAAATTATAAGATGCTTATCACTCTCTGGTGTTGCACAGGAATAATATAAATAATTCCCATCTGGTATCTGTGAGCTAAACCCCTAACATCTTCAAATGACTCTCATCTCGGCATCTCAGAAGATCTTTTCCAACCCTTCAACATTGTCTGGGAATACTACTGTCCAGAACATTTTTTTTCCCCTTCTGCGGTATATCGTCATGAATATGTGAATATGGAGCAGAGGGGGTGTGGGGAGGGAGAAGGAACAGGGTGAGGGGAGTTCTTCACCATAATAAACTATTTCAATCCCAAAGCTAGACAGTTTTGGGAGTTCTTTGCACTTATCAGAAAGCAGCGACATCAGTGATCTAACCTGATCACAGGCAAGGTTTTCTGTTGGCTCGCTGTGCCATCCTATTCCTTGTGGGCACACTCCTGAGGTGAAAAGGTACAGCCATATATCTTTAGCTGCTGTGTGCTCAAAGTACTCCTCTTTGAAGAAGTTCTGAAAAAGGTCATCTTCCTAACGGTTTGATGCATGCACAATTTTACTTCATTTAATAGAACTGCTCTGACTTAGAGGTCATATCAAATAACGTTAAAAAACAACCAGCAAATGAGTAGAAGAAATTTGAACTGTCTCCAGATTATTTTCCCTTGTGATATCTTATTGCTTTTCCCACAATTACAGCGATCAAGTTGCCTCTATTCTGCAGGTGAAGAATGTGTTTTCTTTTACTTTTGCTTAAATCATTTTGGGAGGCCTTTATCATTATAATACAAAATGACTGATCTGTGTGACAGCTCCTGAAACCTTGAGATTTGGTGGGACTTGCTATGTTGTAATATTCAGAGTACTATTTCATGATCCTGCACTCAACAAACCATCAATCATTGTGAGTAATACATAATTATGTATTGCTTAAGAGAAAAAGGTTTTTTTTATCCTCAAGCTAACATAAAATACCAGCAATTACTAGGGGTATGACATTTAAATAGAGATGCTGTCCCAGATTAAAAAAAAAAATCTACTGTAAAATAAGTAAAAATCATATAAAAAGAAAGCAAAACTAAGCAACATTTAAATATCACCAAAGAATATGTTTAATACCGCTACAACCAGAGTGTCATGAGGTGAACAAAGCTACGCAGAGCGTGTTTATCATTTTTTGCATAGGAAAAAAGAAAAGGTAGAAAATTTGACACTGCACAGCTTTTGTAATGTAGATGATACAACTCTTTTTGTTACTCTAGTGGTGGAAATGAGACATTAATTATTCCAGCAAAACTTCTGTGTGAAGCTGGGATGCGGATTTTGCATAGTTCCGTGTTTCCTGCCCTGACACTGGCCCTGAAGCATTTTGTTATGGGTCAAGAGCTGAAAGATTCAAGAGACAGCAGCACATAATATAACTACCTCTCCTGTGGCAATGTTAGTGCCAACCAAAATATATTATAAGTCATAAAAGTTCAAAGGAGTCCTAAGGCTGTTAAAAGAAAGAAGTTTAAGGATGTTCTCTTCAGAGCTGGACCTGGCTATGAAAAGTAATTTTGTTTACCTCACCTTCAGTCTGAACAAAGGGTTGAAAAGCAATGGAAGAGCATCCAGGTTTGGTTTTGCAATGTCAAGAAGGATGTCACCCAGAACACAACTTTTTGTAAGGCATTTCCAGTCTGCTCTTGACACTGCTGACTGAGTCTGAGAGTTGCAAAGGGGCCTCGGGGACTTGATAATATACAGAGAACTGCAATTCAGACACCTTTATTCAGGACGTTGAATGACACTCTCAGCATCTGATTATCACAGAGTCATAGAAAGGCTTGCGTTGGAAGGGACTTTACAGATCATCTAGTTCCAGCCCCCTGCCATGGCCAGGGACACCTTCCACTAGATCAGGTTGCTCAGACCCCCATCCAACCTGGCCTTGAACACTTGCAGGGATGTGGCATAAAGTGATTTTCTGGGAAATCTGTTCCTTTACCTCACAACCCTCGAGGTAATTTCTTCCTGATATCTAATTTAAACCTACTCTTTCAGTTTGAAGCCCTTCCCTCGTGTCCTGTCACTACATGCCCTCATAAAAATTCTCTCTCCAGCTTTCTTGTAGCCTCCCTTAGGTATTGGAAGGTCACAATCACATAGGTGGAAGGAAAGCGGGGTTGAAGCAATCTCTGATACACCCCAAGATGCTTTTATGTGTTGGGTTGCTTCAGTGGAGTAAAAACCTATTCATACAATAATATATTGACCCCATAACATGCAAGTTACACTAGAAGTTTAAATTAAGTATTAAGAATAAACTCACACTTCCAACCTCTATCTTACAGGAAAAACAACATTAAAGTTTACAAAAATTTCTCACTAAGCAGTTAAGCTCTGTTCTCATTTTCTGTAAACCAGCACCTACAAAAAGAAATGGTAACTTGGATGAATGACCTAACTCATAGACAGTAAGCCTAGCCATGAAAGATTGGATGACAAAGGGTACACTTTTTTTGGAGGCAAAATTAATGTATTCAACTGTTGATGAGCTGTGCCAAAGAAGTCATTCTCATATTCAGTTCAATGTGATATTAAAGGCAAGAAAAAAGGCATCTTGAAGGGTGTGGATCATTTCCTTTTTTCTTATATTCCACTCTCCTCTATTAGCTAGGTGGCTCTTGGAGTGGCTCTTGGCTCTTGGAGCTAGGTGGATCCAAAAGAGTGGCTCTTGGAACCTGCTGATATAAATACGGTGTTAAAAGTGTTGCTTGAATGTGGCTGTGGAGAAATTTCACCTTTGCATCTATTGTATTGCCCACAAAGATGCAAAATCTTTTCTTTTTTTTCTGAAAACCAGACACTTCTTCTTTTCTTATAATTAATTTTAACTTTTTTCATTTTATAACAGTGTGTTTCATTTGGTTAGCTGGGGGTGTCTTTTGTCTTATTGGAGCAGACCATTAGGTAAAGTGAACTAAGAAACTAAACAAAATTACACCATACCACTTAATACTCAACCCCACAAGATCTGGAACAACTTACCTGATAACATTTTATTGGTAAATCTTATAAGTGCTAGGTGTACTTCCTTTTTTTGTCTTATTTTCTTCTTCCCTTTCCTGCCACAAACCTACTTCTACTTGAATTGTGGTATCTGAGGGGTATAGTCTTATGAGAAACAAGCAATGATGAAATAGTGATTGTGAACTGCATTTAAAGGCTATGAAAAACACAGGAGAACTACTCTTTCTGACTGAAAGCTATTATGAGTTTATCAGCTTTTCTTTTATAGAGAAGAATTTGTGAACTGTTCCTCTTTTTCATCAGGTGAACACACAGCTGATGTAAACAGAAAGTACGTTAAGGAGAATTGGCCTCTCTAGTCATCAAGCCCCTAGTGAATAACGCAGATAAATAATTTTGAAATTAAAAGTCATATAAACTAGTCATCCGCCTATAACCTTTCTTCTAACTTCGGAAGTGGGCCTGAATATCTAAGTTAAAAAATGTTATATCTATTTTGTTATTGTAGATCACAGAGAGCTCTAAGAAAAGGGTTAATATAGAAGTACACCAGACTTCTTAGTCTGGTGACTAAGAATAATGAATGCCACTGAATATCTATTTTCAAAGCTGCAACTTCTTGAAATAATGTGAAAAACCCTGATACTGATCTGAAAATTCCACATCTTTTTGCACATAAATGCAGCTTCACTTCTTTCCATTTTTGCCTGACTCCTCCCTCCTTCTCCTTCCACCTTCCTTTAATAAAAGTATAATAGCAAAGAACTAAAAAACTCTTTTAATCTAAAATTGTATTTTTAATGAAATATAATAAAAAGCATAGTTTAGTTTTTGTCTTGTTTTTCCTTCAGCCTTTACGTGACAGATAACTAGAAGTGAAACTAAGAACTTTTCAATAACATTAGAATTCTCTCTGAAATGCAGAAAAAAAAAATCTTATCCCTTTATAAAAACTCCCAAAATGACTTTAAGTGGTAACAACCTTTTACTCAGTCATGGCTCATGTGGCTGTCACCCCCATCAAGAGTGGCAGGAACAAGGCAGCAGAATCATGCCAGAGCCCCTTTAGCTGCAGAAGATGCAATAAGGAGCTCCTCAAGTTTGACATTACTAAGTCACAGCTGGTGGTTTTTTTTTTTTCAAACCACCACAAATGCCATTCCAAAACTGAGCCCCTGGGAGCCCTGGTCATTGTCCGCTGGTAAAACATTCCTGCAGCTCCCATTTCTCTCAGTTCACAAAAAGGGCTGTGTGTCAGCTGCATGAAGATTTCAGCCTGTGGAGCAAACATATATTTTTAATAAGGTGAAGGAAGCAGTGAAAATAGCAAAAGCAGCCCTCCAACAACCTACACTTTTGTATCTGCCTAAATCACCAATTCCTGTGTGCACATGTGACACATTGTCTAATGTTAACAAGCACTTAAATACACCACAAAACAGACAATAAACATTAACACAGTTCCGTTTATAGCTGCTGTGCAATATAACACAAAACTAGAATTAATTCTGCCACAGTTCCATTTCGTCTTTAAAGACTGGTTAACAAGTTGCAGTAAAGAAGCCCCAGTGTTTTAATGTTTGCTGATATAACAAATGCACTCAGCTGAAAAGTTCTGGCTTTTCTCCCTGAAATTAAAGACAAAGAAAAACAAAATCTGAAAAAAAATCCACACTCAGTTAAAAGTAACACCCAGATGTCAAAGGTAAAGCACTTAGAATTTATTTAGGATAAGCAGAGACCCTGGCTTGTCTCCACGGGAAAAAGAAGCAACAAATATTTCAGAAAGTTAGTCTGAGCCATTACTTCACCTGTAAGAGTTTTATTATGGTTATATTAAAAACTGCTTAATCCTTCCCTTATTAATCAATCAAAGGTAAACCCAAAGCAAGTTTTCTTACTCTTTCAAGTGAGCTAAGTTTCAATGGCTTGGCTAACTCATCAATCTACAGAGCTCACTGCTTTTAGGCCAGCAAAAGAGAGATGCATCACTATTTCATAATTATAAAAATCTAGTTCAGAATATGAGTATTAAAGGACATCATAGACAAGAAAAGAAGAAAGGAAGCAGGACATCGGGCAACATTTGTTGCAACACACACAAGTCAAATTTGCGGAAAGAAACTCTTTAAAAAAAGACAACAAAAAACAAATGGACAATTCAAGAATCTTCTTTTAAGAATGGCTAAGAAAACATTAATGCAAGAATTACAAAATTACAAAAAGCTAAATTTAAAGAGATGGGATTATGTATTTTGACAAAAATTTTCACCGAGAGATCTAAAGTCAAATGTGTAGACATGATGAAGTTAATTAAATGTGTTTATTGCTTTTAACAACATTTTTTTTCCACCTACCTTTGTCATACACACCCAAAAAAATCAACTTTGCACAAGTATTTTATTTTTTTTAGTACAAAATGAGACAGAACTCAAGAGACATCTTTAAAGTTCTGTACGATATAGAAGCCATCTTATATTAAACTATTTGGCATCATCAGAAATCTGTTCTATGGATTTCAATGTTAGCATATATTCCTGTAGGAGTCAGTAAATACCAAATACTCAGCACTTCTTAGTAGGTGGTCAGCAAGTTGGGCAATTAAGCCCCTTATTCCCATACCTCAAGAGTATAGTGCAAGTCCAGGTCACATTGGAAAGTATTGGATATCGTAGCTGAATCCCTAGTTTATGGGATTTGTACTGTTCTATATATCTATTGGTATTGAGTAGTTTTTCTCATGACTACAGGATTTCTATTGTGGGTATCATCTTCAGAACAGCATCTCGAAAATGTGGGATATCTTCTCTTTATACAGAGTTGTACTGAGCTATAAGAACTGTGAAGGAGATGAATGCAGTGATTTACTTGTGATCCACCTGCTCAGCACCTGGGATCAAACCCAAGCTGTGTCTGCCATGATTTCAGTTTGACGGGGAAGTCAGCTCAGCATACCCATCCACCTTCTTCGCTTTCCATCAGATTGATTGTAGGAGGCAGTTCAGGGGTGAGTTGCAGGTAGGAATTCTTTCTAGAGTGGACATATTTGTGGATGAACCCGTACTCACATTTATGAGGGGAAAAAGTTTTCAACCAAAATTATGTCCCTTTTATTGAGAGAGAAGTATGTCTCAAGACTCTGCTCAAAAATTCTCTTCTCTTGAAGTCTGAATGGGGCATTTGGTGCTATATTTGAGGCTAAGCAAGGCTACTGAGCTGCTCTTGTAGCTACTGCCACTGAGAATCAGATGAGTATTTTGCCTGGTGTGTCTATCTGTACAGTGGTGTGAATGGGCCATACCTGTCTGTCTAAAGAGAGCATGGCCATTATTCCCTGAGCTCCCTAGAGAAGTGGATGCTTCTTCCTTCTCCCTTTGCCAGCCGTGGTATCACCCTTGTTTTCAGAGTATTGCACCCATTCTCATGCAGAAAGCAGTGGAGACAGAGACCACAGGGATGCAGGGATTCTTCTGTGGTAGTGTGCCTCTGCACTACTAGGGCAGGAGCTCATCCAGAGTTTGTGTTCAATACCTGAGAAAGTATAAGCAGCTTTATTTCCCTCACTCAGTGGCCTGGAAACCCGATAGTTGCATTTACACGGAGAAGGGGAATTTAATATTGTACCTGCTCAGCAGGGATAATTTGTGACATGATCTGACATGGAGGGTAAGACAGCCCACCTGCAGAAAGGGTTAAACTGACTGAAAGCAGGAATGCCAGGGACAGAACAAATTCCTTACAAGGAAGTGAAGTCCTCTTGGTGATGATATGAGAATTAGTCTCAATATTGTCTTCTGGCAATCCTGGAATGTGAGCACTCATAGACCCAAGCTCAGGGGACATCTTAAGGAAGCAGAGCTGAACTGGGAAATAGACTAGAGGTCGGGTTAAGATGACCCATACAACTTCTCTCAGAACTCATACTGGTACAAGTTTATTTAAGGAATTGCCTCATAACACATCTTTGCGGGCTTCCTGTAGAATTGTTAATAGCCATAGGATTCTTTGCAATGCATCATTATTTTATCTTATTTTGCTTGTATTTAAGCAAAAAAAAAAAAAAAAATTGCTTAATTCTTCTCAAGAGATACAATTACAATTCCTCAACAACAGAGTACATACAGTCTTTTCCCGTTATGTTTCTCAGTATAAAGTTCCCATCAGGACCTCAGTGTTTTTTCTCTCCCATGTATTCAGTACTGCACCTAGCTGCCCTGCTGGCACCTCAAGAGTTCACATTCCTTGAGCTCTTCTGCTGAAGCAAGTGGGCAGCCGGTCCCTGCTTATGCTTCCTCACTTGGCTGCAGCTGGGAGGTGTCCAGTCTTTGCTATCTTTAACCATAAGGGTAAGTCACATTCACATTTATTAACATTTAATGAAATGGAGGAAAAACAAATGTGCTTGTAACACCCTGAAAACTGTTTCTAACTTTCCACTTTCCATTAGTGATGGCGGATTAATCAAAACAAATCAAAACCAAACCAACTCCTAAGGTATCCAGATTGCCACAAAGCCCATATAAAGAAATTAATACTTTTAGAAAGCATGTAAAAACGTTTATCCATTAAGATTTCCTGGTCATGTTATCTCTATTGTAAGAGCAGATTCTTTTAGTTCAATCAGAAGATGGGCAAAAAATAATTGTCAGGAAGTAGATTCTGTCATTGTAATATTTTATACCGTAGGTAGTCTGAATAATTGCGTTGGTCGTTAGTACCTGGACGTTTTTCTTTCGGGATGTAATGGAGAAAGCTGAAGCATACATTTTATTACTTCTTGGAAAAGCTAAGAAGCAAAGCAGAAAATGTTGTATATCCCAAGCACTAAAATCAAGTAAAATATATAAATATAACACAAAACTATACCAGACATTTCCTTCACTCATAAGGCAAAATATTTTAATGACTAAAAATATTTCAATCACATTGAAAAAGGGCTTTCAGAGGCTGTATCTTGTCTGAATGTATTACTTGAGAGAATAGAAAACAGTACTTTGGGAAAAAACCCTGACCTGAATCTACAAAGTTCATTCAATAAAAAGACATTCAGTCTCCAAAACAGCCAAAATAAGAAAAGCTTCAGAAATAACAAGCAAATGATTCATATCCAGGGGAATGAGAGATTGGTGGTTTGGGTATTTTTTTCCCTTTTTTCGATAAAAGTGCAAGTGGGAATTGCAGCCAGCACTTTACACTTCTGTTTCAACTCTGCTACAGACGTTCTTGTGATATTGAGGAAATCTCTTAGGAATGCACTTCATCAACATGTATTCCTTTGGTCAGCTACAAAAATGTTTGCAGAACTAGTTACTTCCGGCAATATGGTACAACTGAAAAGTGGAATTTCTTTAATTTGGTCTGAAGCAAATGTAGGGATGAGTTTGAGACGCAAAGAAAATATTGACAGCTTTTTATTTTCTGAAGGTGAATTTGTTCTTTTCTTTTTCTCTTAACCTTTGCTTGGAGAAAAAACCCTAAAAATTTGGCAGACATTACAACAAACCTAAAATAAAAAAAAAAACAAACCCTTTGAAAGATTGATGTTGAGATTTAAATTGAAATTTAAGAAAAGCACTTCACCCCATCACCCTTGAGGATGAAACAGGTTAGTCCAGTGTGCCATGAACCACAGAATGTGCAATCATCCCTTTACGGAATTTATAATTTAAAATCAGAGACTATAAATTGCAGCTTTATTATGTGTTTTTTATTGTTTCTCTCAATCTGAGGAGCCCCAGCTGAAGACCAAGATGTCAATTCCCCTTGGGACTGTGTAAACCGAACAAAGCTGTGACGGGCATAATTCAACCCAGTTCAGCTGTGTAGGCTGTTGAAAACACATCCATTTCCCAGTCTCTTCATACCACGCTTATCTACTGTGGCATAGATATCTACGGGCCAAGGCACCTCTGATATGCACAGAGTACAACCAATTCCCTTTTGCAGCCCAGTGTGCCTTCTGCACCCAGTGCATTTGGGGCAGCACTGGGATGGCAAGAGGGCACTTCAGTCACCACAAGAGCAGCAATTGCTGCCAGCATGCTTGAGGCTCGTTGCTGTGCTTAATGTGGAGTGTGAGACATGGTGGACACGGGTACCAGAGCACTTGAATTATGGAAATGGGCAATGGTGTTTGTGTGTTAGCACCATGGCCAGGCACGGCCGGTGCATGCCAACCACCATTCCCAGCGGGTACTGTGTGTTTCTTAGGCATCCAGAAGATGTGTAGGAAGAGTTTCAGGGAAGGATTTGGAGAAAGAATGTTAAGTGTTTTTCTTTTCTGTAAATCATAGGGAATGTAAAATTACATCGTAGGAATGTAAAAAATCACTTGATGTGGCATGGTTGCAAATCTTCCAGTGACTTTACCAAATCTTTGTCAATAACAGAGGTTATAACAAATCCTGAAAAGCAGGAGAAGAAATCTGGCACTTGACTCTCTTTAAAACTGGGAGCATGCACGCACACTTGATAGAATCATAGAATAGAATCAGAGTAATTAAGGTTGGAAAAGACTTTAATGATCATCAGTCCAACATTCATCCAGGGTGGTAGGAAATGGGTTATTAACAAGGTTAATCTTTGGTTTATCATTTGCTCAGTGACTTCCCTCTGACCATGTCTGAAGTTTGACCAGCCCCTTAGGTAAAAATGCACCCCACATTGGAGAGTGGCAGCACAAGATTAAATGCTACTCCAGCTTTACTGAAGTCCAGAGAGTAGTTTTAAATGTGAGGGGTTTTTTACTCCATAGTGGTGTCTGTTTCACCTGGACAATCTAACTGTGTCCTGGTGGAGTGACGGTCACCATCCCCAACCCAGAGCTGAAACCACACACTCAACTTTTGGATGCCATCTGCACACACCATGTTTTATCCTGAGGAGAATGGGATCCTGAATGCTAATGTATAGGTTAACATGGCTATCCTCTACATACAGGAATACTAATTTATTAGGGTTATTAATTGGGCAGCAAGAGTAAATAACATTCAGATCTGGTTTGTATGTGGGTTTACTGCGTATTGCATTTTGCATAAGCAGGAATGAATGCTAAGTTAAACTGGGTTTGCCGAGTGCTGGAAGATACTATGGGGTAGCTTCTATTTTGGCCAACACATGGGCTGTTGACTTACAATATTGATAGCAGCTTTTTAGGGGAGGCTGTCTGAAGGCATTGCTAACTTATAACTCCATTAAAGTAAAATAGAAAAGAATTAAAAAATATAAATGTTAAAACACTTTTAGGCTATGCAGAATTTTTTTTCCAATGAAGAGTTTTTCATTCCTTTCTCCAAAAATTTTAAAATTTTTGTTATTATTATTATTATTTATTGTTGTTATTATTTTGAATCTCCCTGTCTGAGTTCTGTTCATCATTAGTTGTCCAAATTACTCATCATTCACCGGTCTTAAACATCTCTCTTGCCTAACAACAATTCTTGGAAGGTTAAAACAGTGTGTAGTATTCATCCAGAACTGTTTTACAGCTACCATCCATCTGCTTCTTCTCCATCCACGTGCCTTTAGAAATCCCACTCCTTTGTTCTTTTGAGAAACAGTATTAAGTCACTTGCTGTTTCTCATTTTCAGCTCTTCATTGAGATGCCTGGCTCTGTCATGTCATGTAATGCATTTGTGTTGTGCAAAGTAAATGCAGTAATTATTAAATAGGGCAATAAGTAATGCAAAGCATATTAGTGATTCAAGACAGGCATATTTTATGCCACTCAAGAGGTAATACTTGATACTATAATAAAATGCAAGTGTTTTAATATTACTGACCTTCTTCTTTCCTAGTCTTAATTTTGCTTATTTAATAAATTTTGCATTCCAAGCCGCTCCACCCTAAAATTACGTTTGAGTATACTTTTTGTAGGATGACTTAATATGTCTTCTAGACAAGTCCACCCATGTAAATGATATTCCCAGAAGAGATTCCTCTTGCCACTAAAATCTACTCTTGCTTCTATTTAACTGATTTCCCTCCCCACATAAGAAAAAATTTTCTTTCTTGATCTATGAGAGAACAGTTTGACTTGCTTTCTGTATAACAACCAATGCTTTGTTTTACAAGTTAATTTACTGAATAAATGATAAAACATTAACATAGAAATTAATATTTCTCTCTTTATACTGGATAATTCTACACACAGAGTTGCTCAGATAGCCTGTGAAAAAAAGCTAATGGCAGGTGGCCCTGCTTTGCACTTTTCCCAGAGGCTTCATGGTTTGATCTAGAAGACATATTCTTCCTTTTATCTTCTTTCTATTTTCCTTGAAAATTATAGTTTAGGTTCTTGGCTTTTGTTGTTTCATAAGCCCAAGGATTTTTTCATGCTTTCTGTGCAGGCATAAAATGACAGTTCTTTTAGCAAGGAAAATTATAAATTGGATTTTGTTTCAGTTTGTTTTGACAACAAGTCATAATGTATCCTGTTGTTTCAATTTTAATCTTCCTTTTGCCCATGGGTGATTAAGCTCTTTTCAGAACTAAGTTTGTTAAATACATATTTAGCTAATTTAGAAATGAATGGTGGAAATTAATTATATTAACATATCATATATTATTTACCAGAGACATCAATTATCCTATAAATATGTTTTTATGAAACACAAATTGTTTCCTCAATAACAGTAATTCTCTGGAAAAACTGTAGATAGCATTTATTTTCTCATCTGAGGATCTCAAATTGTCTTTGGCATGAAGAGGCATAGGAAGTCTGTTGAAGCCATGTGAAGCACGCTTATTACTAAGATTACATAGCTTATTTTTCAATCGACTCAGATGTTAAAAGATTTTTTTTTTTCCTTCAAAAATAGTGTGACAAGATCATGGCAAAATCCTGCCATTAGTTCCTATCTTCTCTGAAAGGAAGGGAGACATTGTATGTAGTTCCTCTTGTGTCGAGGGTTTATTTGGCCATGGTGATTTTTCTCAGCACAGTGAGGTTACATTCCTCTGAGTTTTCTCTATGTTTAGTTATTAAGATTCAGCTAATTGAGTCACAGGAAAAGTTAGCTACTCAAAAGTTGTTAAAAGAGACTGTGACTATTCTGACTTGAGAAAAATAACCAGGTATATTCATCTATCCTGTGATATTTTCATTGCTTTCATTCAATCCTGCCCTTTTGCTTCTTCCTTCCACAGATTTTGTCATTGGTGAGGTAACTGTAAAATTTTAAAATGTTATATTTAGTTGGTTTAGGTGGTACAAATAAACAGACACATCAGTGTAGTGGTGACAAAAAGGAAACATAATGTATTTTAACAAATTGTCATTTTAGTCATACTGCTGGATGAATACTTTATAAATATTTGAGACTTACAGTGAAAGAAGCAATTAAAAAAAAAAAAAAAATCTTATTTCCAAATACGTTTCAGCAAACATTGTCATGATCTAAATCCTCCAGACCACACGATTATTTTTCCTGGCCTCTGAATTTTTCATCAAATACCTTTTTTTTTTCCTGTATTTTGATGAAGTGAGAGAACTGCATTAAATAAGGTTACAAAACCGTCCATGACTGTGATCTATCTAAATTATAATTCAGAATTTTTTTCTCTAGGTCTTTGGGTGCAAATCTCTGCAGCAACAAAGAAAGAGATTTCTTTGGGTATTGCAGAAGGCATTTATAAATCACCTAAATATCTCATGGAAGGAGCATTCAATAAGCTATGGAACAACGACCAGCTGGAAGTTCCAGTCTTGGTTTGAGATTAAAACCACAGGCAATAAAAAACTCAGCAGATTGTTGAAAAAGTATCCAATTTAATATGGAAAACATTTGATTTTAATCTTTATCAGAATTATGCACTTGTTTGGGCCAAAATCTTACAGGTAAACTGCAAGATATGATGATACTCTTCGAAAATAAGGTTCGCTTTTCCTCACACCAGTCGTACACTGTTGCCAGATACCTGACTCTGCAGCTACTCCAGGTGACACCATTCTTCCAAGCTTCTCTTAGAGCACTTTCAGAGTTACAGGGGCAGATACACAGGGATACCTGTAAGGCAAGAGAAAATTTGAAGGCAAGAGAAAATTTAAAAAGTTTCCAATACATAATTTCAATGAAAAAAAAAAAAAGGTGTGCTATATAACTGTGATGTTCCTGTGTCCTTCTGCACAGAGAAGTGAACTGGCAGCTGCCTGATCAGATGTGATCCATCTCTGACTGTCACCTGAGCTTTGTAAAGGGGATTTTCATTTCAGCCCAAATTTGTATATATCCAGTTCAGAGTGCAGGAACATTAAGTTCAAAATCATCTGCGAAGGAATGAGTAAGAAAACTGGAGAGAATATGGTTGCAAAGAAGGTAAGAAGCAGATGATAGCAATGACTTTGAGTTTTCTGTAGATATATCTGACAGATTAATGAATAGGATCACATTTTTTAAATAATCTTCCTGGGTAAGGTTGCCAAAGCAACACTCTGAAGGGATGCATTGGGAGATGGATTGGGTCCATAACCTCATTAAGAAAAAATTAAAGAGAGAGTTTTTGTGCAAATCTCACCTGACATTTTCTTTCAAAGTTATTATAAAAATTAACATTTTAAAAACCAAGCTCAAAAAACAACAAAACGAAATTAGCTTTTCCTTACAGTAGTGAGCTTATTGGTTGATTTATATATTCCGTTGTTAATTATATCTGTCTCCCAGGAACAGGCCCATTGAGATGGATATCTTCTTCAAGACATCCTGGGGCTAACAGTACACAGGGCACACATTTATCTATCAGAGCATTCATCAGCATATTTTCTTAAGAAAATGAAAAGGCACTTTTCCTGGAGCATTATGAACCTCCATGGGCTAAAGAAATCCTGGTAGAAGAATAACCAAAGCTAAATTACCCATCAAATATCATGATCACTCTTTGTGCAGTAACTTTAATGCCAAAACAATATTATTTCTGGTTTATATGTATTGTTAGAAATTTTAACACTGTCTGGAATAGACGGAGCCAGCAAATCGCAGAGATGTAATGAGTAAAAGACATTACCCTGGCTTTAATGAATCCCACCACAGCCTTTAGAAAAGTTCACTGTATTGAATTTTGAAACTATTAGTTACACAGCTAATGAAAACTCATACACTGCTGAAGTTTGAGTTAGAAAATAAGCAGAGCCTGCCACATTTGGGGTTATTCTGCATGTCTATTTCTTTGTGGTCTTCATTAATGCAGCTTTTTAGACTCCATCAGAACTCTTAAGTAAGGAGCAAATCCCAAGCCGTCACTTGGGCCTTCCATATTCTCAGAGTGTTCTCAACCCTTTCCTGGCCATGCCTCAATACCGTGGGTACAGAGGATACCTGTTGGAGAAAGTTCTACCACTTTCATCAGAGAAAATTTCAATTTTGTCTATGTTATTGTCCACTGACTGTTTCTAGCCACTATAAACTAAACAAATGTGTCTTCATGGACTGAAGAAAGTGACCATATAGGCAAAGGATTCTTAGTGTTATATTCTTTACTCTATTGCATTTCTGCCTTTTATCTGCTTCAGTTATGTTTCCTAGACATAAACTAGATAATGTTTTCCTACTTGATATCATAAAATATTAATTATGTTGCCATAAAAATTTTCAATTATAAAAACAATTGAGACATTCTACATGAACGGTATTCTGACTTCCTCATTTTGTGTGTTACACAATAGTGCAGAGCACAGGCCATGACGACATCCTCAGTTCATTGAAATATCTTGGTCTCATCGACACCATTGTATATGCATGTTATGCTTGTGTTCTTACTGCTCCTCCAATGGGATGAATTTTTAATGTAATGAGACCAGTCTTTTTCTAAGATTCTGAGTAACAAATACGACAGAAAAAAGTAAAATTTATCAATAATGTATTTCCTTTAAACAATATTCAGAAAAAAGTCAGTCACTGATTGTCATCTACTTAATTTCCTTTTATTCATTTTTGTGAGAGTATTCCCAAAAGACCAAATATTTAGACATGGCTGATATTTTTCATTTTTGATCATGGAAAACCCATAGGTTTTCTTTATCCCTTTTACAACAGATTTTGTAGAAATAGATTTGTAATAAACACTATTACACAGTGAAATAAGTTTTTTTATCTTATCACAAATTTCCATTTGTACTATATTTTTGCTAAAATATTAAACAAAAATATAATTTCCCATTAACTAATAATATGGGATGTAGTAAAAAAAAAGGAAAAAAAGTGGTTTGCTTTCTGAAATAAAATTTTTAAAAGATAGGGGTCTGAGCTAAATTTTCATATCCTTATATAAAGCACATATTTTTCAGTTTCATAAAGCTGAGAGCAAAGGAATTACTGAGGGCTGAAGCCTTTCTGAGGGCAGAAATAAGAACAGAAAATAACACTGATATTTTTACCCTACTGCCTTTTGTAAGGAGACACTACAGTTATAAACTCTGTTTTCATTGTGTGTTTATTGTAACAGATTTGTTGAGTTTGCGCTTCTCACACCATTGTAACAATCATTTCTTTTAAATCTAGGTCAAACATCACAATAGTCTGAATTTTCTATTAACGTGCCAATGCATTTGTATAGCAGCATTGTAGCAATTCAGCTTGTCGTACAGAATCATACAAAAGACTTTCATGCAATTCAATAGCTGTGGGGTGGTGACCCAGGATGATTGCACCAGTTCTGGCAAGGCCACCCACTATTAGCATCTCAGTATCCCTAAGAACACCTGACATTTAGGCCTACGTACAACATTAAGTTTCTACTATTTCACAGGAAAGAATGAAAAACTCTGTCACTCCTGCATCTGCTCAAACATCTCTCATTCACTAATTATTCATTATTATTGTGATACCAAGCTACAACATGCTTTGTGTAAAATTTTCATTCCAAAATTCCCAAACAATGATTGAGCTAGAAGAAGCCATGTTTCCCCAATACATTATTCTGCTAACTTCAAAGCTAAGAGATCCATCTTGACCCAAAGACCACTGAAATCAATGTCACAAATCTTGCTGAGTACAGGGAATATCGTGCAAAGCTTTCCTAGACAGTGTTCCTTAAATGCTTCTGGCTCATTTACCATGCTTGGAGAAAAATGTGAAGATGGATGAGGCACCAAGGTGATGTGCCAGCCCTATTATAAATGTAGCTGTAAAATTATGAGAGTGGTTGTTGGATGATCCATTTTCCACCTTAAAAGCCTGTTAAGACAAAGAAAAGCAAAACAGGTCCCCCAGCTTTTAGACCAAAGACCAGGGAGAATAATGAAACTAATTCTTTGAAAATTCTGTGAATTATGGCAACCTGAGATTTTCTAGTTATATATTAATGCATTAGTATTACATAATGAGTACAATTCTGATAATTATACAGAGATGTCTGAAGACAATTGTTTGCAACACTTAAATCAGAAAGAAAGCAGAATTATTGTAAAACCACTTAAATCAGAGCATCTGTAAAAAGTTAAAGAAATGTCACACATAATGCTTCTCCTTTCAGAGAAAACCCTTTTCAAAATATTTAAGCTAAAAATCAATCACGAGATTAAATGCATGCTAAGGAATGAGAGGATATAAACAGCTAATAGATTAAAAGTGTACAAAAAAAGAAATAGTGCACAAAGTTTGCATAAATAAAAACAAGAAAATAATTAAATAAAATATGATTAAATATAAACTCCTGCATCTATACAACTAAGCAAAATCAAGCCAGCCATTGCTGAATTTCGAGTATTAAATAGTGTGCAATTAGGAAAGAAACAAATAGATGAAGAAATTGCATTTTAATGTCTTTCTGTGTTAATAAATAATATATATGACAGTTTGAGTAACTGTGGAGCTCAGACACATGGGAAAATGAAAGGCAATGATAGGAATGAAGCTGTGATGCCCTCATTATTAGCAGTGATTTTGCATATTGCCATGAGTGTGTGGGAAAGCTATACATTCATTTTCTTAAGTAGAACATTTTAAAAAATGTGACAGTGATTTTGTTTTAAAGTCAAGTGCAACAAAAAAGAGTGAAAATTATTTCTGAATTTTCTTCCCTAGTAAGTGAAGCCTTATATATTTTCAGCAGTGGAACACAAGATTCCAGGAGCTCATAGAAAGGGAGGTTTTCATAGTGACTCACTTCAGGCACCACAGTTCAGCACTTACATTAGCATGATAGGCTTCCTAGATTCCCTGTGTAATTAATGAAGATAGATGGGCTCCTCCAAAGGGTAATTCAGAGCAAGAACCTAACCAAGGTGACCTGAATTGCTCTCCACGGGAGCATCTCTCTCTGACTAGAGAGGGAGTTCAGGCCATTTCCCAGTCAACTTCTCGGGATCGTTAAGGTGCCTTAAGTGAAAATCCTTGAATACCTCCCCTGCCCACCCTAGATGACCAGACACTGGGCTGGAGGACTCAGAGGAGCAGCATGCACCTGCTGGCAAATACCCAAACAGGAGCTAGAGGGAGAGGCTGGGAGGGGATTGGAGCAAAACTTTCTGCAGGTTATCAAGGGAATTCCCTAACTAAATTCTTTTTTCTTTGTGTCTTATCTTTATTTAGGAAGAAACAAATCAGATAGATTAACTGAGGGCTGCCTTCTGTTGTAAGGGGACAAGGGAAGAGGGACTGTGTTGAACAGCACATGCTCTATAGGGATGCCTGGAATTCCTGCAGATGAATGGTGTCTGGGGGTTCATTATGTTGACAGCTTGCTGCAAACCATCTGTGAAAGAGAGGTTCCTACAAGAAATTTTCCCTTGATCCATCAAATAAAACCTATGTCCCAGACAAAGGTCTCAGAGACAGTAGAATCTATTTGTGTGCCCATTTAAAGCTCATGTTTCTCTTACTTGTAACCAAGAGTGAGGACATTTCATTTGCTAAACAAACTTAGATTAGGTGCATTCCCTGAAATTGTTAACAGTTCCTGTAGCTATCTTTGCACTGTGTTCAACTTAGAGTATCTTTAAATGCAAGACATCCTAAAAGGACCTGGGGATTTTCTTCCCTGGGAAGTATTTAGAACTTACTTGCCAAGTGCTGCAATCAGCAGCATTTTCTTTGCTCGTATATTGCTATGAAACACAGGCATAAACCAGCTCTGGCAGGGATGATGGAGCATTCTCTAGAGAAGGTATAAAATAGAAAAATCTGCTCAAATCTCACCCACCATTCCCTTTCTGTTCAATTGCAGAAGCTCCCTAGAGCACTGTAGGCCAATTCTATACTGCTACTTCAGCAGCAGTGCCAGGTTCAAATCCAGCTTTGCCAGCTAAGCAGCTTGAGACAGTTGCATCTGCATTGCCTTAGCCCATCTCTGGCTCTCATTATCTGTGCCCCCTCTGTGCTCCACTTGGAGTAACTTGACCTCTCCAGCTATCCTACAGTCCATGTCCTCTATCTGTCTGACAGGCTCTCCTAGCAGATATATGGTCCAGCCTGACTTCTCCCAGGAGCCTTGTCTGCCGCAGCCTATTAGCATGCACACAAAATCTGCTGCTTAAGAAGGCTGATATTTGCAGAAATGTGGAGCAGGTCCATGACAGTCATTTTAAGCACCTGATTGTCTCTGTGCTTTGAATGACACACAGGGAATTGCAAGTCTCTTGGCTCTTTCTCTTTTTTGCCATCAACAACCACTGTAGTGTCCCTGAGTGAAAGACATCCTGCTTAACCAGCGACAAGCCTTTCAGGAAATCACCCCAGATGACCAGGTTGTAGGCTGGAGTCTTCTCTTAGAAGGGACCAGCCTCTGCAGCCTGATTTACTGCTCGTCACTGGCAAGGCACCAGCTTTGAAAGAAAAAAGCCACTGTCAGTGTCAGAGTAACAGAAGGAGGCAATCAGTCGTGCTCTTCCTACACAGGGAATGTCAAATGCATTGTCATTTGTTCAGTGTGGCCTGAGGGTGGCTGCATCTCTGAGAAATCTTCTTCAAGAAAAGTGCACTGAAGTAATTCAAAGTGATCCTGACCATTTGGCAGCCTTGTGGACATTCACTAGAAATCTCTTCTCACTAACAGACTCAGTGAAATCTCCTCATCTCTGTTCTTGATCCATGGAAAAAGTCTGGCTTGAAGGCTTGGAAGGACACAGGTTTTTGAGCACCATCTTCAGAACAGTATTTCGGTGTGAAATTCCTATCCGGCCCTCCTGCACCAATCTTGGGGCACAAAGCAGATGCTGTCTTCAAGACCTGACTCTCACGCTCTAGCACTCATCTATGTTTCTCCCACTAATGATATCTTTTGAGGATCAAGGTCTGCCTTGATGTCTCAACAAATAAAGACTGCTGGAACACATCTAGGGTGAGATAGGTTGGGCTCTTCAGGTATGTTTCCTGTGTCTCTAACTCTGAAGACCTGCGTCCTCCCCATTTAATCTTGACCAACTCCGGGAAGATGTTTCTTTCTTACCCTCAAGATTTTTAACAACTGTGGTTTCTTTAGTGCCCAACAAAGCTGTCCAGTTCCTATAAAGCTCGGGTGGTCCCTAGCAAACAAAAGACCTGGCCTCTAAAGGTGGCAGAGGCTGAATTAGCTGAGCAGTGGTGCAGGAGATGCAAGGACAGTGGCATTTAGCAGGACTGCAGGATTGCAGGGATTTGTTTGGAGGAGAAACAACCTGGCAAGGTACCAGTCACATCTGTACTACTGCTGAGGAGGAGATGACACAGAAATCTAAGAACCTTCCAAGGGGAGCAATTTCTTCATGCTAGAGTGAAAGAGTTAACACAACACATGACTTCATATTTAAGCTAATGTCATTACATAGCTATGCCAGTAAGTCTCTTTCCTGGTTGCCACCCCAAGAGGCCTACTTGTAACTTCTGTTTTGAAATGTCGGAGTTAAATACTTCTTCACAGTGACTGTCTATTGCCTAACGTGATCATTTTTTGGATGTCATGTCTTTAACTTACCTATTAAAATATAAAGCCTATTAAAATATATCTGTTAAAACATAAACCCTTCATAGCAGAGAACTGCCTACCTTTTATTTCTTCTTCCTTACTGTTTTTCTCTGCATTTTACCCAATGCAAATTAGACAGAATAATTATATATAATTGTGGTAGGCTAGCCTTTGTAAAGAGCTAAATACACACCCAGCTGCACACTCACTTCTCCTTCTCTGGGGGCAGGGGGAGAAAAAAAGGATAAGAAAGCTCACAGGTCAAGATAAAGATAGGAATATCACTTACCAATTACCTTCATGGGCAAAACAGACTCAGTGTGTGGAAAATTATTTTAATTTCTTGCCAATTTCAATTAGGTCCATTGTAGAGCCAGCTGTAGCTGTGCCTGTCACAGGGCAGCCCATAACCTCCTCTCACAGAGGTCATCCTTCTGACATGTAACCCCATAAAACCCATGCAATATTACTAAAATAGTAATTAACACCGCAACTTGCATATTAAGTTGAATGTAATCAGTTTTGATATACCTGCCTAGGGTTTTAATTTGGATCATCTGCTGATCTAAGAATATCTCCATCTGGTCCCTGTGCTATCTTTTGGTTTACATCAAAGCACACAAACTGGATTCCTTTCATATGGAGGAATTTGGAGGAACTGGTGGTCTTTAGCAGCAAAACAAATACACTCCATCTGCAAGTGGGAATTCAGTCTATGCAAACAGTCCAGAGCTGGTCTGAAGGAAAAATGTCCTGAAATATGTATAGTGCAGAAATCAAATCCCCAGCACCAACTTTCTTGCCCTTCACATCTGTTCCTACTAGCCTACAATATTTGAAAATTTAAGTATACCCAATTTTGTGTCCTAAATGTAATTATTTTTTTAAAATTCAGTTCTAACGCACTTTTTTTGCATTAGCTTTTGCATTATCACAGTATTTTCAGGCAGTTATTGCCCTCTCTCACCTACATAAACTGAACAGCCTTTATGAGTTTACTCAAGAGTCACACTGGAGGAAATCGAAACAGGTCACTTCTCCTTTGTTTATTACACATGCCATTGACAAACCTGTGTCCACCAGACATATGCATTGGAGGTTAGGAAGCAGAGGTACTAGGGAATCTGTAATACAGTTTAAATGATGTTTCCTAGTGAATACTGTAGGAAAGAGACAGACACTGCTAAGGAAGGAAATTTCCTTCTGCACTGGGAATGCACTGAAAATCCCTATACACCTTTCCCTAAAATTGGATCAGAGCGTAATATTTAAGGAGTGATGTATCAATGTTCTCATTATGCTCCACGTGTCTGTACAAGAGGCATCCACAGTCCATGGAAGAGACTAAATTAGTTTGCTGAGGAGGTGAGTGTTTATAAC
This sequence comes from Pachycephala philippinensis, assembly GCA_013397055.1. Classification (NCBI taxonomy): domain Eukaryota; kingdom Metazoa; phylum Chordata; class Aves; order Passeriformes; genus Pachycephala; species Pachycephala philippinensis. Next base: position 336,196 of record VWZT01014721.1, read on the forward strand.
GCAATAGCACCTGGAGTTCTCAACTAATTATCTCAATTGTGTTATGCACTGTATGAATTCACTGTAGAACACAGTTCTTACCCTAAATACCTTAAAGGAAGATTCTGAAGAATGTTTTCTCATATCTTAATTTCTCTTCCACACAAGTTGGAAGGATAGAAGTAAGCTGAAACTAAAATCTAAGTTTTGAAAATCTGACCCTGTGCCTTCCCTAATGAAAAGGAAAAGAAAAGAAAAGAAAAGAAAAGAAAAGAAAAGAAAAGAAAAGAAAAGAAAAGAAAAGAAAAGAAAAGAAAAGAAAAGAAAAGAAAAGAAAAGAAAAGAAAAGAAAAGAAAAGAGAAAAGAAAAGAAAAGAAAAGAAAAGAAAAAAGAAAAAAGAAAAAAAAAGAAAAAAGAAAAACGAAAAAAGAAAAAAGAAAAAAATAAAAAAGAAATATCAGTTTTGTCAGCAATGCTTTTAGTTCTGTTTCCCAGTATTAATACTGTAGTCATCAACTCAGAGCAGGGCATTTCACAATGAAAAAAAGTTTTTGAATACTTTGTAGACAGAGGTTTCCTGAGAAGGCTTCTCAAATGCTTTTTCATTTGATACACTGTTTAGCTTTCACAATAAAAAGAAATTTATGTTGCAGAAGTATGTTAATGAATTTCAAAGATGCATCATCACTGGAAGAGACTGTTTAGCAACGTCAAAAAGGATGGGAACTTGATGTGACATACAGAAAAGATCTTAATTTTTTTGTATAATGACAGATTTTGTTCAAGGGATACCTAGAAACCCCTGAAAGCACTGCTGCTGTTGTCAGAGAAGCAAGCAAACCAACTGAAACAAAAATAAGTTTCCTACAGGAAAAAAACAAGTGAAGTAGATGAATGCATAGTGAAATATATGGCGAGAACTACATGACTATCTAAAGATGCAGAAAGAAAGATTCACAGCTGCAGATTCTGACAAATCTAGTCAAAACAAATTCAAGTTGTCAATGTCTGTAATGGACTCATTGTTAGCCTTGAATAAAACCTTTTATTTTAGCAGCTTCTCTTTCACATTTAAAGTCCTTTATAAAACCTGGTGTATTCTGACACTTTGCCCACACTAAACCAGTAACCTGCTCTCCCTGTAGCCCCTGTTATAAGATCACTCCTCTGCCAGGGTTTTGGCAGTCCAGGACTCTCAGAGATGCCAGGAGCCTTTTTCAAAAGCAGAATAATGGGAAGATGGATCACTTCAGCATGGCTCACGGTGGCTGCTGATGCCACCAGGAAATCTTGTGAGTGCTGAGCAATTTTCCAGTTCTCAGTGTACAGGATTTTCTTCACAGTCAAGAGATTTTCTCTGGATGGTGCTTCCAAGGCTGAAGACAGAAAAATGGTTCAACCTTTGGTTGGGAAATGGTGCAAGAAAGACTTTTCACATTTTAAGGCACCTCAGTTTTAAGTAAAAGGAAAAGAAGGGGAAAACAGTCATCCATGTCTACTGCATTGCATAGAACTCCATTTTCAGAGAAACTTCTTAAAGATTTCACCATTTCCATGAGAAATTTGACTCCAAAGTTAAACAAAATTCTAATTTTAAAAGTTGTTTAATGTCTTACTAAGACAGACAGGCTTTCCTGGCCTATGGTGTTGAGCAATACAGCCCTTATTGACTTCCATTAGTCTCCACCTCTGTGGTATCCCAATTAGACATAACACATAGGCAAAACTTAAAAGAGAATACTGTTCCTCTCTTTGCAGACACCTTGTCTATAAATGTATAATTAAGGCCTTTTTTTGTGGGTTTTTTTGGGTGTTTTTTTTTTGTTTTTGTTTTTGTTTTTTTGTTTTTTGTTTTTTTTTCTTTTTGTAATGAAAGGGCTACAGCACACATCTGTCTGCTCCCTTGTCTCTCATAGCAAATATTTTGCCTTTTCTTAAGTCAAAACAGAAAACAGGGAGAGCTGTACCACAACCTCAAAGACAGGTCCTATTATTTCCCACACATATGGACGATTTATAACTAGATCTGTACATTCAGAGAGTTGGTGAGATCTGGTGAGCTTAAGTGCAAAAATGGAGGCCCAGACCTGCAAGTTTTTCACACACACACACACACACACACACACACACACACACACACAGCTGAAAATCAGTAGAAAAGGTTGGTTGTCATGTAGAATATTTACGAGATATGAATATGAGAATCTGAGAAGAGCCATTAGCACACTCCACACATTAATTACTCCACAAGGTAACTCAATACAATACAGCTGGTTTCAGAGTTATGACACCTGCAGAGTCAGCCCTGCAGGTTGTTTTACCAACTCAGGGCAAATAATAATCTTCTCAGAAATGTAATAATGCTTTTAGGCAGATATACTAATCATCAAGAGAATAAGGACATTTTCTCCTCTATTTAAGGAAATGCAAGACCTGGGACTTGCTGAAGCAAGGATATGGCAGGGTGAGCAGCAGAGCCAGTGCAATGGAAAGCAGTGCGATGACACTGGTGGCTTCATGGCATTCACATTTTATGTCAGCTTGCAGTAACAAACCAGCTGTCAGTTGGTGTGTAAAGGTTTGGGCAGACCACTCAGAACTGTATCTTTATACTATCTGCTGCATTTGTCAGCAATGTGTCCAAGATCTTTGTCGTTTTGGGAGTAAGTGGAAACATAACGATGGACAAATGGGACTAGGACAACATGTATATGGCATATTAGAGCTTTGTTCTGATGTACTTATTCATCTCCTATCTTTGGCATATTACTGTAAACAAGAAGGACAGTGATACATGCTACAGTATCATAGCAGCACAGGAATAGAGTTTACTGCATGTTGCAGATGGATGATTGTGGAAAGGGAGGAGAACTAATGTGCATCACTCACACAACTGACAGTGCAGAAATGCAGGCCTTAGCCAGAACTTGAAGGCAAGACCAAGTAGGTCAGTCAGTATAGTGTAATCTGAGCACAGCATATGCTGACGTTTTCTGGATTCGTCAGAGGTGGAAGATGCCTTTTGGCTATCAAATACCACTAGGGCAACAAGAAAGGATTCAGATGGAAAAAAATAAAAGGCAAAATTGAGTTATGAACTTTTCACTGTTTCTTTGTTTTGCACCTTTTCTTCTGCATATTGGTATTCCTTTATGTTTTTCCTTTAGGTACTGTAGCAAATAGATCATGTACTTCAGAATGCTAGAATTTTCTTATCTTTATGGTTTATTTTGTCATCTAAAGTGAATAGGAAGCATTAAAGTATCACTGATGCATACAATTTTTCAATTATAAAAATAGATAAATTAGAAAATTGGCAAAAAGCACCTCTTCAGGAAAAAAACCCACCAAAACAACATTCAGAAATACAAAACCACTGAAGCGGGGAGAATTTACTTTGAGCTCACAGATATCTAGGTTCTCTAGCATGTCATCTTCATTCCAAAATCAATTAATCAGTGGTGCCTGGTGCAGCACTGCTACTCTGATGTAGTTGTAAGAGAGATTCCCTTACTAAAAAATGCCTCTACATCCCCTCTAAGTCATTTATGCATCGTCTAAAAGGGATGAGAATGCATCCTATGACATTGTTATATGGAATTTAGAGCTCTTATTTGTGAAGTGTATGAATTATGGTGTTTGCAGCTATGACAGAGAATAGAAACTGTATGACTAAAATGGAAAACAAACTAAAGGCTACTAAAACCCTATTACAAATAAATTGCAACATATTCTATTCCATCTTGTTTTGAAAATGTGACCAGAAACAGAATGCATAAGGGACATACGGTCATTCAAGTTTCAACAGCCTTTTCTCTGAGGAAAAGAAATGTCAGCATTTTGCACACACTTTTGAGATGTGTGTATCATTATCCGGTTTTGTCCAATCTAATACCCAGGACCTCATAAGCATGTAAGTGGCCTTCAGCCCAATATTCCAGAAAACCAAACTGAGTGAAACCAAACCAAACCAAACCAAACCAAACCAAACCAAACCAAACCAAACCAAACCAAACCAAATCAAAAAATGAACAGCTTCTTTCTTTCTGGGAAAAGAACAGCAACCATCAAGACAGACTTTTGGCAAAATAATCAAAATGCCAAAAATGTAAGTAGATCATATTGACATTCTGGTATTTTTAAAGAATTTATTTCAGACTTATGGCAATAGACTCTAGGTTAGCTTTGGAAATATCTATGCATCTGAATGACTGAGTCCACCAGTCATTCAGACTGCAAGGATAACTACAAGGAGAGGAATTATCAGGAGCACACACACTTGAAAGTGCAGATGACCAGGGAGGCTATCATGCATCTGATGAGTTAATTGCTACTAGTTAATTGGATTGTAATTTTTTACATAGGCACTTTTTGCTTTTCCTGAATGGTAAGGGTCAACAAGTATAAAAAATTAATGTCTCCTGAAACTTGTGTCATCATCAGTGACAGCTAAACAGCCTGTCAAATATTGCCTATCAGAATGACACTTTCCTGTAGCTCCTTCATGTAGATGCAGCTAACAATTCAATGAAGCAGATACAAAATGCTGGATTTTACCAAATGTATAGTGATAGTTAGAAAATTTGCTAAAGAAGCCATTATCATAATTATTTTAACTAATAAAAATATTGTTAGCTACATTACAGTATTTTAGAGTACCCCATGAATTGCTGGCATACTGGTGGAAATAAGTAGTTATATACCAGATAATACTCCTGCTTCCTGATGTGGCACTTGGAGTTAACAACATGCCACCAGATCACATTGGATGAAAACATACAGGTGTGGTTTTGACACCTTTGGTTGCAGAACTCAAAATGGGCTGTACACACACTTTTTCTCCATTAGAAGACATTGGTGAAGCACAGAGGTTTTGTTAGAAGCTTGGAAAACAGTTTTGTTTTGCTTTCCGTAGTTGTGAAGGCAGCCATCTCAATCCAATTCCACTGGTGAAATTATTATAAAAACCCAACAACAACAAACTAAAAGACTTGGCTCTGCAAAGAAAATCATCCACTTTGTTAAAACTGAATTTCCAAATGTTCTGAGTCTATTGCTTCTCTATTTCTCTTACAGAGGGATGAATGAAACACACAAGTACTGATGATTGGCTGGACTTGTTTACAACAGCTGCAGGAGGAGTTGCCAAATGTGGTTTCATATAAGATAGCCTAAGTGCCTGATAAGCATTAAAATTCATTTCCATTCTTTAGCACACACAAAAGTACACTCTTGCCATAAAAAATATGACAAAATCCTTAAATGCTGTATGCTTTACTTGGTCACCTTGTTTCATGCTGTAGCAAGAGCTTAATCGGCAAATGTCACCTCCTTTGTGGCTCACTTGACCTTCCTGTCAGATTTTTTTCCATGAACGATTGCTAACATTTTTTTCTCATAATATGCTCTTAGAATCCTTCAAAAGCTCAGTGGCAAATGCATCTAAATGTGCACGGTAGTGGAATAATACCTTCTTTTGAAAACAATCTTCCATAGAAATCCCTTTCAGAATTAAAACTGAAAAAAATAAAAAGAAAACCCACCTCAAACTAAATGCTCAGCTAAGAGGAAGATTGTATCATAGCTGCTATTTCCGTGTTTTATTCACAATAGCTATTCTCCCTACAGCTGACTACTCTTTCTTTAGCTTGGAAATATCTACTATCGAAAGATGGCCATTTCTGTCTTTGAAACCAAGGGCCAAACAGCAGCAATTAACCCTTTGGCAGGAAGCCCATGAGCTCCAGTCTATTAAGACATACAAGCTAGACCCATTATTCTTTGTTCTTTCTCTACAAAGAGAAGGAATTGCAGGGTGTGTAACACTTTGTGTGACACAGCCTTCTCCCACCTATGTGCCAAAACACTCTGCTGTTCTTTTCCCACATACTTCAGAGTAGATGGTGTTCTGGGGTCATTCAGAGAAAGCAAACTTGTCAGGTGGGAAAGTTGTCTGAGTACCCTTCATACCCTATTCTGATTCTTGTACTGCATTTTTCATTGCAGTAGCTGAAGGCTTCTCAGAACTGTATGAAGAGATGCATTGAACTTTTTTTTTCATTCCTATCCAGTGTATAGAGAGCAAGCTGGATTTTCCTTTGAACATGATGTGTACACATACCTACATCTACTCATGTGTATAATATCTGAGAAGATAAAATCAAGGAAATGTGCCCTGCAATTAAAGTAGAAGTTAAGCTGCAAAAGTCCTTATTTCTTGCAAAGGCCTTTGCAGCCCCCTTCTAAGAAAAAATCCTTACTGTAGAAAATTTCTTTCTTCTAGGGGAAAGAAATCTGTTGCGGTGACTGAGTAGCCTGTTTAACTATTTGGGTGCCTTAGTTCTTCAGTTAGGCAATCCGAACATAAGCTTTGAGTGTTGTGCATGAGTGAAGGGCTGGGCATAACCTGGTGCTCTGTAGGATGCTGTCATTGGATGCAGAAGCCAAAACCTTTGTGTCTGAGCTTCTGAGAAGAGCTACCTGTCTCCTATGCTCTGGGCTTCCTGCCTGGGTACACTGAAGCCATTCTGTTTTCCACTGCTACCTGCTCAAATTCCATTAATTCAGAGATAATTCCGGTTTGCCTGTTTATCACCAGCTCCCTGGATACTTCCATAAGTGTTGTACTGCTGTTGCTAGGGAGATAATCCATTTCTGCTGATTAGTCAGCCTCTGCAGTCATAAGTGACCTTAGGGCTAAATAGTTCACCTGGACACCAGGACTGGGGCCACAAGGACTGGGACACCCTGACAGAGCAAGTGGAAATCAAGAAAAATAATACTGCCCATAAAACCAATAATTCTGTTTTTTCAAAAGGATGGTGAACTCTTTGGGAAAATCAGTGTAGATATTGAAAAAAATAGAATTTTTTAAAGAGTCTCTGAGTCATTTAACAACTTTTTAAACTAAATTTAACCTTTACTGGCATTTGAAAGCACTAAGGCAATGAATTTTTTTGTTTGGATGGGTAGAAATCTTTCTACACAACAAATCATTTTTCGGACTGATTTTCTATTAAGACACTCTCACAAAATGAATTTCTGGTTTTAGTTTAAAATCTATTCAGTTTTGAATGAGTCACTCAGTGCCTACACATAAGGGAATCTTGCAGTACAAATAATATTTAAGACTCGAAATGAAACCATGTTTTATGTCTGAATAGTGAACTATAATTACCTCAGTTTATAACTGTCATGAAAAGGTAAAAGGCAAAAGGCAAAAGGCAAGGCAAGAAAAAAGAAAAGAAAAGAAAAGAAAAGAAAAGAAAAGAAAAGAAAAGAAAAGAAAAGAAAAGAAAAGAAAAGAAAAGAAAAGAAAAGAAAAGAAAAAGAGCACTTTTTTCATCCCCACAGTAGATACTATTCACCCTTTATTTCTAAACCTACAGACTGACCCCCAGAACTAAACAGGAAATCCAGAATTCAGGAATGACAAGACAGTAGAACATGGAAGCACATTCTGCTTCCCACAAACAACATCATTTATGGTTTTATGAACTCATTTAACAAGTTTAGCTATAGGGTAAATGCCACTCACTGTGTTAGACAGTATATCTGGATCTCTGTCTCATTTAGACAGACAGAACGAGGTGACCTGAAACAAATAATTTTTCTCCAGACCAGACAACTTAATTTCAATAACCTGACAGAAAAGCATTTATATGGCGTAGTGTTTTACAAGAATCCAAATGCACATCATGAATAGAAGGTAAGTAGAAATATGATAAATCTCAAGGCATAGCTATTATTTTGGTCCATAGTGAAATGTCATCCTTTTACCTTTTTATAATTCTGGGAATGAGTGAGCCCAAGCCCATCTTACAGAATAAAAAATGAGGGTTTATTCATTTTATTATTTGCAAACTCATCATAACTTTTTGCTCTCCTTGCTGTCCTAAGACAAAGGGCAGCAGAATATAACATTCACTGTAGAAATGCCGTTAAATTAAGTAAAATTGTTGCTCTGCTAGGTGAAGGACAGGATTCCTCACAGTACTGGAACGTTGCCCAAAGATTGTGAAACTGACCTATTTTATCCATACTTTTTGTATTTTAGGAAAAGTTCACGGCAATCAGCATTTACCCAGCAGGTAAAATGTTTGGGAGTTTAACATATGTGGCATTGCTTTAAAGATATTTTACTGTCCCTGGAAAGCAATATTCATATCACTTTCCTCTCTCTATTGATCTGATGTTAAACTCCATTAACAGCAATAGGAATAGCTACAGAAATATCTGCTATTCTGCTTTATTTAGGTGCCCTTGCACTGACATTTAATCTTAGTCAGCCAAATGGGATAAGGAAAAATTTCATATGGAAGACACTTGTGACAATTGCTGCACAATGAGATTAAAGAAAACAGATGACACATTTTCCCAGCAAAGCATGATGCCATGTTTTGTGATAATCCATTTTGCCACAGAATACAGTAAGTGAAAGCAACAGTATGAATAGAAAGACTTAATTTTTTAATCTCCTTCCACTGTTTCCATATAGACTGACAAAAAGAAACATATTTGATGATTTTTTTAACAAAATAATAATTAAGCAAGAGGGGAAATGTGTCTGTATTTTTTATGCCTAGTCTGAGAGATCCAGTTAGATAAGTCAGCATTTAAAGCTTAGGAAAGCTTGTATGTGAGACATCAAGAACACATTTCCTGAGAGGCATGTCAGTTAACAGTAATGATTATACTATTTCTATAGAGTGGGGGAAAAATTGTGAAAAGAGAGCATCCCATTAAGCATGAAAAATCTAAGGAGGTCTGTGTAATAGTGCTACACTGTGACCAAGAACAGGTTAATTTCCATTAAATACAAATAATAGAGCCTTATTGCCTGCTGGTAATTTTAGTCCTGTTAAGAAGATGCTGGAATTGTTTCTTAGTTTGATTTTATCTGCCGTTTCAAAGTACATGTATATAACAGGCCTGAAGAATGATTTACCTCATTTCTCTGTGTTTTGCCAGAATAAGACAAATATAAAGGAATTAGTTGAAGGAACAGAAATAAATGTTTGCTATGTAACCCCTAAAGGATATTTTTTCTGATTAAAAAGAAACAAAGTCTGAGAAATGCTGGCAGGGGGAGATGTGTTTAAGTAATGTGTTTAATTTCTGTTTCCTCAGCTTGAATGACAGTGCATTTTAAATGCTTTTGGGAGGTCCATCAGTGTGACACTGGAGTTCGGTGTAATGAGTAAAAGCTTCCAGAGCTGTCTCTGTGAGTGACCTCTGTTATCACCTTAGGCAAGGTCCCACCTCCCATCATTTATCCAGCCAATTAATAAACCATACAGGCCAGGGACCGTCTCTCATTCTGTGTGCCTACATTGAAGGGGTCCTGTCTCTGTGGCAGGAAATATACATTACTGGAATACAAATATCAGTAATTCAATTAAAAAATAGTTGAAGAAGCAAAGGGAAAATCTTACCTGACAGGACTGTGAACAGATTCTTGAAAGGCTTATTTGCAAGAAAGGCACTTTACATCAGGTAATCCACTTAGAAAATTTGGATCAAATTTAGCAGATAGTACCAGCTGGTTATCGAAAAGAAGAAACTATACTGAAATTTTAAAGTGCTGGGAACAGTTAATTTTCTGGGAAACCTCTCAGAAAACTTGCATGTCACTCACGGGTCAAGGAGGAATTAATCCTTTTCACTAGCTTTTGAATTCACAATGGACATGGGAGGCCCCAATTCAAATGAAACATGAAACATGAAGATCTACTACCATATGTAGTGCTAATCACAAGTGCAATAGTGCTACAATTACAATGGCATACTTACAGTATTAACTGCAACAAAATAGTTGCAATCACAGAACTAAAAAAATAAAGTAAAATTCAAATTATTAATCCCTGCATAGATTTTAGCACTTTCTGTGACATTTTCATAAAAACAGATTGAAACAAAAATGGTAGTGATTTAAAGTGTCTACCACAGTTCTTTTCTATCTGCTAAACCTATAAGTAGTTTATGAAAGAATTGCAGCTCTTAATTCACCGTCCTTACTGAAGTTGTAATTTTGGGTTTGGATTCACAACACGAAAGGTGAATAAAAAATTAGAAGTTTGTTCCACTACACATCAGTAGGAGTGTGTAGATGGCTAATTCAATTCAAAGACTTCAACCTACTGTTACTTTCTCTGCTAGACTGGGGGAGGAAACCTATCAAACACAAAAAAGTAGCTCAAACACATTGCTGAAATAGTAGAGACTGTAGGGTAGATGCCAAACTGAAATTGAATGTTTGCTCTTAATCCCAAGAAATTAATCCGATGAGCACCTTTGAGGCTCCCCTTTCCACATCTCAATGGATGAATATAATCTCCCTTTAAAATGTCAATAGTCCAACTCTCGCCCTGTCTTCAGATCTGTGAACCATTTATATCTCTAGAAAGTGAACAGAACACTTAAACTTGTCATGACTCATTTGTGCTGTTCTAGCAGTGCAGAAATGTCACAAAGGATTCCCCTTTTCCCAGCACAGTATAGAAGTTTTGATGTTCCCCAATCCATGCATTTGAAAGTTGCCTATTCTTTCTTACAGAAAGTTTAACTTTTTAAAATCCTTAAAAATTATGGACTTGCCCTCGTAGTTTAAGGGGCGTCTGAGTTATATAATCTATTATGTTGTCTGGGACTTTGGGTCTCTCTTCTGTTCCCAGCCACGCATATGAAAGCAGCAGGGAGCAAGAGACTGTAAAACAATACAGATTCTACCTGTTAGACAAAGTCCCTGTTTGAAGGTGTACACATAGCTGACATAATGACTGCCAGCGTATGACATCATGCTAGACTGTGTTATAGACACACATCATTTTTAACATCAATAATCCTGTAACATCACAGCAAAAGCTCTGTGAAATCACTTAGCAGTTGTCTAATTAGTTAAAAGGCACAGGTGAGTACACAGAAGAATAACTACTTGTTCTTTTTTTAACATCTGGTAATTAAGTGGAGAAAAGTGGTGGTTCCTTGTGGGAAAATATTTTACCCATTAATCTTAACCACAGTAATGTAGTCACAGCATTTGGATCAAATTGCAGAAAGGATGAAAAGAACTGGCACCATTTTATTTCACATACTGATATCTAATCTGCATTTCTTTTTCTGCATCATGTTCTTCATAGCACCATGATGGCTTTCGTAAATGGAGAGAATAGAGTTACAAAGAGAGAATGCATTGCAAGGACATGCAGTAAATGCACACTCAGACTGTAAGAGAGGGAAAATGAAGTGGCACTCATAATCCTATTAGAACCCACATCCAGAATTTCACTCTTCCACTTTTCCCATTTGTTTAGCTGTGCCCCACTTTTTACTTCAAGTAAGTCAAACTCTTAGCCCTACAGAATCCCTTTATGATTTTATTCTCTCTATAAAACAGAAATTATAAGAAAATAAATACATAGTATATATGTGTAGACAGGCTTTTACTGCTGTAACAGGCAGTTAGGTGGTAAAAGACTGAAATTAAGAGAGTTGCATCACCATGATGCTGACATAATATAGAGGAAATCAGTCCCATTCTGGATTCATTTTAATGCACAATATGAAAAAGAGAGACAAGAATAAAGTTATGTTTATGACTTGCTGGTATAACCAGCACCTCCTACTGCATAGAACTTCATTTGAACAAATGCAAATGATTTATTCAGATACAGTAACTACATCTTTCTAGCAAATTCTTTTACATTAATTCCATTTGAATGTAGACATCTGCTGAGAAACCATAAAGTATCAATTAAGCTTTCTCTATGTGTCATTTAACTGAAGTGTTTTCATCATGGACATGACCATTGCCTAATTCAGGATCAATTTGTATGCAAACCAAACCAATTTTTAAGTATTTGGAATCAATCACTTGAATATTGAAAGCTCCCTATATTTGAAATATTGAATTTACCCATTCAGTGAGCTATATTCATGCTGTGCACTGAATAAGGCAAGAGTTTTGTGAAAAAATGCTGTATGATTATGTAATAAATTCCAATACAGATGTACAAAAGGAGCACTGGTAATCTTCACTGAAGTTTTTCCTTACCCTGAGCAGCTGGCTTGACAATCTTACCTTTCATGTAGCAAAGCAGGGCTGCTGGTTTAATGCAATTGCTTAGGGTTTTTCTTTTTTTTTTTNAAAAATAACTAAAATGTATACTGAGCTATGTGGATGCGTATTGTCTTCCATATTGATTAACAAGATTTATCCTGCAACAAGTTAGAAAACTGAATTCTTCTATATTACTCTCCCTAGTAGATTTTTTTTTTTCCAATGCAAAGGAACATTTTCTGTGACTCTTTTGATTTTCCAAGTGACACACGTAGCCCTCTGTGACTTGAACTAAAGCACTTGCAAGTCATCCCTTGGCTATACCTCCCTATGGAAGAGAGAAAGAGTGCAGCCCTGGGTGACACAACTGTGTGGTCCCCAGGCTCTTGCTCACATTGATGTGTTACCTCTATAAATAAGACTGACAGTTGTGCTCCCAGCCTCTGACCTGGCTTAGAAGCCAAATTGTCCTAAGTACAGGGTTATCCTATAGGCAATATATCCTTTGGCTTTAGAGCTTCTGCCTTAAGCCTGGCTTCGCACAAAACCACAGACAGCATACAGCTGTCTGCACTTGTTTGCATACTACTGCATTTGCACAGGCACACAATTCCTACACTTTCCTCTCTGCCATGTGAATTGTACCTTGGTGATGCATTTCACAGAGCTTTGTGACAGTAAAGGAAAACAGAGCTGAGCATTATAATGCTCAGAGAAGGAAAATGCTGTAGGAATTATAAACATCTCTATTCTCTACAATTACCTTTTGATTTCATCTCCTTTTCCTTCACAGCTGAATTCCTGTCATGTTTTCCTTCTGCTCCTGTGTATCCCTACATCATGCCTCTCAGACCTGACTCTCCGTTGCTTTCCCTTCACCCCTCTCTTCCCTGTTTTCCTGATAAATGTCCCAAGTATGTTTTTCAGAAGCTTATGACTTTGATCTTTGGAGCAAAGTTCCACAGAAACCTTTTTCCCCTGAGAAGATTTCAATATAATAAAACAGCTATTGAGTGCCAATAGGGAACTATGCACTGAAAGAAAACATCTGTGGCTGGCTGGCTTGCAGGGCTCACTCATCCTGTCCTTGCAACCTCCTCCTCGTTCAAGTGTCCACATCCCAGGCACCATTTTCAGAGGGACCATCGACGCTTTTGCCAGAAAGGGAGCAAAGACATACAGTTGCAATATACAGGCAATGCTGCAAAGATCTGAAGTTGATTCTTCCAGTTTTCCTTTCTTTTGGCAGCATTTATTCTTCACTCTTTCCTCCTGTGCAGGCTGAGCTGGGGGGAGTTGCAGGAGTCTTCTTCAAAATAGACAATACTGAGAGAAAGTCTTCCTGGTCAGTCTGGCTGCTAATCTCCTGTTAACCTCCTGCCCTGACTGTGGCTAAGTGGGGGAAGAAGGCATCTTTATGCTTAATACCCGAAGCATTAATCTGCATGTTTTAAATTAAACAATTACTCAGCAATTTGTCCAACACTGTTCCTGCTGGTGAGGACTTGCTTAAATTCCATGAAACTTAAGTTTGTGTTGAGCTGAAAGGACAGGTATTTTATGGAAATGGCATTGGAACCAGAATAATTTTCTGGTTGATTTAGTATGACATGTCACGTTTTGAAACAGATTAATATTCTACCAAGTGGTTTTAGCAGATTTTGCAAAGCCAGTGTATGAGTGTTTCCTGTCAAGCTGCACAGAAACAAAGACTGGACCTTTTCCCACTGAGAATCACTCCTCCAAAAAACGGATTTTGGATGAGAAACAAACATTTTTCTGTGACTCGTGTGTTTTGAGTTTCATCAAAATAAACCAGAAATTATCGCAGAGTATTGGAGTATTTCCCACCTCACATCCACATTCTCACTGCATCAGACCACACTCGGATTAGGACAATTGGGTTCAGGAATGAAGATGTGCTCCGGATTCCCTTGCATTTTCACACGAGCTGCTTGCTGGGGAGATGGGTAGGTCCAGATCTGCTGCTCTTTTCTTAGCAAGTAGCTGTGGTGAGCTGGAGAGTAGCTTGCCCCCAGGCTGACATTTTGGGAGACACAACTTTCTGGGTGACCACTCCTATGATTCTGAAGCAGGTCAGCAACATGCTGGGTTTGAGATTGAAGCACATTGTCAAATTTTATATTCTCTCCCTCTGTCAAGAGATTAAAAGCCCTTATTTAGTGGATCATTCAGAGTTCAGAGACCATGCAAGATGCTTCTTCCACATTTTCATCTATAGAGTAAGGGTAGCTTCTGTAATAAAAGTTGTAAAACATGCAAAATTGATGAACAAGCTTCTTTTTTTTCCTATTTTCTCAAGAAAGTACATCTATTTTTAAACAAAGTGTATATCTGCTGTTCCGAAGAAAATGAGTCTAGAGTTCTACTGGTTTACTGCTTTGTCTTCTAAAATAATTACATGATATACCAAAAGCATATTTTAAAATCTGAGAAATTTCACTTTCTTCATTTTTTTAAAAAATTTTGATACTCAGCCCCACTGGAACAAAATGTACCTGATTCATGAAAATGTTTGTTTCCAATAAAAGCCCTTAGAAGTTCCCACAGTCTTGCTGAAAATTTTAAAATTAAGTAACTTTTAAAATAAAAAATAAATTTTCTCTTTGAAAGTTTTGAAACAATATTGAAGTTGCTTGAAACTGAATTGAAAGTTTTATTTCAAGTTGAAATTCTTACAAAATCACTAATGTTTTCTTCTCCCAACTGAGCTCTTCTAAAGAGTTTAGCATGTAGAAAGCTCAGGTTAAATATGTGCAGCATTGGTTTATCTCCACTTCCACTGAACTGGTAGGAATTCTACAATGAACATTAGTGCAGAAAAAACCTCATTTTAAAGAAAATATTTAAGCTGAAAGTTTTAATTTTAACTCTATCCTAGTAGATATCCAACAAATCAAAAATTTAGGTGAGTGAGGTTTTTTTTTTATCCCAGACCACAAGAATAAGCTTTGATTGTCATGCCTAAATCTGGGTAATTTTTATTTTTCTGGATTTCAATGAATGGAGGGAATTGACCTTAATGGCATGGTTACATGTGTATAGGAGGATGTTTCTCTAAAGCATATATCACCTCAGTTCTTTGAGATAAAAGGCAACAGCTCATAAGAAAGTACCAACCAGAAAATTGCTGTTTTTATGAATAAACATTAAAATCTGTTAAAATTTTATTTTCCATATTTATATTTTCCTCTATGATCTTTTATATGCATTAGAAAGTATATAAAAGTTCTGTCTTATCAAAAAATTCTGTACAGAAATCCTTTAACTTCATTAAATGTGTTTTATTTTACATGACTGAAGATTTGGAGAGTGCAGAAAGGCCTTGTCCTAATGCTGTCAAAATATACCCTCACACTAGTCCCAGGGAAACTCTGGAACTTTGGGGCTGCAGTGATACACTGGATACAGAGGATAAAATGGATTGTGTAGTGATGGTAACAAGAAAGGCCATAGAGCATCATAGAAGATTGCATTAGAGTCAGCCAGCTCTGTAAAGGGAAGTAGGACATAGAAAACCCAGAATGGCAGAGGCCATTACGTCCCTCTAGCAGGTAGATAGACACTAAAATTAACATCGACAAAAAATTAAACAGTTCATGTAACCACAAGGTTCACTTTATTATACAAAAAGAAAAAAAAAAAAAAAGTCTAAAACTTCTGATCCTAATGAATTCTTTTCCTGTTTTTTTTTTCATTCTATCCAATACTTCTTCAGTGATTTTCTAGATGTTTTTTATCATGCGTTTTTGTCCTGAAAAAGCATAGAAAACAAATGCTGAAATATCCAAGTAATTAAATATTCATTGCTTAGTAATACTAAACAAAGTTTCTCTGGATGAGCTCTGCATCTTCTAATTTGTTTCAATTGAAATATATTTAATGTTTTTAGCCATTTGTCCTGCTTACCAATGATTTATTATACAGAAAGCACAGCAACGTGGCTTTCTTAACTGGGTGACAAAATTTAGACACTGGAAATTTAGAAGTCCGAAATTAGGAGGTGTGTCTAGTACACTAGTCTCATTCTGGATAAAAAAAAGTAACAAGTGTTACTCAGCTGTAACTCTTTGTCTTTCTGCATCTTACACTCAAAAGCAAACAGGCATCAAAGTCAAAAGTATACTATGAATACAGCAAGACTGGTAAAAACAGAAGCTATACAAAAGCAGCCAAGGGTCTTAATAAGAGACACAAGGAAGGGGAAGCAAAAGAGAATACAGCATAATAGGATTAAGAAGGAAAAGCTGATTTCCAACAGAAATGTAAGAACTGAAATTCAGAATTGAGTGCTGTGATCATGGTTTCACATGCATTTAATATAGATCAGGAATAACATTTCTGAAGTTCCTGGAATGGGATAAGTGTAAGTGAAGGGAAGGCCTAGTCATTGAAACAACCAAACTGAAAAAAGTTGTTTGTTTTGTAATTATGCAAAGCTGTATGAAACCATGACCAAAACTATTAAAAAAAATATAGAGTTGTTGAGAGTTGAAGATATTTTCTTAATTCCCCTAATTCATTTCATGTGTCTGAGGAATACACCATGTAAGCCTGTGATTATAATGTAAGGGGGATCATACCCATTATCACCATCCCTACCCTCTCTGCTTTATTATGCCTTGAAGGAAACTTTGTTCTGATAATCTGATACTTGGAACTGATTTTAGTGGCCACGAAATCAAAGCAAGTTTTGTAATCAATGAAGTAACTTCAAGTGTAGCCATATTTTTCCCTCTCACTATTTAATGGATCTCTCACTATGTTCTGAAAATAGGTGTACATGTGACTGCAATTTGCTGCTTAGCTGTGGGAGTTCCTTATTCCTGGGAGCAGAACAGAGGCACTTGGGATGTGCATTAATGTGAATAACATACTGAGTGTTTCCTGTATGAATTCAAGCACAACCCTATAGTGTAGCAGGGATAAGACTCCCTTAGGTGTCTGTCTCTTCACAAGGTGCCCGTTTTGGGTATTCTGTCACCAGTAACACCTCGAAGTACTGTAGCCCCATTGCTGTTATCAGCAGCACAGCACCCGCCAGCCTCTGAGGAAGCACTTCTAGAAAATGTGTAATCAGCATTAACTTTGCCAACAGGTGGCAAGGGAAGTTGTTGCATGAAGCATGAGATTATTCCATAGTCCAACCTATGCTGCTCTGAGAAGAGACAGCTTTTTCACGTAATCAACAGTAAGCACTGGTGAAAGGGCTTTTTCCCCCTCCTGGGCATTTGCAAACTGAGCTCCCCTCTCTACTCTTAGTGAACAGTCAGTCCACTTCAAAAGAAATAATTTACAGTTATCTCTTCCAACTGTGGATGCTGAGCTTGAGGGCAACGAAGCCCTAGGTTCCCAGTGAGAGCCACAGGAAGACAAGGGGCACTGCCAGGGGAAATTCAGGCCACTGCATCTATGACCTAATTTCCAATAGTGCTTAACTGTCTATAGTCTAAATAAGGCTAGAGGCAGCTACATGCTGAGTCTGATGCTTCTGTGGGGTGGGATATATGGAGGCCCAGTCATCGACACATTCTTGGAAAAAATCTGGGAATTAATTGGAAGATTAGAGTCCAGTTTAGTTTAGTAGTTAACATTTCGTGTTAACCACCTTTTGGTCCCATTATATTTCACAGCACGTGAAAGTCCTTGGAATCTCAGAGGAAGGAAATATTGTGCTCCTCGCAGAAGTGTGTCTGCTATTGCATTAACGCAACATTCTGTGAAGGTCTTCTGCTCTCTAAGCTTTTTCCCTTTGTACAATAATCCCATCAGATATCCTGTACTATGACAACGGAAAGCACCTGTTTTAGAAGTGTTCTTGTTACAATTTTGACTTGACAGGACTTTTTCATAAAGGGTTAGTGGTTTAGGGTTACTGGTTTATAAGGAATTTTATCCTGAAGGGTTTTTCTTTTCTTTTCTTTTCTTTTCTTTTCTTTTCTTTTCTTTTCTTTTCTTTTCTTTTCTTTTCTTTTCTTTTCTTTTCTTTTCTTTTCTTTTCTTTTCTTTTCTTTTCTTTTCTTTTCTTTTCTTTTCTTTTCTTTTCTTTTCTTTTCTTTTCTTTTCTTTTCTTTTCTTTTCTTTTCTTTTCTTTTCTTTTCTTTTCTTTTCTTTTCTTTTCTTTTCTTTTCTTTTCTTTTCTTTTCTTTTCTTTTCTTTTCTTTTCTTTTCTTTTCTTTTCTTTTCTTTTCTTTTCTTTTCTTTTCTTTTCTTTTCTTTTCTTTTCTTTTCTTTTCTTTTCTTTTCTTTTCTTTTCTTTTCTTTTCTTTTCTTTTCTTTTCTTTTCTTTTCTTTTCTTTTCTTTTCTTTTCTTTTCTTTTCTTTTCTTTTCTTTTCTTTTCTTTTCTTTTCTTTTCTTTTCTTTTCTTTTCTTTTCTTTTCTTTTCTTTTCTTTTCTTTTCTTTTCTTTTCTTTTCTTTTCTTTTCTTTTCTTTTCTTTTCTTTTCTTTTCTTTTCTTTTCTTTTCTTTTCTTTTCTTTTCTTTTCTTTTCTTTTCTTTTCTTTTCTTTTCTTTTCTTTTCNCTCTTCTCTTCTCTTCTCTTCTCTTCTCTTCTCTTCTCTTCTCTTCTCTTCTCTTCTCTTCTCTTCTCTTCTCTCTTCTCTTTTCTCTTTTCTCTTCTCTTTTTTTTGTTCTTTTCTAGAATAAAATGCAGGCTGATTCAGTGCAATATATGATATTACAGCACAGCATCTTAACTTTTCAATCATCCTTTAATACTGTAATTTGCTTGCCTTGAGTTATATCTGAAATCTATAAAAATGTAAATGTTGAGTTTTCTCTCACATATTTGATACTTGTGATTATTGCAGTGATAACCTTGTAATTTAAACACAGTCAGGTGGGGAAAGAAGTGAAGAGAGAACAATCTTCAATTGTTGTGATGCCGTCTTTATATGTATACACAGATATTAAATCAAAATCCACACATTTATTTTAGTCTATCATGTGTATATTCTCCTATATAATCAAATCTGTCAAATCTAATTAAACAAACATGTCACCATTTCTAGGGATATTATTCCTTATCCTTGAAGAAGCTTCTGAAATAGACCTAGAGTCTGTGTATGCAAACTAACAAGATTGTACAAACTATGGCATAATTTAAGCAGGCTTAGCTTTTTGCAGTTTCCTTGATTGTTCAGCTCTCCTTCTGAGCTGTTTGTTTGGTGGTATTGCACCTCTTCTAAACTGCAGAGGCAAATATGTAAAATGGAATTTTCTATATAATTTTCTGGTTCCAAATCTTCCTAAACATTGAATCTATACGGATACAAAGTTTCTTCCTTGGTTTTTTTTTTTTGTGTTTTTTTTTTTGGAAGCATTTTTCTATCTTTTTTCGGTTTTGTAAATCCCCTAAAGTGTAGCATGGAGGCCCTTTGGAAGTTAGTTTATGCATATAAAGCCATTTCCCAGTGGGCACTTGGATGCAAAATATGGAAATGTACAGCTGATTTATATTCAACATACCTCCCAGTCCCTCCTGCGACACCCAGAGTATCTTAGCAAAGCATGCTGTTCAGTCCAGAAACACTAAATTTCACCTTCGCTTTCAGTGGAAACAGAATCAACCTCACAATCACAACCAAGAGCAAGTACCCTGCACTGTAACCAAACAACCATTTTCTAAATCTTAAGTTTTAGTCACCACGAATGGATAAATTTATATTTAAAATCAGTGTAACTCCATTAATACAAATAAATTCAGACAGAGAAGGTGGACCTTGAAAAAGCTTTCAGCAAGCATGCCTGCTGCCATATGTAATGATGCATCTCAGCGCTGCCAGTGGTATTACTGAATGGACACAAGCAAGCTGCCACCTTTTTGTTGTAATGCTACATTGGTTTAGCTTGTGTCTTGTTCCATGCAATCAAACTGTTAATCTTATTAATTATGTTATCTCTTATACATAGTTTCTAACCAATAGATCTTAAAATTCCTTACAGGGAGGTCAGTGGCACAGTGTAAAAACGTAAATATTGGAAAGGTAGAGGAGTGAGGACAGACAGGAAGGATAGTAAATAATATAATCCCTACAAAAACACTTTCAAATGTAGTACAGTGTGATCCTCCCAACATTACAATGCAGAAGGCCAGGAGAAAAGAGAAGAGAAACCACATTTTAGTGTCCCAAGAGCAGGGCTCTGTCCCAGTTCCAGCCAGGACATGGTTAATTTTGCAGTAGCCAGGAGGGGGTATTGCAGGGACCTGGAGGTTATTCTATGCTATCTCACTTCATTTTCTGGTGATAGGGGAAGGTGATGTAGGCTGGAGGAGGGAGCATTCGGGTATTGTCAGAGGATTTCCCTGTGAATCATTTGCCTCTTTCTTGTACCCTCTGTCATTAGTATTATTGCTGTTACTGTTGTTTTCTTATCTCATTGCTGTTTCCCGTAAATCTTTCTTATCTCAATCTGTGATCTTTTTATGCCCTGAATTCTCTCCAGCCCTCCGCAGGGGGAAGGAGGTGTGAGTGAGTGGTGCATGGTTTGGAGTGGTTTCAGGGGGAACACTCAATTAGAGACTATCCTTCCTAAACCACAACAGACTCTCAACAAAAAAACTTCTTACCTTAAAATTTTAAATTATCTCTATTCCTTAGCAGGTAACATGACCATGTGCTGGCATTGACAAACCTATATTCAGCAAGGAGGTGAAAGAGCTTTAAACAGGGGATGATGAACAATGACTATTTTTCATTTTGATATATTTAAGCAAAAATGCTTTTCTGTATGAAAATGCCAGTATCTGTGTCACACAACACATTTTTAGCAGTGTCTTGTCAGTTTTCAACAAAGCATGCACTCACTCTGTTATCCACAGCTGTACTCTTCAATGTTCTTTTGAATTTTTTTTAACTTTTAAAATAAATGTTACTCTATTGTCAATAATGATACAGATACTGGATACTTTGGTAAAATTATGAAAGAATAGATATTCAGGTGATGCCTTAGGTCACATGCAACACTTAGCTTTCATCTGGTACCTCAATGACAAGTCACAAAACCTTTTCTAAAGTTAAGGAAAGTCAAATCAACTGCAAAATTTCAAGTGGTGCACTGAAAATTTAATCCAAGTTGTCAAAAATGTAAACAAAACACTCAACAGAAAGATATTTCTGCTTAGATTTTATGGAAAAGATTATTTATGCTCTTGAACATCTAATATTCTGTGGAAAGGAGCACTTTCAGAGAACAAAGAAAATTGTGCTTTCAGTGTTTACAGTTTTAAAGAAGCTCAATGTCACAAAAGAAATGAAACTCAGTGGGACAGATGAGTTCTCAACAATAAAAGTTAAAAATACCCAGCATTAAAAGTATTTCAGCAGCTGCCTAATGCCTTCAAAGATTTCTCGGCAGGTAGCTGAGGCAGGCACCCTGCTACACACCTTTGTTGTTTACAGTTTGTCTTTCTTCTACCCCACAGATACCACGCAGTCATTCTCAGAGCTGGAGCTGTGTTCAGACTCCGGTTGCACCCTTGAAAGGCATTTAAATTATGGTATAACCACGTGCCTAGCCTTTAAGGAAATATATCTGCAGTTAGCTGCTTCCAGTGTCAAGGACAAAGGGCAATCCTTTGCACTCATCATGTGAGGGGCTGGACTGAGGCCTGCCCTTTTGCTGTTGTAGATGGAAAACCCATTTCATCACAGCATACATCCCTGCAGAGGACATGAAGGTCAGCCAGAAGTGTCTGGAGGTAACACTTGCCTTAAAAGAGGAACTGGATGTCCAGCTCATACTGACTGACCGTCGGAGCATCTTAAAATGAGAATGCTTTTTGTTATATTAAATATTTAAAGGTGTTACATTTTTTATCGCCTCTTCCATATCTTCAGAGGCCTCCTTCTGATATAGGTACTATTACTTATGAGATCTCATAGACAGGAAATCCAGGTATGCAGGTCAAATGTGGTTTAGCAAAGTTCAAACTTACAAAAACCACAAACTTAGAATTGGTCTGGAAAGGACAAGTGTAGGACCTGAGTGTCTAGATTTAAGAAGAGCAGAAGGTTGCCATGAGTGAGATTGAAAGAGGTGATTTCTTTTGGCAGTTCACAAGAGAATGTCTTGCAATAGCTCTTTGCCTCTTTACCTCTTTGAAAAAAATCTTAAATAATTTTTAAGAAAAGGGAAATTGAATATACTTTTACATGAGATAATGGATTCTCAGCTATAAAGTTATAGGTAAACAACCACACTTTTGGAATTATAAAGACTTACAGGAAATCTGAAATTACAGGAACTCTGAAATCTGAAATCCGAAAAAAGGCATCTCACTTCCCTTACTCCTCCCAAAGTAGTATTTCTTTAATTAGGAAATGTGTTACTGCCTATTTCTTATACCATGCAGTTCACAGACAAGTGTTAGATGGAATATAACAAGGATTTAACTAATTGACATTAGCTTTCATTACTGTCTAATGTCTCAAATAAGATAATATGAGAGTGAAATAAATTTAGACTAATGTAATATCCAATTAGGATATAATCCAAGGTAGATATTTCACAATTTGAATAGTCTTTCCTTCATTGATCCCTCCTGATGATGTCTGCCTTGCATGTCTCAGCAGTACATTAGAGGGGCAGCGATCTTTCACAAGAAGAACAGGAAAATTTCACAAGGCAGAATGAAGTGCCATGTTTATTTAATTAGACCAGTATGATCAACAGTCCCATGAGATGCTTTTATTCTTGCATAGCTCAGATGCAAACTTCTCCTTTTTCATATTTAAAATTCCTCTTCCACAATTATTCCTGTGGAACTAGACTCACAGCAAGATGAACATAACTCAGCTGACCTCGGTCGTACACTGAGTATCACTCAAGTATGCTCAGGCAAAAAACCTCTCTTTATATTTGAAGATTCCTTCAGTTTCCAGGCCTACATGGACAATGAATACAAATACAGTCCACATCTACTGACCTGTCTCAGCTACATTTGCTGGAATATCAAAGATCTCAGAGAGACATTTAAAAATTAATTTTCATAATTTGAGCTGTTGGTGTGAGGTGTATCCAACTTAAAAGAAAATTAAAATGACACCACCTGAACATCAGCAAAGATACAGAAAATTTATGCCAACACATTTTAAAGGAACACATGGCTAAATATATTTAAGCTACTAAATATTTGTTTATGTATTGTATGGGTTAGAAATATGTATTAAAGTCTAAAGCACAGAAGTTACTTTACAAACACCATTCCCGGTCCATTTAGTTCTATATATTTTAGCACTATATCCAGACCCACTATTCAAGACTTCTTGAAATTTTAAAATCAGAACCCTTGAGATTCTACTGTACAATTAATCTCCTGTTATAAGAAAGAATATTAATTAAAAAATTCTAGTTTTGAAGCAAAGAACTTATTTCCACAATTCAATATTTTTAATCCAATGGCGGAAATGCAAATGTGGTCTCACTCTGGTCAATGGGCCCAAAGGGAGTTATTCTGAGAGTGGTAACATCTATTTGTCTGTCTCGTGCTGTCCTCAGCAGTTAACCTATTTTATAAAGGCCATACCCAGAATTTTGTTTTGATTTTCTGTCAGTAATGCTGTTGATACAGTCAGTAATTAATACTTGGCGTTTCCTCCAGAATAAAAACTAATTTGAAACAGCAGTACAGCAAAAGGTACCAGCCCTTGAATTCATAGTGTGTGGAAAGATTGGCAATGGAGACCACACCTGAGCTCTGACATCACACAGTTCATTGACTCAGAAGCTGTCTCCTTTCTAAAAGGACAGGATGCAGAAAATTAAATTCAGGCACAACAAAGGTTCAAATGTGTATACTGGAAAAAACAGGAGTAAACTAAGGAAAGTTTTCAGAAAAAAACTGTGGGATGACATTGTCGCTTATCATAGTATGTCACTTTCATGATATACACTTTCCTTTTTTTTTCTTTGGGTTAAATCTTACCCACAAAGTAAGGAACTAAGACATCTCTTTGAAATGAGGAGAAAAAGGTAGCACAGCAGATATGTCTATAATAAAGACAGTAGTATCTGCAGTCATTAATGATTTTTTTTGAAAATTGAGTTTATCAACTAAGGTGCAACTTGACATTTTAGAAAAATATAAGATAATTGATTTGGTCTTAATTCAAAATGTCAGCGGATTTTCTGAACATCTACTGTATTATCTTAGCATTATGCAACTCCTCTCATACTCTCATTATTTACCTCCTCCAATTCCCTTTTCCAGTTAATTTTTAATCTCTACTTTTCTTTGTGTGTGATTTCCACTCTTCTTCACAACACAATCCCCTCTTTTTTCCACAAAAAAAAAAAATTTTTTTATTTTATGGCTGTGATTTGTGGTTCTTTCTCTTAAACCTGTGAGATTTAATCATTCCACTCAGGCATACAAAGGGCAGTGCAGACCGAGTACTGTGTCCAGGGCATGGGGTATGGCTTGGGAAGTTTTCCCCTTAAAACTGTTGTGTTCAACTTCCTGCAGCTCAGCATTGAAAACTTAACCTCACCTAACACTGATGATTGAGAAAAGGCAAGGAAAGGAAACTGTTCTCAGACTTCTTGTATTTACAAAGAGAAGTGTAACAGAAAACTCTTTTAGTGATGGCGTTGTCATAAGTGTTATTGAGTTTTAGCCTTAATGGGTCCATTATACTTAAAGAGACACAGAAATTAATTAATAAGACTATTAATGGCACTGTTATTTGCACTGTGATATTTTAATGCTGGTAACTTTTCTAGTCATTATCTCACTCTACACGATAAGAGTGTGTGAAAGGAAGCTTAATAACTGAAGAGCACTTTGCTGGTCACTCTTTCCTCATTTTTAAAATGTTTATAGTTAACATTTTCTTTACAACATGATTATAAAATAATTACAATCTTACTGGTGATGCTGCATTTTTTCAGTTCAAAAATTATCAATTTTTGCTTCTGCAGTCATACTTCAGAATAAATCCTGCAGATTTACCTGTGAGTGATCACTTCTATAGGGATAATTCCTGAGTATCCAATAGCACTATTTATGCAAGATGCTCTTAGATGACATCCTCTAGGTTATTAGAAAAAGTAGTATAAAATTACAGCTTTGGAAGATCTTCTGAAAGATGCATGTTTTTCCAGTTTTTTATTGCTTGGTCTACCAAAAGATGTTACCCTTAGCTTCCAGGTTGGTTGTGCTAAAAAGGTTTGTTTATTTTTTTTACATTGTGTAGGTCTTTTACAGAAAACTCTTTCTATGGAGACAGATTTCTATGTAGAACTTAGGCTCAACTTCACAATGCCTCTCTTCCTTCTGGGATTCATGCTCTCAGGAGCAGCACTTGTGTTCTGTGTAAAATGCCGGGTGATCTTTAACTGTAGGATCCACTAGGGCTCTACTGCTGAAAAGAGAAGTACAAAGTAAGTGACTGGAAAATGCTGAGGAGAAGCTTGTATTTCACCAATCAAATATGGTTCAATCCAAGCAAAAAGTCACTATACCCCATGACACACCTGAAAATAACATGCACTTTCCATTGCCATGTTATTCCCATCAGGACAGCTTCTAACCATGATGGCTGTGACTACACGAAATTCTAGACACATCAATGGAATACCGAATTTGTCTGCAGGGCTATGGTTTTAGGCTATAAAAGGTGATGATGAAATGTTAGAATTCTCTCAGTTTTTCAAGTGCAATTAATACAACTATGGTTTTCTTACCTTTCCAGGTGTTCTGAATAAACAAGTGTCTTAAAAATACAGCGTGTGGCAGCACCCAGATTTCCCGTTAAAGTTGCTTTGCTTCCTGGTACAATTGGTTCACAACACAAAAAGGAAGATTGAAACTATACTGTAAATCTTTTGAGAATATGACAAGGTCCAGAAAGAGCTGAAGCAGGTAAACTGTAGCCCAGTAAAATGTAATTTTGCTACTATTTCTTAGAGACTACAAGTTTTTTGTTGGTCTGACAAGAGCAGGCTCTCTAGACCTGTCTAGGCTTCTTTTGTTCAGCTGTGATAGCAATTTATCTGGCAATCAGATAACTACTGTCCAAATTTATTTTAGTTTAGCTTTAATTTATAGCAATAACAAGTGTTTACGCTGTGTACATTGAATGACTTTAGAAAAATATGGTACGGAAGAGGACAGACACAGAGTGATACTAAAAGGTCCTGTACTGGAAACACAAATCTCAATTGTCAAAGGTCACTACAGGAATGTAACTTGGATATGTTCAGGTAAAAACATGTTTTTAGAGATAAAAAAGAGAATAAATAAACTCAATAATTGAAAAACAGTAAAAAGAAAGGGCATGTAGACAGACCAAGTTAACAGAATGCATAAAAATCAACCAAAGCAGACCCAAGGCTGAGGAGGAATCATGAGTCTTGGCAAAGAGGAAAAAGAAGCCTCAACCTTTATGTCACTTTCCTCCCAATGGAGACCTCAGAATGCTGACTTAACCTCCCCAAATTCTCATCGCTTTATAACAAAACACTCAGTCTTGGGATGCAGAGGATCTTTGGAAAGGTGAGTTTAGCACAAAAGAAATAGGGATAGATGTTTTTGCTTTAAAATGAAACTTTAATATTAAAGTTTCTATATATTGATTTGGAACATAAATGGATATTATTATACCCAGAGTAATAATTTGCAATATTAGGTCTGTCTGACAGCTGAGGGGCACTGCTGAAGGATGTTCCAGTGGAACTTTTGGATGTTGTCATTACGGCTAAGGGAATTTCTTCCGGTTTTCACATCAAACATCAACCGTGTTAAGAGAACAGGCAAAACCACTGGGGTCTTCACTTAACCTCATTCTGTGTGCTGCTACTTCGGATGGCCAATGACATTCAAATATATTTGAATGTTTCAAGAGGTGAAAAATGTTAATGAAATGCAGAATTTGAATGAAACAGAAAATAGAAAATGCATGTGCTCAGCACCTCAGCGAAAAAAACCCCGAAACAACAAAAAAAATCCACCACAAAAATAAATAAATCCCACATATTGTACTTCTTTGGCCTGACAGATAAAGGAATTACTACTTAAAATGTAAACTGAAGATGTTTGACTCTCAAAAGGTTAGACTTTTAGTTTGCATGCTTGCAGCACATTCCATCACTATAAGAAACACACTGATTTAAAACTTTATTGTCAGAAAGAAATAGCAATTTAAGAATACTAAAACATAGCTAAATCTTGTCTTAGAAGGTTGTCATAGTCATGGTACTCTCACTGGCAGTATACAGTGGAAGATTATAGCTTTTGAAAACCTTATAAACCCTCTGCCTCAAATGCATAACTAAAATCAAGAATGGGAGAAAACAGATGCTATAAAGCGCAACCATTATGCATCTGCACTAAAAAGCTCTGCCAAGCATGAAAGGATAAGTTGACACCACGCGGACTATGGTGTATGGGCATTGTGCTCTGTGCAGGCAATGCTTTTGTGATTGAAACAGGATATCTTGTGTGGACAGAGTACTCTTTTGCCCCCTGCCTCTAGTCTGTTGCTGTTCTCATCTCTAGTTTAGATGAGGCTGTACTGTCTAAGGAGATGTGCTGGAAAAAGCAATTATATTTTACCGAAAATTATATGTGGCAATGTCTGAAAGTGCCTTCTGGAGATTAAAGTTAGTGCATAGATTTAGAAGTAAATGTAAAAAAAATTTTCTTCATATCCATCTGGAGTTAAAATATTTACAAGATGCATCACTGAGCTTCTATATATTTTTTTTAAAGTAAATAGGGTGGCTTTAGATGAAATAATAGTCAATATTTATTCATAGATAAAGAAAAAGGGTTAAGAGTGTCCTTGATATGAAGATAGGTATCTAGTGATGTTTTTAAAGGCCTGTATCCTGTGGCCTTTTCTATAAAATCTTCCTACTTCAGACATCAGAAAAACAAACACTATTTTAAAAAGCGAATTTAGGCAAGTGTGCAATCTTACGGACATGATTCTAACACAAGATCAAATGGGGATTGTTATTATATAGTAGGTAGTCCGCATTATTTCTTGGTAATCCTATTTTGTAGTTTAAAAGGTTAAAATGTTCATTATGGTGATAAGATCAGAATTATGACTGGCAGAGGAATGAAGGTATTACAGAATGGTCAGCAATTAGCAGAATGGCAATTGGCAAGCACTTAAAGAAGAAATCATTTGTAAAGGTTATCCTAATATCACTATTTTGACAGTTCCACACATATTAATAGAATTCATTCCTATAATGATATTTAGTTGTGAAGTAGGTATGCAGCAGCAAACAGATTCACAGGGAAAGAAATCTTGACTGAGTAATATTTAGTCATACTGCTTGGAATAATTGCTAAACCTGAATATTATTAACAGTAGGGATGTAAAGAAGAGTGTAGAAGAAGTGTAGAAGTGTGATTGTTCTGAATAAAAAACCTGAAAAATACATCACTTTAAAGGTCCTGTGTGCTGGGCAAGAACTTCCATATGGGGATCTATATGAAAACAAAGGCAAGATCTAAAGTAAAACAATCAGGGAAAACAAGTTAAATGGCCCTTTTGTATTCAAACCATTGCTATATTTTGGAGTATCAAAGAAAATGCCTCTATAATACATGTTCATGACTAATCCTCTGCAGTGCCTCTCTCTTCCTCACATTTTTCCTTATGTTATCATGTCAACTGTAGGTGGTTCTCAGACACTTGAAAACAATATCTCTTGTACAAACTCTGAAACATTTACAATCTCAAGCACTGATGTACTCATGCATCAATATAAATTAAAATTCACAAATATGTGACTCTTAGAGAGATCTTAAAAATTTATCTTGTCATGGTAGAGACGTCTGGCCATACTAAGCACAGCATATCCTTTCAATAATTTTTCCCTACAGGCAAAGGAGAATAAAGCTTTCAAAAGTTACTTTAAGGTCAAAATTTCACTATGTGATAAAAGGAGCTCATTCTTTATCTTGTAATGAGCTCAGTAGGCCCATTTGATGTGGACCAAATGGTCAAAATGAAATCTTTCATCTCTTTGACATTCATGTAGACCTTCTCAGCTTAGCTTTTAGCTGTTTCCTTTTTTTTCCTTTTTAAAGCAAATGGGCACAAATACTATGCAACATGCATTTTGTTTTGAGGTGTTTATCTGTTACTCTCAGCATTTACCAGATACCTGCCATGGTTTCCCAAGTAGCACCTTGATTTAACAACATGGGTTATACCTTTTAAACAGTTTGACTTAGTGTGTGAATATAATTCACTGTTTAGTGACCAAAATGAAAAACAAATCTATTATGAAATGTTAAGTGAATTATAAGTCTGTAATTAACACCTGTTAGTTTTGCATGTGGGGTTCTAACATCAGACAGCTGATATTTCTGACATGAGACACATCTTTTTGTCCCTCCACCTTTTCAAGTACAGATAACTCTACATCATATGCCTGAAAGTTATCCACCCAAATTAGTGACAAAATATCATACACAGAATTTTCATAGGACAGTGAGAATGGTATTCCCCTGAAAAAAATTCTTTGTTCTGTCTACCACTGTCTCTTTCAACACTATGTATTTCCTAATGCTGATGCATCTCTGTCAATCCTCATTTGGCATATACCATATTGTTCACATCACTGGCCTTCAAATTTAACATACAGACAAGAATTTTTGAGTTGGAGTTTTACCCTTTCCAAATCTGACTGGATTTTCCTGACACTGTTGAATAATGATTAGTCTTAAGAGAGTTATCCAATACAGATGTAATTAAAAATTATCTAATCCCACACAGCAGCTAGCAAAGCTTTCTCAGAGTCCGAGCATTTCTCATCATTCACTCATTCAGTTGCTCACTACTCTGAGCTGTAACTTGTTTCTGAGTCCTGTGACTGCTTTTGTGCACAGTATTATGAGCTTGGCTGTTTTGCACACAGAAGAATTCTCCCTTTATGCAGAAAAGTTAAAAAATAATTACATCACTTAATTTTCACTTCAATCTTTCTCTCTGCCCCAACTTTTGTAATTGTAGTCAATCTCACTTTCTGAATTTAATTCAATGGCTTTGCTATTCTAGACCGTCTTGGGATCAGTTAAAAACTATTTCCCTTCCCTTCCCTTCCCTTCCCTTCCCTTCCCTTCCCTTCCCTTC